>CM034703.1:114949718-114964416 GCA_020142125.1 Phrynosoma platyrhinos
TCCTTAACACAAAATCCCCAAACTATCCCTGGTCCTCAAGCTAAGGTACATACACTCAAAGTGGATTGTGTTCTGGACAAGTATCCTGGTCAAGGTCAAGCTGTTCTTATGAACCAGAGCCACTCTTTCTCCCCCCCACTTCCCCTCACCTGTTCACTAACAGAGTACCCAGTTGGGAGGGCCTGTGCCCAGGTGACTGCGCTGTCCTCCCCCATCCAGGCCTCCATAAGGCAAGCCAGATCGGCATCCTCATCCAGGAGGAGATCCTGGATGATATTTGTTTTTAACCGATCTGGCATTGCAAAGGAGCAGAGTGAGGTTCTGTGGAATGGTTGGTCTGCTGTCCAAACCATTCTGGGAAGCAGAGGGAACTGAAGGAGGGATAGTTTTCAGACATCAACCCTCTCTTCTTTTGTAACATATGCTCCCTCTGTTGTGACCATACCTTCAGTTCCCCTGTGCAATTCCAACAGCCGCCCCCACCCCATTCTCGGCCTCAGGAGGGCAATAGAATTCCAGGCCACTACAGGGCTAAAATGGATAAAGCCCAGGGCTGTATCCATAATTTTATTTTTTAACATATTTTTATTGATATTTACATCAAATATAATAAAACATACATATCGACATAAATCAACATAAATAGCAAGATACATCAAACAAAAAACAGTATCAGCATGACTACATCAAGACAAACATCTAAACATAAATTTGGCTTCTTTCCTAGTAGTTCATACTTCTAAAATAATCTAGTTGTCTAATCTCTTCATTGAAAGTAGTTGTTCAATTCTATTTTTAATAGTTACATTTGACCTTCCATCTTTACTATAGTAAAACTTTCTAATTGATCCCCTTCTTCATATTTGTAATTGTTAAACTAGTTTGTTTCTTTCTATATTTTCTATAATTACGCTTTCCTATATATCTGTCCTTTGTGAATTTTCCTTATCTATCTTGTTTCTCCGTAATCTATTCTTTAAAGTTCTCTATAATAATATTTCCCCAGAAATTTTCTAAATATCCCATTAATATATATGAGTCCTTCTCAATCCTTTCTCCTGTTTTCCTTTTCATCCAGCAAGTCATTTTATCCAAGACAGAGCCCTGGGGGTGCAGTGGTTAAATGCCTGTACTGCAGCCACTTACTCATAGTTCATAAGGTTGCGAGTTCAATACTAGCCAGGGCTCAGGCTAGACTCAGGCCTGCATCCTTCCGAGGTCACTAAAATGAGTACCCAGTTGTTAGGGGGCAATGAGCTTACAGTTGTAAATCGCTTAGACATCCCATAGCACGGTATGAAGCAGTATATAAATGAAGCTGCTTTTTTAAAAAAAGACAGTCATTTCATATAATTTTATTAACCAATCTTCAATTGTTGGTATCTCTTCTTTTTTCCATGATTTTGAATATATTATTCTTGTTGTTATTAAGTAAAATACAAGTCTGTCATATTTCTCTCTATTTCATTATCTATTATCCCTAACAGAAATATCTCTGGTGTCATAGGAATCTTGACTTTTAACTCTTTACTATTTTCTTATGTATGGCTGTCCAATATTTTTTAACTTTTGAACATGTCCACCACATATGGTAATATGTTCCTACTACTTCATTATATTTCCAACAATTACTTTTGGTTCCCTTGTACATTTTGGGAATTTTCTGTGGTGACAAATTCCATCTATAAAACATCTTGTAGTTATTTTCTTTCAAGTTTTGGCAGCATGTATATTTCATTCTTATATTCCACATTTTTTGCCATTGTTGTATAGGATGGAATCCTATGTTTTGTACCCATTTTACCATACAGTTTTTAATTATCTCCTCCTCTGTATCCCATTTTAACAATAGTTATATAATTTGGAGTTCATATTTTGGTTTGCTACCTCTATTATTTTATCCCAACCTGTTTTTTTAGTTCAATATCTTCTATTTTAGAGTCAATCTTATATCTCTCTTGTAATTGTCTATATAAATATCAATGTCAAATTGTTCCTTCTTGCTTAAGCTCATCTTGAGTCTTAAATTTATGTTTCCTCTCTATTATATTTAATAAATCTTTATATTTTAACAATTTTTCTGATGGGATACCTTCATAGCTAAAAAAAAGCCCCATGAGGTGAGCTCCATAATGGAATTTTCAGGCAAAGTCTGACTCTATATTTTTTTTCCAGGTTGTCAATAAGGATCTTCTTATATAGTGATCATGACATTCTTTGTTAACTCTGGACTGTTGCAGACCAGCCCAAAGGGCTGGCCTGGGGGTGGAGTTGGGGCAGGGCAGCCGCGTGGCAGCCACCCCAACCCCACCCCAATGCCATCCTGATGCTGCGCAGCCATACTCATGGTGTGTGGCATCAGGACACCCTCCTGGTGCAGCATTTAAACACCCTGCAGTGAAAGGTCACAAAAGAACCATGGCATCAGCTCTTGGGGCGGCAAAAGGGAGGGTTGGGGCTGTGGCATGTGGTTGCTGTGGCCCTGATCCACTACTCCCCAGGGCGTCTCTCTGCCATCCCAAACAGTAAGTCTGCATCGTCCCTATAACCCTCCTCCTTCCAATGTTAATAATCTGTTATTCTCCAATGTTACCTATTCCTTTATTCACCTTAAACAACATGGGTGATAATATAGCTTTAAATTGGGTTATCCTAGACCTCCTCTTTCTTTTTCATCACACAATACTTTCATTTTTAAACTTGTTTTTTTACCTTCCCAAATATACGTTTATATATCACTTTCCCTTTCTTTAAAGGGTTTTATGTTGTTTATGATGGGAATTGTTTGATATAAAAATAGGATTTTGGGGAGAACATTCATCTTGATGGAAGCAAGTCTACCCAAGAATGATAATCTCAGGGTCTGAACAAAGTGCCAGAAATAATCCAGCATAAGACCACTTTAACTGCCCTGGCTCAATGATAAAGAATAATGGGTATCATGACACTGTCAAAAAGTTCTAGTGCCACAATAAACTACAGTTCCCATGATTCCCTAGCACAGCAGTTAAAGTGGTCTCAAGCTAGGTTATTTCTGGCAGTCTGTTCAGGCCCTCACTTTACCCTAATTGTTTAGATCTTTCTTAGGGCTGATGCACACAGCCCATAAGGAGTGTATCTGGACCGCCCCTGTGAGAGGTGAATTGGGGCTGTTGTAACCACACGCTGCAGCCCCAATCCTCTTTTTTGCTGCTCCCAAAAAAGTGGGCAAATACTGCTCATTTTGGGGGTGGCAAAAAGCTGCCGTTTGAGCTGCCGCCGTGGCTGTTTTGTACCCTTTTGGTGCAACAAGTCTGCATGCTGTGCCAAGAGGGCACCCTGATGCTGCACACCATGAGGACAGGTGCATGGCATTGGGGTAGAGTTGGGGGTGGAGTCAGGGCAGCCCTGCCCCAACTCCACCCCCAGGTCAGTCCTTTAGGCTGGTCTGCATCAGCCAATAATCTCCTTCCATTTTTTCTTGTAGTTGGTTTGGAATAGGTCTGAGTTTTTATTTGTGATAGTAATGCCTAAATACTTTGCTTTTTTGTCTACTTTCTATCCTGATTCTCCTTTAAAGGTTGTCAAATCATGTCAACCATAGGTGGCAGTGCTTATCTCCATTACTAAGCCAAAGAGCCAGCATTGTCAGAGACTATTCTGTGATCATGTGCCCAGCATAATTGCACAGAAAGCTGTTGGTCTTGGATGGAACAACATAATTTAGTCATATATCATTTAAGGATGCGTAGCTACCTGTAAAACATCCCTGTAGTTTCTTTTAATAAAAGAATAACACTGTTCTCCAGAAATCTAATGCTAGCAATTGTAGTGACAGCAGTAGCTTCCATATCAGCAGGGTGGGTATGTACTCCAGGTTTCAGTTATGTACTTAAAAGTAGCGATCCAAGGTGGCTCTCCCATTTTGGTTCAAACTAAATTCAGAATAAGGGCCTCTGCAGAATCGCTCAAAGGGCCAGCCTCAAGGCAGAGAGGGGGTGGGGCAGCTGCATGCCAGTTGCCCCAATCCCACGCCAGCGGTATCATGATACCATGTGCCATTAGGCATGGCGCACAGCATCAGGATGCCCTCCCAGCTCTTAGGGTGGCCTTTTGCCACCTCTGAAAGGAGTGGCATTTTGCCACTCTTTTCAGGGCTGCAAAAGGGTGGATCAGGGCCACGGCATGGGGTTGCTGCAGCCTCAATCTGCCACTTCCTTGAATGGGCCAGAACCACCTGTCTGCAGCCCCCTATATCCTGGAACACTTTCACTGCTTCTGTGACATGGAGGCAACTGAGTACAACCAGGGAAGCAACCAAGAACTTATGGCTTGGAAATAATTTGGAGTATAGGTCATCCAAACCACTCAGCATTGCAATGTTATGGTTGTTTTGTACTTTGAAAAAATTCCTGTCCGTTGTCATGCCCTGCCTGGAGGAGGATTGGAAGACATGGAGGACAAGCCAGAGCCTCCTCTGGGACCTGAGCCTGCAACTGTGGGGCCTCAGCCTAGCCCTAATTCTGCTTTGTCAGCTCCAGCAGAACCCATGGTCTCCCAGGAGGCTCCACAGCCAAGCCTCCCAGCAGCAGAACCTTTGAACATAAAGGAGAATCAAGGGACTGTGCCTATCTTCAGCCTATCTTCAGCAGAAAGTGCAGGCCTTTGGCATTTGAGGAGACTTTATTAAAAACCCCAGAGCAATCAGCCTCATCTGAGCTCCTGCAGCTTGATAATTTAAGCAGGTGCAGAAGGTCTGCCTCAGTGCCAGAGATTATCTCTGGTGGAGACTGGGTCCACCCCCTGGGAGAGTCTCTTCAACCTGCTTCCTCCAGTTCAGCTTCCTGAAAAGACCCTTTGCTAGTGGCTGCCAACCTCAGGCTCCCCACCACAGAGCTCTTTCCCATAGGAGCCATGATAGACTTGAAGACCTAGAACAATTTTATGGACTTGGGCTTTGCAAAGCACTACTGGATCCCTTTGAAGGCCCTGGATGAGCCCAGACCAGTGGAGACCATTGACAGATGGCTCCTTTGATCTGGTAATGCCCTTTGGACTTTGTAATGCCACAGCCATCTTTCAACATTTTGTAAATGATGTTTTCAGGGACTATCTGGGCTGCCTTGTCATCATTTATTTAGATGATTTTTTTAATTTACTCTCCCAACCAGTTGGCCCATGATGCCCATGCCTGCACCATTCTCCAGAGGCTCCAGGAACACCAGCTCTATGCCAAGCTTGAGAAGTGAACTTTTGACCTGTGTGAGGTAGACTTCATGGGCTACCATGTCTCTGCCCAAGGTGTGGCCATGCACACCACCAAGATGGAGGTGGTGATGTCTTGGCAATCCTCTCACAGCAGGAAAGATGTCCAATGGTTTCTAGGGTTTGTGAACTTCTACTGAATGTTCATTGAGACTATGCAACCATAGTGGCCCCCATCTCCTAACTGTTGTGAGGGAAGACATGCTTTCAGTGGACGACAGTGGCAGAGTGTCTTGGCAACCCTCTCACAGCAGGAAAGATGTCCAGTGGTTTCTAGGGTTTGTGAACTTCTACTGAATGTTCATTGAGACTATGCAACCCTTGTGGCCCCCATTTCCTAACTGTTGTGAGGGAAGACATGCTTTCAGTGGATGACAGTGGCAGAGTAGGCCTTCGAGGTTCTGAAGGTGTGCTTCACTTCAGCTCTGATCCTGCAGCACTCATACCCATGGATGCCCTTTGTCACTGAGATGGACAACTCAGACATTGCCATCAAAGCTGTGCTGCTCCAGCCGATGGGACCCAAGTTACATCTCTTGCCTTGTGCTTTTTACTCCTGGCAGCTTAGTCTTCCAGAGTGGAACTACACCATCTGGGAGAAGGAGCTGTTGACAATCAAGGTGGCCTTTGAGACCTGGCAGCATCTCCTTGAGGGGGCAGATCATCTGGTCCAGGTGCACACAGGACACCAGGACTTGGAGTGCTTACAGATGGTGTGGAAACTCTCCCAGCAGCAGAAGTGGTGGTCCATGTGCTTTGCCTGCTTTAACATCCAGTTCCAGTATGTGCCCCAAGCCCAGAACTGTCAGGCTGATGCCCTCTCCCAGGAGCTGGAGTATGCCATGGACCTGGAGGGGGAGCTACAATCTGCAACCAGAGAACTTCACTGCCCCCTGAGGGATGCCACTTTGCTGGACTAGATCCATGACCTCCAGAGACAGGACCCATTGGTGGCACAACATGCAGTAGAGGGTGATGCCTCTCCCTTTTTGCTCCAGAATGACCTTCTCTACCACTAGGGCTGCCTCTACATGCCAGCTGGTCCTTATCAGGAAGAGGTCTTGAGTCTGGGCCATGACAGAAAACCAGCGGGGCATTTTAGCTTCTGCAAGATTCTGCACCTCCTCACCTGGGAGTTTTGGTGGTCTCATGTTTGGGTGGATGTGGCCAATACATTGACACATGTCCACTGTTACTGTGCTAAGGACCACCCAGGACAGCCCACAGGTTTTCTGCTGTCCTCCAGACCCTAGAAGGTAGTGTCCATGGACTTCATCACAGACCTGCCCATCTCTGCTGGGTGGTGGTGGGCCTCTTTTCCAAGATGGATCACTTTGTGCCCTGTGAAAGCCTTCCTATGGCAAAGGAGACAGCCCAGATGTTGGTCCAGCACATCTTCCAGCTTCATGGCCTTCCCAAGGGCGTGATCTCAGATCACAGTGTGCAGTTCACTGCCCATTTATGGACCAGCCTGCTGCACTGACTGGACATTGTGCCTACCTGTCCTTGGCTCACCACCCACAGCCAGACAGGCAGATGGAGCACACCAACAGGATTCTGGAGCAGTCCCTGTAGTGCTACTCCAGTTAAGACCAGGAGAACTGGGCTGACCTGCTTCCGCTGACTGAGTTTGCCTACAATAACTTGGTCCATGCTTTCCACCCAGCAGACTCCCTTCTTTGCTACAGGGGGCTTTCATCCTCAAGGGTTTCCTGCTATCACCCCAGCCTTGTTGGTCCCAGTGGTAGATCAGTGGCTCCATGAACTCCAGGCTGCACAGTCTCTGTTGCAAGAGCAGCTAGAGGTGGACAAGGAAGTGTATAAGAAGGGAGCAGATTGGTGATGTCAGGAAGGTCCTGCTTTGCAGGTGAGGGATCAGGTCTGGCTGTCAGTGTGACACCTTCCTCGAATGTTGGATGCCCAGTTTATGGGACCTTACATAATTGTGGCCCAGGTCAATCCAGTGGCCTTCCAGCTCCAACTTCCTTGGATGTGGTGGGTCCACCCCATCTTCCAATGTTCCTTGTTGCTCCTGGCCACAGGGGTCTGGCCCAATGCTGTCTCAGCTCCACCCCCTGATCTGATCCTGGTAGATGGGGAACAGGAATTCAAAGTGGCCCAGATTTTGGACTCCTGTCATTGTCAGGGTCACCTCCAGTATCTTGTCCACTGGGTTATGTATGGGCTGGAGGATGCCATAGATGTCTATTCTACCTGTCTTGTCCAGGTCTTCCATCTTCTCTGCCTCCTCCGGGTGAGAGGGAGGATGATGGGAGGGGAGTGATGTCATGTCTGGCCTGGAGAAGGACTCAGAGGACAAGCCAGAGCCTCCTCTGAGACCTGAGCCTGCAGCTGCAGAGCCCCAGCCCGGCCCTAGTTCTGCTTTGCCAGATCCAGCAGAACCCATGGTCTCCTAGGAGGCTCTGCAGCCAAGCCCCTCAAACATGGAGGAGGATCAAGGGACTGTGCCTACCTTCAGCATGTGTTGAGTAGAAAGCGTGAGCTTTTGGCATTCAAGGAGACTTTATGAAAAATGCCAGAGCAATCAGCCTCAGCTGAGCTCCTACAGCTTGGTAATTTAAGCAGGTGCAGAAGGTCTGCCTAGGTGCCAGATATTATCTGAGCTTCCCAGCAAAAGGCTCTATCTCTAGCTCTCCTTGTTCCTTGGCCTGAAACCTTGACTCTCAGACTGCTGACTTATCTTGAACTTCTGGAAACCTTGACCTTCGGACTGCCTTGTCACTCTGCCTCTCTGAAATCCTAGACTTTCGGACTTTTTGATCATTCTCTGGCTGGACCTTCAGATTGGTAATATGGTTTCTTGCTTTGCATTAGCCAAAGAATTTTATTTGTCTTCAACCCTCTCAAGAAGCTTCTATCAGCACTCTTGGTGGCTTTCTTGGACATCCATATTCCAGAAAAAATGGTGTCTTGTGTAGATCTCACATTGGAATTTTTTATTCTATATGTTTATCTTTGTCTTTTGCTCGATTACAGAGAATATTTTATAAGCACACAACTGCAAAACACATAACAAAAAACACTATAATTAAAATAATTGCAAGAACATAATTATAGAAAGAAATTGGTGAACTAAATACCAAAGTCACTAAACATCTAATTACATGCAAAACATGGATGGGAAAAATATAGAAACCAAATATAGAAATATTATAAGGAGTACTAAAAGTATAACAAAGGCATAATGTGAAATGGTGAACCAAAGAAACCATAAACACTAAACATCAAATGTCTGTAAAACATGGAGAAAGACCAATAAGTACAAGACAGTAAAACATCCAAACACAAGAACAAAACATAATGTAGAACTTCTACATTATTTTCTTTTTCAATGTATCTTCCCCAGTGAGCTTCCCATCATACTGCCAAAATACACAGACATGTTTATAAGCACAATCAAATTAGGAAAAATTCTAATGAAAATTATTAAAAAATATGCCATTATGAGAGAAAGTCACCTGCTAATTGTGAGGAAAACTTAATAATTTTTGTAAAACCTTATTGGTATATGTTCAGTAATTAATTGTCCTAAAGTTCTTAAAAATCATTAGTCTGGTAAAAATGCACTGTTTTAAATGCATGATTGTAAATGACAAAAGAAAAAAAATTAAAAATTAATGGCCCATTGGAATGCTGAATAACTTTATCTAGTGGTCAGCCACTTTATTTAGTGGTCAGCCACTAAATACCACATGCTAATCAAGGTTTATTTTTACAAGCAATTGATCATCTCTCAAAGGCAATATTTAAAAATAAATGAAAAAAGGGAGGGGGATTCACAGTGAGAAGAGTAACTGAATGCAGATATCATTTGACCTAATTCTAAGGACACATGGGCCAACAAAAAAGTTTGATTTGAAAATCCACTCTGCTTCCTTGTTGGGAAACCAAGACCTAATTTTGGGGAATTTATAATTAGCTCAAATGTGAGAGGGAAGCGCCCAACTTCACTTCTGAGATCTTGTCCAATTGTCTACGGGAAACAAGAATTCAGGCTAGGAAAGACACTGAAATGGACCAAGCTCCAATTAAAGGCTAAAATAATTATTTGACAAAATAAGCAAGCATTCAAATGCAGCACACACACACACACACACTAGAAGAATAAATGGGGAAGAGCAAGAGCAGGGGAGGCAAGAAGGAAGCCAGGATAGAGGGAGATATACTCACACCCAAGAGACTCCTCTGGGCTTCTGGCAACGAATGAGGATGAGTTCTGTGGAAGGGGCATGACAGGCAAGAGAGGGGGTCGTGGGAACTATCTCAGAGCACAGACCGACAGTTTCAGCATGCACTTCCAAGGTAGCACAAGGTCTGCTAAAAACCAGGGGTTCTTATAGGGAAATTCTGCCTCCTGGCCATGAGTTAGACAAAGGCTTGATTGGTTTGCTATTGTTTACTTAAGCTTGGGCATAGTCTAAACAATGCATTTGGTTTCAAAACTATCAAAGAAAGGAAGCTAGAAAAAAAGGGATGCAATCAAATCTAATCATTGTCTCATTAAGTTTCAGACTAAAACAAACACCATTAGGCATCTTTTTCAATATAATGGGATATTCCCAAGGGCAACTCCCAAAACCTGCCTGTCCAGGAAATCTTTAGTGGTCATAAGCAATTTTAGCTTGCTTATCTGACCTCACGTCTAGGGGATTATGGCTCCCATCTCCCAAGGGTCAGGCTGGGGTCATAGGGAACTCCACATGGCTAAAATATATATGAAAAATGGAGCATATTTACTAATATACTTCCCCAGAAACAATACATCATAATGTATCCAGTTATACCATTGAGAATGGATTCTATCAATCAACACGAATCCAAAATCATTCTGGCTAGTACATCCAAAGTTTAATTCTTATTTTAGAATAAAGCTCTTTAATAATGGTTTGAATGCACCTATGTATTTTCTCTATATATGATAAAGTGCATATAAACCATTCTCTTACTAGTAAAATTAGAATAGCTACCTGGACTCATGTTACAGGGAAAGGTAAGTCTTTTGATATCCTCCACTGAATAGACCAGAGTGCTTTGGATCTGGTACAAGGTGCAAGAATGCTGCATGTGATGGAGCAGAGTCAACAAACCAAATCAACAATTGGGCCACATGGTATACAGAAAACGTACACACATGGACATATACCTACACAAGAACTCCAATCATCACCCAGGACAAATAAGAAGCACAATAAAAACACTGGTAGACCACACAAAAAGGATCTGTGAATCCATTATCTGGAAGATGAACTGAAGTACCTAAAATTGGTTCTACAGGCTATTATAATGTGAAGAAAAATAACCACCGAAAGGTAGTCTTTCCATATATCAAAGGATTCACACACAGAATAGGGAAACTGATGAGGAAACACAACCTCCAAATGATCTGCAGACCAACGAAGGAAATCCAGGACATGCTGCACTCAGTGAAGGAGAGGAAAGACCCTCCCAGGGCCACAGGAGTTTACTTTATACCATGCAGCTGTGGACAAGTCTACATAGGGACCACAAAACACAGTGTTGAAATGTGAATCAAGGAATGTGAGAAACACTGCAGACTAGGCCAGCCTGAAAAATCAGCAGTAGCAGAACGCATTATATAACAACCTGGGCACAAAATGCTATTGAAAACACTGAAATTCTAGACCATGCCAACAACTATCAGGTCAGAATGCATGGGGAAGCCACTGAAATCAACAAACACTTGGACAATTTCAATAGGAAAGAAGAAACCTTGAAAGTAAACAAAGTTTGGCTACCGGTCCTCAAAAACACCAAAATCAGGACTCAGCCAATGCAAACAAACTTCACCCAGAGTCAAGGGATTTCCCAGCAGACAATGGAACATTAATTAAATAGACACTAATTCTCCTTGCATATCTTCCCACCCTGAGGCCTTCCCTCAACAGAAGAATACACAGATTTACATGCTAATCCTCTCAACCAAGGGTCACACATTATATATAGCTCACACACCTCTATGCCATCATTCTCTGAAGATGCCAGCCACCGATACAGGTGAAACATCAGGAATATATTCTTCTAGAACACAGCCTCACACTAAACAACAACAACAACAACAACAAAAGCCTAGGGATGCCGACCATGAAAGCCTTCAAATTCACATACTGTAAATGGGTTAAGTCAATGAAAGTGGACCCTGTTTAACTCAATTTTTTTGTGTCTGGTCTCATTATTTTCATGGTTGGTTATCAATAATAATAATAATAATAATAATAATAATAATAATAATAATAATAATAATAATAATTTATACCCTGCCCCTCTGTTAAAAACAATCGGGGTGGCTTACATCAATTAAAATGCCATTAGTTCAATCTAAAAACCCCAACCCCCACCCTCCCCCATAAAAACATTAAATTTAACAACCATTAAAACCAAGTAATTTTTAAATTAAATTAAATAAACAATAAAAGAATCAGCAGCAGGCACGTCAGGGACACAGAAAGGCAAGGGTGCAGCTCCTGAGACTGGGATCTAATCATGAAAGGTCTGTCGAAAAAGATCCATCTTTAGTGCTTTTTTGAAGCTGTTCAAGCTCATCATCTGATGGATCTTGTCTGGCAGGCCGTTTCATAATCTGGGGCCGATTACCGAAAAGGCCCTCTGAGACAGCCTAGATTTTTTTGGCTGAAGCAAATTCCTCACAGAGGACTGAAGTGCGGGAGGATTATATGGGAGGAGGTGGTTCGAAAGATAAAGTGGACCAAAGCCATTTAGGGCTTTAAAGGAATAACCAACACCTTATACTGGGCCCGGAAACTAATAGGCAGCCAGTGAAGAGATTTTAAAACCGGAATTATGTGGTCTCTCAAAGATGTTCCTGAGACCATTCTGGCTACCATATTTTGTACCAACTGAAGTTTGCAGACCAAGAGTGTTTTAATTCAAAAGTACATTTATCTGAGGGGTGTTAAAATGCTAATTTATGTGTATAAAAGACACACAGGAACCTTTACATCTACAATGTCCTTGACTCTGCAAATTCCTATCACTAGATGGATCAATATATGAATGTACTAAATAATCTGTACATTTTTTGATCACTGAAGACCCATATGAAGTGGAACCCAGCAATCTGGAATATTTTGTACTATATGGCAATATCTATGTGCAATAGAAGTGAAAAGATGGGAATGTTCCAGGGACCAAAAAAAAACCAAAAGCAAAACAAAGCAAAAAAACAAACAAAAAAACAAAACAAAAAATAAACAAACACAAAACAAAACAAAACAAAACCCTCATTAGAATGATATTTTTGGATTCTTCTAGAAGTTCTTGCCTGAAGGTCATATCAGCTCTATTTTCACTGATTTTGATAATATTAATGGGATAATAGAGCCAGCATGGTATAGTGCAGGGATAGGCAAGCTTTCCCCTTTAAGGGCTGAAGGACTTCAGCTCCCAGAATCCCAGGAGCTATTGGCCAACATGGGACTATTGGCCAACATGGCTGAGGCTTCTGGGAGCTGAAGTCCCTCGGCCCTTAAAGGGGAAAGGTTGCCTACCCCTGGTATAGTGGTTTAAGTGTTTTATTACAACTCTAGAGAACAGAAACTCTGGTCCATGCTTTGGTGATCTCCTGATTAGATTAGATTATTGCAATCCCCTCTCTCATCTTCACCCTTTAATGTTATCTTCTCTTCACTAGCTCCCCTTTCCCTTCCCTATCCAATATAAGCTTCAGTTGTTAACTTTCAAAGCCCTGCATGGGCTAGCCCCTCTTTACTTATCTGAATGAACTTCTTTCTCCTTGCACTCCCATCCGTGCCCTCCATTCTAGTACTCAAGGCCTGTTGTCCCAACCTAGAATCTCCACTGCTCCATCCCAGATTCGCCCCTTCTCGCTTGCCACCCTTCACTCCTGGAACCTTCTTCCAGCTCAAACACGGATCACTACTTCTCTGTCTACTTTTAAATCTGAGTTAAAGACCACCTTGTTCAGGGAGGCATTCCCAGACATTGTTTGATTTACATTTACATATACTTTTCTGTCATTTGGTTAGACAGTGGATGTTGTTAATTAATTGTTGTATTGTTTTTTGTTTTAATTGACTTTTATTATTTTACCTATTGTTTGTATTAGACTGTATACCTCTGTCAAGTTTTTATTCTATTTTATGTTGATTGTCCCTTTGTACAGCGCTGTGTATATTGACAGCGCTTTAGAAATCAATAATAATAATAATAATAATAATAATAATAATAATAATAGTAGTGTTTGAATCTTGGCTCAGCCAAGGAAACCCCCTGGGTAACCTTGAGCAAGTCACACTCTTTCAGCCTCAGGGGAAGGCAATGGCAAACAACCTCTTGACCAGAAAACCCTATGATAGATTAATCTTAGGATCACTATAGGTTATAAATGACTTGTAGGCACACAACAACAATAACAACAACAATAGGATAACACCTGTTTGACAATTGACATTTAGGGGTGTTGCAGACTGGCAAAAGAGGTGCTTTGAGGGTGACTTGAAGGCATGGCCTTTAGACGACACATGCCTAAAGGTCATCAGGAAGGCAGCCTCTAGCTGTCCTACATTGAGAAAAGACGCTCCAAAATGGCGCCTCTTTTTTCCGCTTCTTCCTGAAAAGTGTGCAGCTTCTCAGGTGCATCTGTATGCAGTGACAGAGGGGTGGCGGAAAAAGGGCACCTAACATTTAAAACACCCATGTAAATGCACCTGCATACTTGGGGCTCATTTTGAGTCACGCATTGAGAGCATGTGCCCTAAGAAAAAAGTTTCAATTTAAAGCGTCCTAATTCCCCAGGTGTGGATGCACTGCTGCAGTGCACCTGCCTAAGAGCCGTAATCCTAAACCTAATTTTTAAAGTATGCATATATATGCATGAGCAACTATTGGGGCACTGAAAGTGTTGCTGCCAGATGTTTCACTGTGATAAGGGGAAAGTTTCACTTTTAAATTGGACCCCCACACACATTCCAGTGCCATTTTCCAAGCAGTCTTCCACATGGGACCATGATGTCCCTCTCCCTTTTTTGGCTCACCACTTGTGGATGGCTCTGCCATTCTGCTTACTGTACAAGATGAGCACTGAATGAGCACAGCTGCAGACCTCCATAGCTGTGCTCCTTTGGCACTCATCTTGTACAGTGGGCAGAAAAGTACTGCCATCCACAAGCAGTGAGCCAAAAAAAGGGAGGTGGATGTCATGGTCCCATGTGGAGGCGGCTGACCTGATAGCTCTGTGGTCACAGCCACATATTCTGGAGAAATTGAGACATTCCTTGTTGAATTCTGAAACATTTAAGGAGGTGGCAGAAGGCATGAAGGCTAAGGGCCACTAATGCACTTGGGAGAAGTGTCGTCAGAAGACCAAAACCTCAGGGAAGAGTACAAGAAGTTTAGGGATCACAAGGCCAAAAGTGGACAGGTTCCCCCCCCCCCC
>CM034703.1:114964516-114979266 GCA_020142125.1 Phrynosoma platyrhinos
ATACAACCCAGCAGAATATGTACTAGTAGTGAAGTTGTAAGGGTCCCAAACAGCCAGTCAGCCAGCCAACCAGAGTGGAAACTGTGTAGGACATCTCTGAGACAGAATGCACCCAGGACCTTTTGATGCCCTCTGAAGGTAAGATGTGCCAGGGACCCTGGGAAGGGATGCAGAGAACAGCACTAGGGTGGGCAGAGGGCAGAGATGAACTCATCTCTTGTTCTTTAGATGACCAGGATGAACATCCTGACCCAGATGAGACATCCTGCAGGCAGAGGGCTGTGGACATCTCTTCCATGAGACCACTGTCCTGTGACTCTACATTTTCCATGAGCAGACCACCATCTTGTGCTATGGAGGAGAGCTCTACATCTTCCAGAATCAGTAGCTACCATGATCGCTCACCTGTCCTAAGGATCAGTATAGTGGCAACTGAGGATGACAGTGAGGGCAAGGAGAGGGCAGATCCTGGACAACTCACTCAGCTTCTCCATCAGGTCCAGGCTGCACACGGTAAAGTCATTCCCGGTTATTATAATAAATGCATTTCATCACATGTATGTTTGCACTCAAAAGGCATAGCAGTTTGTACTGCTTTTGTGACATCTTCTGTGCAGGTGTGCATGTGTTCAGAAGACCTGCACACTGCTTTTGCATCCTGGCATGTGGGGGGGGGGGCTCATGGAGAAACGTTTGCCTGTGTGTCCTGTTGATCATGTCCCTTGCATGACCACCAGTTTCATGTATCCAGTTTGTCCACGCAAACCTCCCTTCCATGTACCTCTCCCCTCCCCACTGATCTCTGTGGGACATGTTTTGTTTGTAAACTGTGCCCTGTGCCATATATGTCTTGTAGAAAGTGAAGTAGGATGAGAGGCAGAAGGAGAAACAGCTAATGCCAGAGCTGTAATGCCACAGGCAGTCCGCCTGGCTGGGATCAGACAGGAGAGGGTGCGTCGCTCAGCAGCTGCAATAACTACTAGTGCCCTGCATCACATCATGGAATGCAGCAGAGACCAGATGGAGAAACTCCTGGAACAGGGGGAATGTTACTATCATCTTGCTGAACATTCCTAGCTCAAGGAGAGCCAGGCAGAGCAACGGAGGCAGTTGCTAGAGAGATCCATCCAGCAGCAAGAGTGGCTAAATGTAACCCTGGAAGTACAGACTGCTCTGCTAGGTGAGCTAGTGGAAGTCATAAAGGGGCCCCACAGGGGCAGTGATGTCAGAGGTGACAGTATGGAGGAGGATGGAAGAAGTAGGGGCAACCCCCCCAGCCCTGGAGGAGGGGCTGTGGAGGTGGGCAGAGGAAGGGGGCAGCCTTTCAGCCTTGGAGGAGGGGGTTGTTATGGAGGTGGAGATCCCTGAGCAGGTAAGTATGCCACCCTCTTCAGCAGCAATGTGGCAGTGCCACAGCCCTCTCACCACCCCTAAAGGTGGAGAGCAAGTAGAGGGGGAAGAGGATGTTGCAATGATCACCAGTAAGTAGCAAGGCAGGCACCACCAACTACCCCACACTATGCCCACCTCATTCATTCTCCTCACTCCCTGTAGTGATCCTGTGTTGAACATGCACACCTGCACATAAAATGTCAAAAGGTTTAAAAATGGAATGTTTATTCACAAAAAGACAGCCTGTGCCCATCGTGAGCAGGTGCGCAGATTGCGGCATAATTTTTTAATTTTTTTTTAAAAAAGAAGCCACAATGTTTCAACTATATACAGATGTGGAGGGGAGGGGACTATTTACAAATAGGGGAGTATGTACAAACGGGAGGAAGAAGGGGAGGGGAGAGGAGGAAAGTAGGTACAAGGGGAAAAGGAAGAAGAAAGTGTTTCAGGGAGGGGGAGGGGGGGACCAAGCCGGTCCAGGATGGCTGCCACCATGTCAAGCACCTGCTTCATTTGGTCCCTGAAGACAGCTACCCTTTCCTCCAATTGTTAATCTGCAAAGGGAAAGAAAAGAGAAAAGTGTGGTTAGGTGATTGCTCTGCACCCCATCACCTAATGCCATAGCCAGGGTTCTTGGGTGCCCCCCATTCTGTCATTCTGTTTCCCTCGCTGACAGTCCTGCTCCTGGCACTCTTGGAGTTGGGCCAAGTGGGAGGCATCAAGGGGCACCTGCTTTTCCCCTCCTGGCAGGCAGCGGTTCGGGCCAGGCTGCTCCTCCTCAGTAGGACTTCCTGTGAAAGGGGGAAACACCATTTAGGAAGCTGCTATGGGAAGTGGGGGGGAGGGACAGGAATGCCATGGAGGCTGTAGTCATGCAACCATCACCCCTCCCCTTGGGGACCTACCTTGTGTCAGGGGAGGCTACTGTGGCTGTAGAGGGAAAGCACTGTCTCCTTCTGCCTGGGCCTCCCTGCCAGGGACGACTTTACCCTTTGATGAGGAGGAGGACAAGGGGGAAACAGCAGGGTCCCTCCTCTGTCCTTGCCATCACCTCCACTGTGTACCTTTGTTTGAGGACAGGAGGGACACCATTAGGATCAATGGATGTAGGAAAGGTGGGAGGGGAGGGATAGACAAGTGTGATGGGAAGGTAGGGATGGGCATCAGGAATCATGGCAAGGGCCTGACACTTACCTGTAAGATGACGATCTTGCCATCGTGGGCAGCCTGCCCTCACCCACAGGTCACACAGCCGGGTGCTCCCCATAACCCTCCAAGGCTTCGAAGAAGCCCCCCTTCAGTGCTTTGAACTTTATCCGGCACTGTTGAGTGTTACCCATAGTGCCCTTGCCATCAAAAATATGAAATTCCATGATGACCTCCAGATGAGCTCTGGCAGTGGAAATGGAGGCAAAGGTCCTCCGCGCCCATGGCATGGGCCCACCACCCTTAATCCTTAATGCATACATAGCCCCCAGACAGTCTAGGAGAGTTGCAGCTGGGATTATCCAATGAGATCATCCAAACCATCAGGAGGTGTATTGTGCCACCCAGTCATCGGAATGTGTAATGTTTGTATTGTGCCACCCATTCTCACACTCCCCCACCCACCGAAAGGTGCATTGTGCCACCTAGTCTCACCCCCCCAGGATATGGGCCCCTCGGATTAAGACCAGTAGATACAATGTAACCCTATACAGCAGGGTGTCATCATCGCAATCATCACCTTTCACCTCAGGCCTTATTTGGCCCTATATAAACCCCAGATTTTGGCCAGTCTGTGTGCTATCTTCTTGGTCTAAACGTCTCCACGTCACTCTGACCTTTGAAGCTAGTTACCGGCAAGTCTGCTGAAACTCAGGCTGCGGAGCAAGACTTGTCCCCCACCATCCCACATCCCATTCGCTTCCCGGAGGAAGACTACATCTTGGTAAGCATCACCATCAGTAACGCCTGCAATCTGTTCCAAATCTCCAACCCTGATTTTCCTGAGCCTTGAGCGCGTGTGTGAGTGTATGCACAGCGAATGTGTTTCCCCTATTTCAATAAATTAGACATCTAGTTATTAACATCCGTCTCAGCTTTATTCATTGGAACACCCTGGTCTCTTGGTATAAACATCGGGAGGGCTATTTCGTTGGCTCTTGTAGCCAGCCCCCTCTTGCTAATAATAACAACAATACTAAAATTCCCCTAAACGGACCCTTGGCTACATTGAGGGGTCCTCCTAAAGCCCTGCTGCGGAAGGGTTTGGGCAGCCTGATGGCCTGGTTTGGCCAGTTGGTACTTGCCATCACCCTTCTTGCAGCTGCTTTTGGGGTAAGGACATGAAGGAGAATGCCCACCTCCTCATCTGTCCAGTAAGCAATCCAAATCGGCACTGTCCTCCTGGCTGCCATCATCATCCTGGAGAGCTGTGGAGGTTTGCAGGGGCTTTTATGAGCAGCTGTAGCTGAAGGCAAATGACCGTACCTGGCTCCTAGCCAATGGAGACCCTCAGAGGAGAAATTTGTATCTAGCTCCCAATGGTTGCCTCTGGGCTACCAATTGTTACAATCAAATGGGGCACTGGAAAGGCAAACTGTTGCAGAATTGATATTGTCAGAAATTACAGTTGGTTGTTCCTGCACAATATCTTTCTGTGTCCAGGAAAACTGGCACCTGGTGACCTCCCCATGCCCTTTTCTGTGTGCGTGTCTGTGTGTCCTTAGGCTCATGGTTAGGAATAGCTGCATAAGAACATGAATGCTGGCCATAGACAGAGTGTGGATAATAGGATATGTTTATTGAGGTGCTTATCATGGCATAGTATAGTAGTGCCCTAGGATCACAGATGGAAGAGAGGGGATTCTTCAGATCCTCCTGGTCTCAAATAACTCTGTCAGGGCCTCCCTCACAGCCTCCCATTCTCTCTGCTTCACAACGTCATTGTCCTCCATGGGTGGGCAGCACAAGTGGTGGGCAGCACAAGTGGTGCCTGTAGAGCGCTCCCTCATCCAGCACCCTTCCCTTTGTCTTGCATATGTTGTGGAAGATGACATAGGAGGCGATGATGGGGACAACATTCTGCTCTGCCACAAGGAGTTAGCCCGTGAGGCATCTCCACTGAGCCTTCAGCCACCCAAAGGCCCTTTCCAACATATTATTGACATGTTTCAGCTTCTTGTTGAATCCTTTCTGTCTGGCATTGGTGGTGCCCTGGTAGGGCTTCATGAGCCTCTTCCAAATGGGGTAGGCACTATCAGTGAGCAGGAGGGGGCTGATCTACTGGCCCCTCAGGGTTATGGTGGGGTTCCCTGGCATGTAGATGCCACCCTCAATGGCCTGAAAGATTATGGAGTTCCATGCCACCCTCACATCATGAGTAGCACCAGACCAGCCCAATTTCACATCCACAAAATGTCTTCTATGATCCGATGTCCCCTGGATGATGATAAAGTGTTATTTCAGTTGACAAACTTATTCCTCCACCCCAAGGGTGGCATGATCAGACAGTGGTACCCGTCTATAGCACCCACTACTTGGGGGAAGCTGAGGTCAGTGAATCCTTGCATGATTTGTGGGTGACAAGAAGGGGGAGCAGTGGAGGATTAATGAAAAAAGTCAGGGCACTTACCAACTCATGAAGTTTTCTGCATAGGTGCACAGGGATAGCGAACTTAGCATCCTATTCTATACAGTAAATGCCATACTGTATGCCAACACATGAAGTTTTCTGCGTAGGTGCGCAGGCATAGCGAACTTAACAGCTTATTCTATATAGTATATGCTATACTGTGTGCCAACTCATGATGCATTCTGCAAAGAAGGGGAAAGGGAAATGTGTGTGCAGTGTTCTTTACCTGATCGGCATCCCCCAGGTACACCATCTTAGGGCCTTTGCAGACTGCCAGAAATAGTGCAAATTGAGTCCACTTAAACTGTCCTGGCTCAGTGCTAGGAAATCATGGGAACTGTATTTTTTTTCTGAGACATTGAGCCTTCTCTGTCAGAGAGCTCTGGTACCACAATAAAATATAGTTCCCATGATTCCCTAGTACCGAGTCAAGACAGTTAAAGTGCCTTCAATTTGCACTATTTCTGGCAGTCTGCAAGGGCTGATAGTTAGCATGCTGAGGGTGAACTCCACTTTCCCCACAGTTGTAAGGCCAACTCCAAACTGCTCTGATGTCTGCTTGTAGCTGGCTTTGTGAGTGAGTACCCAGATGGCCATGGCGACCCTCTTCTCCACCAGGATGGTTTTTTTCATGATAGTGTCTGACTGCTCCAGTTACAGATGCAGTATTTCCACTAGCCTGTGGAAGATGGCACGAGGCATTTGAAAACACATCCTCCACTGCCCATCAGACCAGATGTATATGACTAACCTGTCCCACCAGTTGGTTCTTCTGGGGAACATCCACCAGCAGCACAGGACTCTCTCAGGTGGCATCAGAGCAGCAGTGGTGGCAGTACACTGTGCAATGCCTGTTGTGGCACCCACTCTAGCAGTTGTCCCTTCTGTGTCCTCTTCATCATCACTGCTGTCCTCTATGCATGCAGCTGCTGCAGCCATCATTGTGGTGGCTCCTGTGGCTATGCATTGCAGGCTGAGTGCCATTGCAGGCCATTCAGTTGATGTGGCATCCATGGTCTTGCTGCTTCTCACAGTGCACAGGTGCACAGTAATGCCAACATTGCTATAAAGGGGGCCATGTTGTTCCTGCACACGTGCGCATGTGCCTGAGAGACTGGGGAAAAAATTAAAGCAGCCACTGCCAAACCGTGCAGTTGCTCCGTCCCCATATAGGGAATCCTCAGAGCAAGCAGTGCGGTTGGTGGGGCTTTGATGCAGCCTTAGAAAAGCTGCATCAACTGCCCCCCCAGTGCGATTACTCCATCCTTTCTTAGGGCATCCTTAGGGCAGGTGGTGTGGTTGCTAAGGAAACTTCAGGTCACCTTTTTCTTCCTGTCTGCATAGCCCCTTAGTTTGGGCCTTTACAGACTGCCAGAAATAATGCAGCCACTTTAACTATCCTAGCTCAGTGCTAGGGAGTCATGGGAATTGTATTTTTTTCTGGGATATTGAGCCTTCTCTGTCAGTGAGCTCTGGTGCCACAATAAACTACAGTTCCCATGATTTCCTAGCACTGAGTCAGGGCAGTTAAAGTGGACTCAATTTGCACTATTTCTGGCAGTCTGCAAAGGCCTTATGTCTTCTTGAATAATGCAATTTTGAACATGTGAGGAATTCCTTTTATATTGAAGAAACTGTCCAAAATGCAAGTCTTTATACAGTTGGCAAAGGGAAAAGAGTAAATAAATACATGTAACACAGAATTTCTGTCTATACGTTTGGTGAATATCCCTAGATACAGAAGATGATCCTGTCTGTATACTTCTGTATTGAGAAATAAAACATTTTGTTTATTTAAGTGAACAGAAAATTTTATGGTTGTATTTTATTAAATATTACATTTCAGGAAAAAAATATTTTTTGGAAAAAAATTAAGGATTTTTTTTTAATCTCTACATTTTTATAGAAGAAAATGTCATAAAAAAGTATTTATTGTAGGATTACATATCACAGTATTCTCCAGATGTGCAAAAAAAAAAAGTATCAAGTGGACTCCCCATAGTTAACAATTGCTGGGGCTTTGGTGAATCATATCTGTGCATCACTAGGGGGTGAAAGTAGCTGCCTAGCTCTATATAACTCATCTCAGATGTTTCCCAGGCCAGTCCTTGCCAGGAAGAAGAAGGAAAGCAGTTTCTGGGCAGCCATTTTGAGTAGGTGAGTGTATTTAAAAAAAAAACAAAAACACTTGGGAGAGTGTGTTTGTTGCTGAGGGGGTGGGGCTTCAGTGAGTCACATCTGTGAGTCACTAAGCAAGGGAAAGCACAGCATAGGTAGAAGAGGGCCTGGGAACTTTGTTTTAGAGGTTCTCCTTAAATTTATTTTTTTTTAAATTAAAGGGTTTTTGGGTTGGGCTTTTTTTTGGTTTTTTGTTGACTAAAACTCAACATGGTTTTCTCAAAAACAAGTCATGCCAGCCTAATCTGACCTCTTTTTTTTATCAGCCCTGGTGGCGCAGTGGTTAAATGCCTGTACTGCAGCCACTCACTCATAAGGTTGCGAGTTCAATACCAGCCAGAGCTGAGGCTCGACTCAGGCCTGCATCCTTCCGAGGTCGCTAAAATGAGTACCCAGATTGTTGGGGGGCAATCAGCTCACAGTTGTAAACCGCTTAGACATCCCATGCGCGATATGAAGCGGTATATAAATGAAGCTGCTTTGCTTTGCTGCTCTGATAAAATTACCAGCTTGGTAGATGAAGGGAATGTGGTAGACATAGCATATATTGATTTCAGTAAGGCTTTTGACAAGGTCCCCCATAATATTCTTGCAAAAAGATAGTAAAATGTGGGCTAGAAAATACAACTAATTGGATTAGTAATTGGTTGACTGACCAAACCCAAAGGGTGCTCAGCAGTGACTCCTCTTCATCCTGGAGACAAGTGACCCATGAGGTGCCACAGAGTTCTGTCATGAGCCCAGTGTTATTCAACATCTTTATCAATGACCTGAATGAAAGAATAGGTGGTATCCTTACCAAATTTGCAGATGACACCAAATTAGGAGGAATAGCTAATACCCCAGAGAACAGGGTGAAAATTCAAAATGACCTTAATAGATTAGAAAACTGGGTCAAAGCTCACAAAATGAATTTCAACAGAGAGAAATGTAAGGTACTACACTTAGGGCAAAAAAATGAAATGCATAGATATAAGATGGGGGACACCTGGATTAATGAGACTATATGTGAAAGGGATCTAGGAGTCCTAGTAGACCACAAGTTGAACATGAGTCAACAGTGTGATGTGGTAGCTAAAAAGGCCAATGCAATTTTTGCCAGCATCAATAGAAGTATAGTATCTAGATCAAGGGAAGTAATAGTGCTACTGCATTCTGCTTTGTTCAGGCCCCACCTGGAATACTGTATCCAGTTCTGGGCAGCACGATTCAGAAAGGATGTTGAAAAACTGGAGCGTGTCCAAAAAAGGGTGACTAAAATGGTGACGGGTCTGGAAACCATGCCCTATGAAGAACGAATTAAGGAACTGCGTATGTTTGGCCTGGAGAAGAGATGGTTAAGATGGGATATGATAGCCGTGTCTAAATATTTGAAGGGATGTCATATTGAGGAGGACACTAGCTTGTTTTCTGCTGCTCCACAGAATAGGACTTGGAACAACGGATGCAAGCTACAGGAAAAGAGATTCTACCTCAACATTAGGAGGCACTTACTGAACATGAGAGCTGTTCGAATGTGAAACACACTCCCTTGGAGTGTGGTGGAGTCTCCTTCTTTGGAAATCTTTAAACAGATGCTGGATGGCCATCTGTCAGGGATGCTTTGATTATAAGTTTCTGCATGGCAGGGGATTGGACTGGATGGCCTTTGTGGTCTCTTTCAACTCTATGATTCTATGAATCTTCCTCCCTTGGCAATTTGAAAATAAAATTGGTTAGAAAATCTGAAATAACTCTTCCTCAAGATGTCCATTAATTCTAAAAGAAAATCAGTAGGAAGTAGGAATGGATCATCCCAGTCATTAAAATATATCTCAATGACTAAATTTCGAAAAGTGCTAGTATGCAAAGAGTTAAGGTCCATGGTTACCAAAATAGCCTACTGAGGATTTCTTGGACATTCCATTTTACTGATGAAATCTCTCCTATCCTTAAGAAAGAGATTTTGAACACACGGTATATGAAAAAAATGTGTAAATATTGGGACAAGGTTTCCATATCTAAATGAAATCCAGAATTAATGTTGCGGTCTGGGTACAGAAATCCCTCTTTATATATTTTGTATAATATAGGTACACAAGGATTATTATTCTGAACAAATTCTGAAGTAGGTTCATCTATAAGTTATAACATCATTGCCTCCACCACCATGGTTCTAATTATAGATTAAATGTGCCTAGTAGGGTCTACTGAAATAGTTTGGTAACATCTTGTAACTGATGGTGTACATCCTTAAAATAATCCTCCATTAAAAAGGGCAATTGTTCCACCCTTATTGGCTTTGTTAATGGCTAAAAGTGATCCTTAGTCAAACTGTTAAAAACACGACAACCACAAAATTCTTCTACTTAAAACCATATTTTTCTAATTGTTCTATATTCTTTTGCTAATGATTCAAAGACTGGTATACATAGGTTGAAAGATATAGGTACAAATTGGGAACTAGGACAAAAAGGAGAAAGTACCTTTAGTACTTTAATTGTCAAAAGAGTCTCAATTTTAATTGGTGTATGAGTTTTTAAAAGATCTACATGAATCTGAAAAGCATTATATCAGGAACAAAGAATAACTCTAAGGACTAAATTCAAAAAATTTAATTCATGTGTAGACAAAACATAGGATGAAATTAACGACTTAGCATATTTTTTTGCAGCACATGTCCCTTGAAAAAAATCTTGTTCAAACATAATATTCTTAAACACATACCTTGTTAACACAGGCCCCTGTTCAATCCTTCATCCCCTGATGTGCCTGTAGGTTCCTCACCAGTATCCCTGACCTCATCATCAGTAAAAAATATTAGTCATGTCCTGCTAGGATACTCATTTTTGTTATATTACCAATGTGCCCTAGATATCCAACTATGTACTCTACAGTGAGAATAACATTTATACATGCAGTCATGATGCTCCCTATGGAGCACATATTATTTTGTAAATGTTGTGCATAGTGGTGTAACAAACATGCTTGACATCCACGCAGATAATTTTAATACCCTCCCCAAACAAAAATATTCTCAGTAAGAATAATCATGAAATGTAACAAATAATGATGTTTCTGCTGCTGCTGCTGCCGATCCTACTACCCATCTCTTCAGGGTACCTGAGACCTCTGGAAGTGATGGCCATTACCACCACCACCAGTGGGGCCAACTCCATGTTTCTGCCACCATTGCTACTGCCTTTTTTTTTTTTTGGTGACCCCCAAAGAGACAAGCAGCAGCAGCAGCAGCAGCAGCAGCAGCAGCAGCAGTAGTTTCCACTCAGGAACCTCTTCTGAGTCTAGAAGTGCTGCTGGCTGGGTGGAAAACGGAGGTGGAGGAAGGAGATGAGTTCATTGAACGGAGAAGAAAACACTTGCCTCGTGGACAGCATCTATGAGTGAGGCAAGCATCTCCTTTCTCTGTCCACTGAACCTCACTCATCTCCACATGCCTTTAAGGCAGAATGGACACTTTCTCACTGATGGTTACTGCAAGTGAGCTTTTCCTTTCTCCACCCACTAAGCCCCAGCTCAACCCATGCCTTTGACATTTAGGAAGTAGTGGCCTCCCACAGCCCTCACTTAGGGTGTCACTTCCTGACCCCCCCAATGATGCTCCTGGCACGCTGCTCTCAAAAGTGGCAAGAAAGCGATATAAGCATCATTCCAGTACTATAGCGCTAGTATAAATATGGCGCTAGCGCTATAATAGCGCTATGGATCAGCTCACGCTATTGCAATGCCCGCTGAAACTGACATTCAAAAGAATGTGAATGATGCTACATTCCGAGCGGTTTCTCGCTGGATTCCAAGCGACGTCGTGTAATCGCACGGAGAATTATAGCGCTATAGCGCCTGATTCTTAGTGTATTCTGAGCAACGTTGTGTGATCACGCAGGAAAATATAGCGCTATAGCGCCTGATTCTTAGTGGATCCTTGCTGCTTTTGGCCCCGTGTGATAAGGTCCCTGGTTGTGCAGTTATATCCAATAATAAATTCACATATAAATCTAGCAAGATTAGAAAAAGGGTGGGGAAATGTGCCCTTCCAGATTGCAACTCCTATCGTCCCTCACCACTACCTGTACCGATCAGATCAACTTGTTTTGCATTCTCAAATATTCTTTTTAAAAACACTGTTCCTTTTTTGTTGTTGTTGAAGAAATTTGCAAATGTGGATATTGTATTATTTTTTTCAAAAATGAGCTCAATGAATTTTTTCCCCCATCTCTAACATGAAGGCAATTTTGTGGAGCCCTGACAGACAGCTATTTTTTTAAAAGAAATCTAATTGAAAGTAGAAATGTAAACAACATCCTATTGGATAAATAATTTTGATAGCCTTCAAAATTTCATCAGGGCTCTTTCTGACATGAATGTTTATCAAACCTTTGCAAGAAGCATACATGGGTTTTTAAATATTTTACACTTTGGTACTTTTACATCTTTTTAGTATCTCCAGTGTTTTTGAGAAAAAGAACCACTGCTGAGAGAGATCTGAAAATGAATGAATGGAACTCAGTAGGGCTCATCATTTTTTCTTCTACTCTGGCCTAATAATAATGCAGCAATTGTTAACTCTCAAAATGTAGTCTTACTTGTTCGCCTACAGTCTGTTCTTTCATCTTCACATTTTCTCTGGGTTGTGTGTAGTGAAAGAAAACAACCACCACCACAAATTTCATTATAGCAAAACCAAATGCCAAGATTTTGAACACATTACAATTTAAACACAAAATAAATTCTTTACACTGCAAGAAAGGAAGGCAGTGGAACAGATGCAATCACAACAAACATATATGACATTGGAGAAAAGATTTGTTGGGGGGAGAGACATCCATTGAAACTAAGAAGCAGCTCAGAAAATAATATTGAAATGTCTTAGGGAAGAAGAAGAGGAAGAGGAAGAGGAAGAGGGGGAGGAGGAGAAGGAGAAGGAGGAAGAGGAGGAGAGAAATGAGACTCTGGGGGACTGCAGACAGGTGGCTCTGGGCCGCCCTGCTAGCTGCAGATTGAGGCTGTGGCTAGTGCATGCTGCAGCCCTGATCCTCTCTTTTGCCCGCCCTGAAAGAGCAGCAAAATACCTCTGCTTTCATGGGCAGCAAAAGGGTGCTCTAAGAGCCAGCATGTGGCTCTTTAGCACCTTCTGGCACAACGTGTCAGGATGCTGCATAATGGTGCATGATGTCAGGACATTGTCAGGCTGGTGTTGGGGCAGCCAGTGTGCGGCTGTCCCTCCCCATCTCTGTCTCCAGGCCGGCCCTTTGGGCCTGTCTGCAGAGGCCCTCTAACACCTGATGCACTTATAGACTACATAGCAAGGGGAAAGATTTTTAAAAAAAGAAGTGGCAGAAGCTTCTAATCCACAAGCCATGAAAAGAATGGGAGAAGACAAACTAAGGAAGACAACCTTAAAGGCCAAGATACCCCCAGGCCTTGGACCATGGGCTGCTGGTTCTCCAAGTTGAAAGGTTTTAACAAAATGCATCACTGAATATTATTTCAAGGAAGAAGGTGGTTCACTTCCATTCTGAGAGCACTAGCATTAGTGCCAGAGTTACGTGCACATTTAAGCATGGTGTAGTTGAAAGCTTATGAGGGTCCTCTATAACAACAACAAAATAACTAACAATTACTGCATTTCAGGTTTTACATAAGTGTTTAAAAAATTAGGAAAGAAAGGGAGACAACATTTTGATATGCTTTTTTTTTGCAGGGCACCCCTACAACCTTAAAAAATATTAGGGTATCAGCTGGAGTGATTAGTGACTCTAATATCAGTGGGGGGAAGATTCCATTTGAGGTTTCAGGATGAAGTTTAAAAAAAAATCAATCCAAAGTGCTGAATCATATCTCCAAAACAGGGTTTAAAACTTCACAGTAAAATCAGAAGCCGATTGGTATCCCCACTAATATTGAAGCCATCAGTTGCCACTGAGCCTCAGCATCTCTTATTTTACATTGACTAGGATGACCTCTTTTCATTCAGTGTGACCACAAATCCTGCAGCAGAATCCCCCAGACCAAAATGGACATCCCAGTCTCAGGCATCTCCAACTAAAAAACCTAAACAAACCCCTTTCTTATTTCATAAAAATTCAAGCCTGAAATTGCATTATTTTGTACTGACCACAAATACTGCCCCAGCACACCTTGCACGTAGATCTCCACAATCATTTCTCTAGTGAAGAAATATCAGTCTGTCATCCCTGACCATCAGCATGCTTCTGTGTCCTTTTATGAACTGTCAACTTTATTTAGCACTATTGTTTTATTTTTGTTTTAGTTTTAGCCTTGCTATTGGGTTAATGTGAATGGCTTGGGTCCTATTTCACTTCATTTATGAAATGGAGGTATATGATATCTATCATTTTCTCTTTCATCTGTTATCCTTCACACATCATAGACCACATTCTTTCCACAAAAACATACATGCAGAGTTTCATGTGTATGAAAAGGAAAACCCACTACAGATGTAAGGGAGAGGTGGAATGGCCCCATCCTGTCAATGTGAATTCTGTTATGTGAGTGCAGAGTAAGATAGGATCCAAGACATTATTGTGTGATATTTAATAATTACATTGTAGCCTATCCTGATGGATCCTATTAATAGGAAACTATAACAGATATGTTTCGAATAAACATGTAAATACAGAACTCTGAAATTATATTTAAAAAACCCCAAATATATTTTCATCATGCAAACACATGGGGCTGCTGAAGCTGAGGATAATGGGACAAAAACAGCTGTTAGAAATGAATTTAGAAGTTCCATCCAAATACATAAACACATACTTGGATTTTAGTAGACCAGAGGGAAGAAATGTATGAAGGGCCTGCCAGGCCCTATAGCAGTTAAAATGATTTTGCATGAATTTCAAATGTATCTGTTCAAGAAGATTGTTCAGAAATAGACACCAGGATGCATTTAGAAAGAAAAGGCCTCCCCTGTGTTGTACATCCATTGCCATATGCTAATTGCACCAATGTGCTACCAATTAACCTTTCCCTAATGCTCCCAAGGTAATGATGAATGAAGATGCACATCTTTCAGACTGATTCAAATTTGCATTAGTCCAGCAGGAAGTATGGATTGTAAATTATAGCAGCAGGTAGTACCAACTGAACCAACCATGTCTATGTGTGTGTATGTGTGCAACCTTACATACAAAGCATATAATTTCTGTCTTGGCATTAAATCTTCTTGCTTGCTTAATGTTAACTGTAACAAAATGCACTTAATATGTGCATAGTGTTTCAGGTTACAGGGATTGTTGACCAACCATGAAATAATGAGACCAGACACAGTATTTGTGGTTAAACAAAGACCACATTTATTGACCTAAAACCTAGTTAAATGTTTGAGACCCAGGGCTGAGCAAATGAAGGGGGTAACCTATGTGGGTTTAGCACAGCTGTCAACTTGTGACACTTCCAGCCACCCTTGGGCAAAACACCATACCGTAAGAGCAATTAAAAGAGATTGGTTGCCATCTCAGATTGTCATTTTTGGAGGCTCCCTCCCAAGGCCTGCTACTTTAAAAGAGAGAGTAAGGGCCTCAGCAGACGGAGGCCCCGGAGC
>CM034703.1:114988060-114999413 GCA_020142125.1 Phrynosoma platyrhinos
TATCACTTCATCTTACTGGAATTATTAGAATTTTCTAGTATCACTGTGCCTAGATAATGATACTGTCCTACCTTTGTCTCTCTACAAATTAGGATATGTTTGTAGTTACCGGTATGTTCCTGTAAGAACTTATTGTATACAACTAAGATGTTTTATTGTAATTTTATGCTGGCCGAATGGCTGTAATAAAAGATGGTTGTTGGTTGGTTTTACTATTAACCTTTCCTCTCACTTTATTTTCTCATCATTTAACATCAAATGGCCAGTTTTGACCAATCAGATTGCACACCAATTAGCAAAAGGGTATTGTAGCATTTGATTTTTCCTGATGGACCAGGTGGATGAGGTGAGACCAGGGTTCAAATCCTGACTCAAACATGGAAAAATACTAGGTGACCTTAGACAATTCTTTAGCCTAAGAAGAAGGCAATGGTAAACTTCTTCTGAATAGATCTTGTTGAGAAGACTCTACAATGGCATCACCATAAGTCAGAGCCAGTTTGAAGTGACATAACAACAAGCCTTGGGTGAGATGCAGGGACAGCTCTCTTTTCACTGAATCCAGCATTTCATGGCAAAGAAAGAATTCCACTCTTCACCTAGGTCAACAAGCTGGCTTACTAAGGACATATCTGTGTATACATTTTTCCCTGTTATGTACAACATCAAGTACCAACTTGCATTCAAAAACAGTACAACAATGTTATACAACTATAATTTATTTTCTGTAGGATTTCAATGTTTCTTTGTTCTTAAATACAAATCCATTTGAAATATAGGTGAAAATGAAAGGTCATGCCTTTACAGGGGGAAAAAATGGAAATAGATAGATTAAAATGGATGAACCAGGATGAGACAGGGCCTTCTTGGTAGCTGCTCTGAGTTCCTGGAATTCCTTTAATAAAGAGGTTAGAATGGTCTTCTTGCTGTCATCAGGCAATTAGCTTTTTAAACATTTTGAGTCAGTACTTTAAAGAAGAGACTTTTAATAGGGTGCTATACTACTTTTAATTATACTCTTTTAAGTCTGCTTTTTAGTTTTAATTTGTTTTTAATGCTATTTTACAATTCAATTGCAATAATGATAACAAAAGCAATTTATTTCAGTCATTGACCAATATAAAAATAAAAATACAATTATTAAAACAAGTAACAAAATTGATCTCTACCATCTAGCATCAATTATTACTAAGCATCTGAAGATGCATTTTATACATAATATAGCACAATTTTGCTACTTTAAGTGTAACAATTTGGTTCTGACTATCCAACAGATAACATAAATAAAAAAAAAATGAGTGTGTTCCAGAAATGGTTAAAAGAGGGGTAATCAGCTGGTGGCAAATGTCCTTATAAAATCGACAATACAAAAGTACATGAGCTGTAGTTTCTATACCACTAGTATTACAAGGACAGAATCAGAATTCATAAGGAATTTTCTCATATTTTCCTTCCAGTAATGCTGTTGGGAGAACTTTGAATCGAGCTAATGATAAAGGTCTCCTAAATTTAGCACTGTAACATAATATAAGTATGTAGCTGGATTAGAAGCCAACATTTTATTGTTTGCAAATGTGTAATTGGAAAAGGCAGCAATTTCTATCTGACCTTCAATATCTAGAATCCTTTGCCTTGCAAATGATTTTGCTTGATCTAGTCCTAACCTTAGAATGGTGTACTAGATAATCCAGAGAGGTTCAGTTTCTTTTGGATAGCTGATTCCCAAGAGGATTTATAGTTGTCTACCAATATTAACTGGGACAATCCACCTGGGTTATTATGTAACTTTAATCAGTAAGTAAAGATATTTAACCATTCCAATTTATTGATTCCTGCTTCCCTTTGAAGTACAGCATTTGGTGCATGTTGAGCAACAAAAATAACCTTTCCTTGATCAGGATACCTATCCGGAAAACAGACCATTTTAAGAGTATGTACCTGAGCCTGAAGACCAGGGATAGTATAGGGATTGTGTTGGTATACCGTCCACCCCGTTGCCTAACAGACTCCCTTTCCGAGCTGACACAGCTGGTCTCGGAGTGGTTGCTGGAGTTGCCTAGACTTTTAGTCTTGGGCGACTTCAACATCCCTCTCAAGACCAGTTTAACAGGTGCGGCTCGGCAGTTCATGGATTCCATGATGGACATGAGCCTATCCCAATTGGTTCATGGGCCTACACACTAGGCAGGTCTTTAATACGGAGCAGGTATATCTGTGGACAGAGGTAAAAAATACTTCTGCACTGTCATGGATGGATCATTTCCTGATCAAGGTTGAACTAAGAGCTACTGTCCAACCCACTGGGGTGGAAGACCTATTAAAATGGTCTGCCCATGGAGGCTAATGGAGCCAATTGGATTCAAGAAAGCCTTGAAGCCTTGGTTGGTAAGGCCAGCAACCCTGTCGAAGCCCTGGTAAATACTTGGAACACCGATGTCACCAGAGCTATCAACATGATTGCTCCCAAGCATCCTTTCCAACCCGCTCCAAATCGTCACCCTGGTTCACAAAAGAACTCAGGAAAATGAAGCAGGTTGGACAATGACTAGAGTGCACCTGGCAGAAAACTCAACTCTTATCTGACAGAACTCGTCATAGGCAATTTCTTTATTTCTATCGAGAGGCAATATGGGCAGTGAAGAAGTCTTCTCTGCCCGTATTGCTTCTGCGGAATCTCATCTGGCAGAACTGTTTAGGGTGGTAAGGGAACTGTCACAGGCTCCCCCTGTGCAGAACCTTTTACTTAACCCAACAATAGCCTGCTGTGGCACTTTTAACATCTATTTTGCAGATAAAATCACTCAGATAAGAGCCAACTTAGATGCGGGGATTACAACAGAAGTGACTGAGGAGGTGTCCAGTAAACCCATTTATGAGATTAAACTGGATCAATTTGAGTTAGTGAGTACTGATGATGTGGACAAGATCCTTGGAAAAGTAAGGAAGACAATGTGCTCTCTCAATCCCTGTCCATCTTGGCTGGTCGTCAGGGGGGTGATGCATTGATGGCCTTCCTTAAAGAGGTCATCAATGCATCCTTTAGGGAGGGAGTTGCTCCATCAAGTCTAAAGGAGGTGGCCATTAGACCACTCCTGACGAAACCTTCCCTGTACCTCCTGGACATGAAAAACTACAGACCAGTCTCACATTTACCATTCTTGAGCAAGGTGATTGAGAGAGTCATTGCCTTCCAATTCCAAGTGATCTTGGATGAAACCGATTTTCTAGATCCATTTCAAACTGGCTTCAGGCCTGGATATGGGGTGGAGATGGCCATGGTTGCTCTGGTAGATGACCTTTGCCTGAGCATCGACAGGGGTAGCATGACCCAGTTGGTGCTTTTGGACCTCTCAGCAGCCTTTGATACTATAGACCACAACATCCTTTTGGAGTGCCTGAGAGAATTGGGAGTGAAAGGCACTGTTCTTCAGTGGTTCCACTCTTTTCTCTCATGCAGGTTCCAGAGGGTGGTACTCGGGGACAGCTGCTCATCAAAAACAGAGCTAAAATATGGCATTCCTCAGGGAGCCATTCTGTCCCCGATGTTATTCAATATTTATATGAAGCTGCTGGGAGAAATCATCAGGAGACATGGAGCAGGATGTTACCAATATGCTGATACTCAAATATTCTGCTCCATGTCTTGGTCAACTGCTATGACAGCAGATGGCAGTTCTCCTCTCAATCAATGCCTTGAAGCGGTAATGGACTGGATGAGGAAAAACCGACTCAAATTGAATCCAGACAAAACGGGGGTACTTACAGTAGGGGCCTCAAAACCAGAGATTGGGTTGCAACCGCCAGTCTTGGATGGGTCACGCTCTCCACCAAGGACTGTGTCTGCAGTCTGGGGGTGCTCCTAGACCCATTGCTTCACATGGTAAATCAGGTGAATGCGATGGTCAGGAACGCGTTATCAGTTTCGGCTGATACACCAGCTGCACCCTTTCCTGGAAGTAAAGGGCCTAGAAACTGTAGTACATGCTCTGGTAACCTCACGACTCAACTCCTGCAATGCACTCTACATGGGGCAACCCTTATACCTAACTCAGAAACTGCAATTAATACAAAATATGGCAGCCACGCTGATCACTGAAACATCACAAAGTGATCATATTACTCTGGTTTTAAAATCTTTACACTGGCTGCCAGTTAGTTTTTGGGCACAGTACAAGATGTTGGTATTAACCTTTAAAGCCCTACATGGCCTGGGCCCATCTTACCTAAGGACTCACCTATCTCCATATAATCCGCCCCATGGCCTCAGGTCCTCTGGGAGGAAGTTGCTTCAACCAATAAGAACTAGGTTGGCAGCAACCTCCCAAAGGACTTTCTCTGCCACAGCTCCTAGACTGTGGAATGCCCTGCTGGAAGAGATCTGTCAGATAACCAATTTAGATGGCTTTAAAAAAGCATCAAGATGGATCTCTTCTGCAGGCATTCCCAGAATGATATTTCCCATAATCTCTCCCCCACCATTAGATCACTCCTTTATAATCAGAGTGCCCTGTTTAATTCGTATTGCATTTGTAATTTTGTTTTAAGTTAAATTTTAATGTTGTTATGAATTTAATATATATATTGGGGGGGAAATGTTTTTTGTATTGTATGGGATTGTGCTTTTAGATTGTAAGCCACCTTGATAGCCTCAACTAAAGGTGGGATATAAATATATTATTGTTGTTGTTGTTGTTGTTGTTGTTGTTATAACCTGAAATATGATCTTCAAAAACTTTGTTTGAACTCTTTCAAGAGAGGTCATATTACTGTATGAGCCCCATATAACAGTTGAGCTTTGGACATGAACAGCTTAATTGCAGAAGGAACTGTACTCCTTTAGTGAAAAAAAAATAATGTTGAATGGCTGTAACAGTTCTCTGTGCATTCTGAGAGACATAATCTGAATGAGCATTTCTACTTCCTGAAGCTTGGAAAACTATCCCCAAACATTTAAAGATCTTAACTGGATCAATAGGCTGGCCACCCAAAATCCACCTTCTTTGTTTAGGATGCTTTGAAAAGGTGAGGATCTTAGTCTTGGAATAATTTATTATTAATTCCTCTTCATCACAATAATCAGTGAGTAATTTTAAGGCTCTCTCAAGACCTATAAGAGTCAGTGACAGAATTACTGCATCATCGGCATATAATAATAAATTAATATGACTATTAGCTAATTTCAGGTGGAGGATAATAGAATTACTTAAATAGGGAATTAATGAGTTTTTATAGTAATTAAATAAAACTGAAGCCATACACATCCCTGTTGAGCTCCCTTCTGAAATTATATTTCTTTGGTGACATGTCCTCAAATGCTAGATTTTACCTTCAATCTGGTGTTTTCATGGATTTCAATAAGTAGAAAAAGTAAATGTTTGTCTATTGAGGTGTTTTAAAATTTGTTCCATACTCTAGATCTCTATGTCAAATACTGACTTAAAGTTAGCAAATGCCACAAAAAGAGATCAAGCAGATTGATGAGAGTATTCTCTACTACATGTTGCAAAACCATTGCATGATCTATTGCTGCTCTTCCTGCCCTAAATCCAGCCTGTTCATCCCTCATAGTGTTTAGCCTATAATAATTTATATGCTGTTTTGAGTTTGGGTTTCAGGGTTAGAGGCAGGATATACAATGAGATAAATAATCACCTCCAACATTTATTTGTTTTTGAGGCTGGGGGGGTAACTTTCACATTTTTGCAAACAGATTTATTTCATCTTTATTTTTTTAAAAAAAGACTGGACAAAAATACATGTTTGATGAATTTTGTAGGTGGTTTCCCCTCATGAACAGCTTTTTATATGCTGTTTCCAAATACATCAGTCTTAAGGGACTTTCCTTAATATATATTTGTGTACAGATATTTTGGATTGAGAAATAAACTGTAGAAATTTGGAAATGTACAACCCCACTCCCCTCAATTGGATTCTGCTTTAATAATAATAATAATAATAATAATAATTTATATCCTGCCCCTCTGCAGTGCAATCAGGGTGGCTTACAACAGAAAAATACGTACAAAACCTCAAAAACTCACTCCCCCTTAAAAAGATATTAAACTTTAATAATTTAAAACATACTAAAATAAATCACATAGAATCACAATATAACAATCACAATGACTCAATCACAATGGCAGCAGCTTCAAAAGGAGGGAAATTAGCTAACTCTTGGGGCCAGGATTGTGATGAACAGAGAGACAGCAGGGAGCTGTGAAGACCAGAAGTCAGCTGACCAATCCTGAGATAGCTGGAATCAGCCAATGAGAGAGCAGCTGGAAGGAGATAAATAGCTCAGGTGGTGAAGGATATAGTCAGTTAGGAACTGTGGAACAGAAGGCTCGGAACTTTCGAGAGTGTCAGTTGGATCTGACATAGACAGGTATAGTGAGGCAGTACCTTAAGCCAGAGTCTGTGGATTGTTTCTGAAGGAACTAAGTGGAACTGATGGGGGTTGCAGACTGCAAGAAAAATTGAGACCACTTTTAGGGTTAGGATTAGTGCTAGGGAATTATGAGATTTTTTTTCTGAGACATTGAGCCTTCTCTGTCAGAGAGCTCTGGTGCCACAATAAAATACAGTTCCTATGATTCCCTAACCCTAACCCTAAAAGTGGACTCAATTTGCACTATTTCTGGCAGTCTGCAACTCCCAAAAGATAAGAGTCAAAAGACAAAGGAAAAGAACTCTTTGTGGTTCAACAGAGCTCTAGTGCAGAGAGGGTCTGTGTGGTTACGTTGTAATCATAGGATAGTATTGAAAATAGCTACACTACACTTGAAACTGTAACCAAGGGCCTTTGCAGACTGCCAGAAATAGTGCAAATTGGGTCCACTTTAAGGGTTAGGGTTAGTGCTAGGAATCATGGGAATTGTTTTTTTTCTGAGACATTGAGTCTTCTCTGTCAGAGAGCTCTGGTGCCACAATAAAATACAGTTCCCATGATTCCCTAACCCTAACCCTAACCCTTAAAGGGGACTCAATTTGCACTATTTCTAGCAATCTGCAAAGGCCCCAAGTTACATTATTACCAAGTTTGAAAACCAAGAAACATTGCCTGTATGTTTGAAACACAATAAAGCCATCTTATATTTTATAAAAACCTATTTTGGCCTCTGTGTGAGAATTTTGAACAAACACTACCAGTATGTTATTAATAGTTCTGGAACTGGTATCTCATGAGGGCTATGAAGCCAGTCACATAAAATTGTAAGAGAGTAGTCGTCAAGGTGGCAGGAGTGGTTCATCACAGGGATAACTATTCAAGGAAGGCATGCCAGAAGAGATCCATCTTAATAGCCTTTCTAAAGGTAGTGATCAGATGGATCTCGTCTAGCAGGTCATTCCATAATCTGTGAGTGGTAGCAGAGAAGGTCCTCTGGGCGGTTGCAGACAGCCTAGTTTTGATAGGCTGTAGCAGATTCCTCCCAGAGGACCTGAGTGCATGGAGTGGATCATAAGGAAGGAGGTGGTCCCACAGATAGGTTGGGCCCAAGCCATGTAGGGCTTTAAAGGTGATAACCAACACCTTGTAGTGTACCTGGAAACTAATAGGCAGACAGTGGAGTGATTTTAACACAGGTGTAATATGGTCTCTCCTAGTTGTTCCCGAGATCAACCTGGCTGCCATATTCTGTACTAATTGAAATTTCTGGGTGAGGCACAAAGGTACCCCCATGTAGAGTGCATTACAGAAGTCCAGATGGGAGGTTACCAGCACATGTACCACAGTTTCAAGGTCCCTAGTTTCCAGGAAAGGGCACAGCTGGTGAATCAGCTGAAGTTGATAGCAGGTGCTCCTGATCGTCACATTTACCTGATTTGACATCTGGAGCGATGGATCCAGGAGCACCCCCAGACTGAGAACACAGGCCTTAGAGGAGAGTGTGAACCCATCTAAGACTGGAAGTTATATTCCCAAAACTGGTTTCGGGCTTGAAACTATTAGTACCTCCGTTTTATCTGGATTCAGTCTCATCTGTTTTTCCTTATCCAGTCCATTACAGCCTTAAGACAGTCATTGTGAGGAGAGACGCCATCTGAAGTCAAAGCTGAGGACTGAGACATAGAGAAGTGTATCTGGGTGTCATCAGCATACTGATAACACTGCACCCCATGTCTGCAGTTAATCTCTCCCAGCGGACAGATTAAATAGCATCAGGGACAGGTTGGCACCTTGAGGGACACCACAATTAAGCTCATTTTTGTAGAGAAACTGTCCTCGAGCCTCACCCTCTGAGATCTGCCCAAGAGGAAGGAACGGAACCACTGCAAAGCAGTGTCTCCAATTCCCAATCCTTTCAGGCGATCCAACAGGATGGTATGATCTATTGTGTCAAAAGCCACTGAGAGGTCCATAAGAACCAATAGGGTCACACTACTCCTGCTGATACCACGTGAAGGTCATCAGCCATGGCAGTCTCCACTCCATATCCTGTCCTAAAGCCAGTTTGAAATGGATCTAGATAATAAGTTTCTTCCAAGAGAGCTTGGAGTTGAAGAGCAACCACTCTCTCGACCACTTTACTTTAAAAAGGTAATAGAGAGACTGGCCTGTAGTTGTTCATATCCAGGGGGTCCAGGGAAGGTTTTTTCAGAAGCAGCCCAACCACCACTTCCTTTAAATAAGATGGAACAAATCCTTCCCTAAGGGACACATTGACAATGTCCCCGAGGAACATTCTCAGTGCATCTCTCCACTGGATGGCCAGCCATGACAGGCAAGAATCGAGAGGGCAGGTTGTCTTCCTTACTCTACCAAGGAGCTTGTCCATGTCATTGGTACTCACAGGTTGAAGCTGATCCAGTATAATTTCATCAACGGAGTTGCTGGACACCTCATCAGTTAATTCTGTCACAACATTGTTGTCTAAGTCAGTTCTTATCCAAGAGATTTTATCTGCAAAGAAGTTGTTAAATGCATCACAACAAGCCGTTGTCGTGTTAATTAAAGGGTTTTGCACAGGTGAAACCTGCGTCAGTTCCCCTACCACCTTAAACAGCTCTGCTGGATGCGATTCTGCAGACACAATATGTGCAGAGGATATCTGTGCAGCACGTATTGCCTCTCAATAGGAATGAAGGAAGTTCCTATGACAAGTCTTGTTTGATAGGAGTTAAGTTTTCCATCAGATGTGCTCTAGTTGTTGTCCAACCCACTTCATATTCCTAAGCTCCTCCATATACCATAGCTTCCAATTAGAAGCAGGTTGGAAAGGACACTTGGGAGAGATTGTGTTGATAGCTTTGGCAAGGTCGGTGTTTCAGGTATTAACCAAAGCTTCAACAGAATCACTGGTGTTTCCAACCATTAAACCCTCTAAGGCTTTCTGGAATCCAGCTGGTTCCATTAGCCTTCAAAGGTGAATCATTCTAATAGGTCCGCCACCCTGGTGGGGCAGACAGTGGTTCTTAGTTCAGTCTTGACCAGGAAATGATCCATCCATGACAATGCGGTGCTTTTAGTAACAAAATAGTTGGTTTGGGGTCTGTTATCCCAAAGTCCAGAAGTTATGCAGCCATTTGATTTCATCACATGCTGTCTTTGTTGAAACACACTCAGCACCAGTAGAAGAATATTTAATTGTGTACTGTTTCTTACTTGTTCAACTTACAGTTCCTCCACCATAGAAGATCATGTTTCTGCTGGTTGGTTTTCTGTCTGCCAGATCTGCAGCCCAGTCTGTTGAGGTGAGTTGAGGTGGTGACCTCCCAGTCTTGAAGGACTTGGACAACATGGGAAGTTGAGGTGGTGACCTCCAAGCCTTCCTAGTGAAGCTCAGAATGGAGAGTGTTTTGGAATTCCTCCTGGACAAAAGGTTGGAATGTAGGATGGGCCCTGGGAAGAGAGGGGGGGAATGGCAGATATCCCCCCAAACCTGTGAGAGATGGGATACTAGTGAGGGATGGGATTCTGGCTATGGCACCCATGACCCCCCCATGTTTTCTTGAATATGTTGCCAGTTGTATCACTGAGGATGCATAGATGATTGACAGGTATTTTGAAGGGGCACAAACTAGTGGGAACAACAATCATGCCAAAAAAGAAGCGAATAAAGAAAAGACCTGCATTCATAGTGGGAATGATGCATCAACTGGAATTGATTCACCAAACTGAAGTGAAAGTGAATCACAAACTGGGTTAAATGTAAGTGGGAGCCCTTTGTTTCATATCTGAATAACAATTGGAACCAAGATCTTCAAAGTCCCAGCATACTATGCTAACCGCTATGATCCTCAAGAAAGGAGACATCCAAAAGCAAGGCAAGTGAGGTTCTTCTGGAAGGAAGCACACTGTTACACATCTCCCTAATTGGAACAACCCATTTCTACATTCTAAATTTAAGACAAGAGAGCAAGGGAAAATGAAGGGTTTGTACACTTTTAAAGCATATATTTAAACTATCACACAGAGTGCAGCAGTTTCCACTTGGCAACTCCTCAGTCCATACATCTGGTACATGAATCAGATCCTTGAAGCTAAACTTTCACTTGCTTTTGGCTATATTTTATTAATCAAGGGCTAAAAAAATGAAAAGTCCCTGTGTTCTCCTCCCAGCTCTTGCTGGAAATTGCCATGTCTGTTAAACCATTCTGACAGATTAAAATGCTCCTCTGCAGGCAATGTTCTGCCAATAGATATTAAGCAACAAAGAGGCAGATTTCTCCTTTGTGTTAGAGTTGCATTCAGGCCAATTTGGCTGCTACAAATTCCAGGGAGAGATGTATTCCATATGGGTTAATCCACTTGTGGTTTTAATATCTTCCTTGAGCCTTCACTATTGGTGTAGAAGGGAACAGTGGGGCAAACAACCTATTACCTAGCAGACATCTTAATGAATCCTCCACATCTCCCCCCCCCCTCTCAGGAGAGAGCTGTTTACACTGGAAAAAGGACAGAAAGGAAGGCAAATGTAGATATTATACCCTGCTATTTGTTTTCCTTCTGAAATTCTTCTAATGACATTGTTGGATGCTAGGTTCCATGCCAGTGGGCTGGAGAATCCAATCTAAGTTTTATATGGAGTGTTAAATGATCTCTTCAAGATGCTGAATTCAATCCATTTAAAATAGGTTTAGCACTTTGGATAGCTTCTTTTAAGTTTGGACTATAACCCAGTTTGGATTTAATCACCTGTTCACTGATGAGGATGCCAATAGCTAACATTGCCCATTGGCATTTTGCCCCAAATTGGTCCCAGACTCAACTTTGTAAGATAAACATGAGTCTCAAACACCAATTTTTTTTAAAAAAGAAAAACAAAGAACAAAACCTGCATACTCACCAGTCACAGATGAGTTTCAGAAGAAAACCAGCTTGCAGAGTTAAGCATTAATCACATTTCGACTT
>CM034703.1:115013604-115027980 GCA_020142125.1 Phrynosoma platyrhinos
GATAGTGGCCTTTAGCTCTATCTTGACCAGGAAATGATTCATCCATGACAATGCGGAAGTGTTAATAACTTCTACCCACTGATATTCCTGTTCTGTGCTAAAAATCCCATTAAGGGTATGACCAGCACAATGTGTGGGCCCATCAACCAATTGGGATAAGCCCATGTTTGTCATGGCCTTCATGAACTGAGCTACATCAGTTAGCTTGGACAAGCCGGTCTCAAGTGGAATGTTGAAGTTACCCAAAACCAAAAGTCTGGGTGACTCCAGCAACAACTCTGGTACCAGCGAGGTCAGCTCGGTTAGGGAGTCTGTTAAGCAACGGGGTGGCCGGTATACCAACAGAATCCCTAAACTATCCCTGGTTTTCAGGCTAAGGTACATACACTCGATATAGGTTGTTTTCCAGATAGGTTTCCTGGTCAAGGTTATGTTATTTCTATGAACCAAGGCCACACCATCCCCCCGCCCACTTTCTCTTATCTGCTCGCTTACCGAATACCCAGCCGGGAGGGCCTGTGCCCACGTAGCAGTGCTGGCATCTCCCAGCCAGGTCTCGGTAAGGCATGCCAGGTCGGCCACCTCATCCAATAAGAGGTGACAGATAATATAGGTCTTATTCTTAACCGACCTGGCATTGCAAAGGAGCAGAGTAAGGCTCTGTGGAATGGCTGGTACACTCTCCAAGTTATCCTGGGAAACAGAGTGAACTGAAAAAGGGATAGGTATTACGCATCTATCCCTTCTTCTTTTGTAACATTTCTTCACTCTGTTGCCACCATATCTAATGCAAGATGTGAAGGGCATACCTTGTTTTAGAAGAAAACCATGCCTCCTTGTGATATGATTCTTTCACTGGGATAGGGAAAAGCAGGGGAGGGGAATCCCCAGGGATACAAAAATTGACTTGAGAATCACCTACAACTCATTGGTCACATGAATCACACTCTTGCTCCTAATGTGAGCAAAAGCATCCTTCTTTGACCTCACAGTTCCCAAACAGAAGCCTTTTTAAAACCGCTTGACCTGTTATCACACATTATTGCAGTGACTCCTCATGTGAAAGCATTTGTTTTGGACCATTTGTGATGGCACAGGCAAACTCACCAATACTTCTACACTGTTTTCTTGGCTATCATATACAGAAATGGGAAGGGTCCTCCCACCACCCCAGTTCATAGAGAAATGCAGAGAGTTCATTCTAGACTATCTGTATGGGTTCTAGAATGCTTATTAAAGTGTGTGTGATATTTAGATCACAGTGGTGTAGGACTTTGGCAATGTGACACCAGCAGTTTCTATGAACTGACTCCTATGTAACCTGGCCTTGAGAAAGGAGACTAGGAACTGGCTGTTGCTGTGCATTTGAAATCAATATTTATGAAGCTGGCCCCAAGTGGCCGATAATATTTGAAGGTGTGTGAATCAATTTTAATGTCAGGATCACCTTTTTAAAATGCTTCCAGGACCCTGCTTGTCTGGTGAGAATTTCTTTTATCTTGTCAAAAATTCTTCCATCTCATTGTGTGCTCCATATTTAAAATAAAATAAAACCCCATTTGTTAATACATGGAAGCATTCATTCATAACATTTAGACCTTCATTTTTTAATCTAAAATATCACTGTTGCTTACATAGATCTCCAAGCCATTCAGACAGTTAACCAGTCCTCCAGATCTACTCTGGGCTGCAGCAATAAAACTGCTTCATGTGCTGTGTCCTTAAGGCTTTGGTAGTACATCTATTCCACTGTTTTATTCTTTATGGTGAATGATGCTCATGTTCATTTGGGAGCAGGTTGCTGGAGAGTTTGCCTGCCATGAAACAGAAGCTTGTTTGTCCTAATCAGAGTGAAATATACAAGTGTTGTTTTGTGTTTCCTGATGTCTCTTGAATTCCCCTTTTTTTCTGAATGCCAAGTGCACAGAACCATTTATTGTATAATTAGAAGCTGCATTTCTAGTTATTAGCAATGGAGCAAGAATGCAAAACTTCAGTTGAATAAAAATAATTCTTTTGCTTTTTCATATCTCTGAGGAACAAACACAGAGGCTATAAAACATCTGAAGAATTTACAATACAGAAGCATTATATGACCACAATGTAATCATGGGAAGGAAATTTTTGGCCCTCCGGATCTTGCTGAATTACAGCTTCTATCATCCCTGATCATTAGCCATAGTAGCTGGGGTTTATGAGCCTTGGAGTCCAGAATATGGAGGGCCACTTGTTCATTATCTCTTCCTCAATTCCAGCCATATGAACAGGTCCTACACACCTGGAAGGTAGGGAGTTGTTGAAAAAGGATGCTTGTTGTGATGCAGGACCAAGGAGAAAAGGGATATGTCCTCCAACATATTACTACTTAAAATGAGTAAAGGCTTGTTAGAAGAATTGCTTTAATATATATATAAAAAAAACCTTTGTGGGTTTCCTGTCATGGCCCTAAACTGGAAAAAGCCTGACCACCATGGATCCAAGGTGAGGACCTCACATAGGCACCTGAAAGATCACATCTACCTCTACAACAATTAGCAGATCAAAAGGCCAGCTTTGGGAACTGCAAAAGCAGGACATTTACACCCTCTGAATTCTGGAGACACAAAGATTTACAACCAGATGTGTCTGGCTAAGAATGAGATAACATCAACCACCCATCTCCCCTCTTTGAAAATTGTCTACTTCAAAGACAACTTATCCAGAATTCTTTGATATATAATAATCAATCTTAGCCTCGGGCTATTTTCAGCCTATATTAAAACCTCCACATTTGTGTTCTGTGAGCTGGTTTTGAGAGGGAAGGGAGGGAATCTCCCTCCCTCCCTGAAATTCCTAACCATTATCCCTTGGCTGCCTCCAATGCAACTTCTCTCCATAAGCAGTTGAGTTCAATTTTTCTACAAGGACTGCAGAGTTTCTAGGTAACTATTTTGAGTGTGTAACCTTTTTTACAGATTTCATGTGTCCTCTGTGTGTATATGTGTGCTTGCTTGTTGATTTATTTTTCTCCCTTAATAAAAGTACCAGTCTTTGGAAAAATACTGCTTCTTGCAAAGGTTGTCTCCCCTCCCTCTCCCTGCAAACATTGGGTTTCAATCCTGCTTACTATTTTTTAGCTAATTAAAAATCCCCCATGGTCAAGTTCTTATTACAGGCTTGTCAAACTTTTAAATGTCCAGGGACATTTGTCCTAAGCTGACTAGACCAATACCTAAGTGCAGGACAAGTCAGAGTTTCAAGATCTTTGAGACTTCCAAGGGAGCAACATGCTCCAATTGCTTCTGAGAGTGCATCTGCTCTGTAGAAATAATGCAGTTTGACACCACTTTAACTGACTTGGCTCCACCCCAAAGAATATTGGGATTGGTAGTTTTGTGAAGCATGAGCACTGTTTGGCAGAGAAGGCTAAAGACCCTGTAAAACTACAACTCCCAGGATTCCATAGGATGGAGCTACAGCACATAAAGTGGTGTCAAACTGCATTATTTCTACTGTGTAGATGCACTCTGAAACTGAGGATTTCTCTCTCTGAAGCTTGAAAAACAAACGGAGAATAATTTGACCTGGAGCTTATTACAGCATCTCCTTCCTTTTAGTTCTTTCCCCAGGTTTGTAGCTTGCACTGAGGAGCTAGCATGAAAACTCCTTTGGCCCTGTATATCAGGGATAGGCAACCTTTTCCCTTTAAGGGCCGAGGGACTTCAGCTCCCAGAAGCCTTAGCCATGTTGGCCAATAGTCCCATGTTGGCCAATAGCTCCTGGAATTCTGGGAGCTGAAGTCCCTCGGCCCTTAAAGGGGAAAGGTTGCCTACCCCTGCTGTATATGGAGAAAGCTAGTCCCTTAGAAGAGAGGAAATGTGGTGTAGTGGTTTGAGCAATAGACTGAAATCTGGAAAACAAGGTTTGAATCCCTGATCTGCCATGGAAGTCCATTTGGCGACCTTGGGCTAGTCACTTTCCCTCGGCCTCAGAGGAAGACAATGGCAATGGCAAATCCTCAGCCTCAGAGGAAGAAAATGGCAATGGCAAACCCCCTCTGAAGAAATCTTGCCAAGAAACCCTCATGATCTTAGGGTTGACAGAGGTTAGAAATAACTTAAAGGCACACAGCAGCAGCAGCAATGTCCCCTGGATGGGGCAGGGCAAGAAACAAAACTTAGGATGCCCACATTTGTAGGTTCATGTCTCAAAATGTACCTAGTTGATGGGCTAAGCCAGCCTTACTGTTAAGCAGAATGAGGCAGCCATCTCAGACAACAGAATCTGGGAATGAACAAGAAGAGGTAGGGGGGAAGCAGATGGGTGGCCATGGGCTGCCCCGGGAAGCTGTGCCATGGGGCTGAGGTATCCCCACACCGCAGCCCCACGGCACACCTTTGGCGACCCTTCCGCTGCAGCGTGTGTGGATGCTGCAGCGGGAGGTCCTCATCAGAGCAGCGGCCATGCGAAGGGCCAACTGCTCTGAGGACGACCTGGGGAAGGGGTTGGGGCAAAGATCGTGTGGCTGCCCCTCCCCTTCCCTGCCCCCAAAACAGCCCAATTGGCCGTCTGCTTAGCCCCGTAGTTGTCTACCTCTCCTCATTCTATATATATAATGTACAGCTTCTAGAGGCATCTTGTGTTTTGATTCAACAGCAAAATATTTTTGCTGTGTCTGTTGTCAGGCTCAGACCCAGGCATTCTATTAGGCCCTGGTTCAATATCCAGCACTTCTTCCTCTAGTGCTATTCCACTTGATCCAGCTGACCTGATTGGCTTCTCTTCATCTTGATCAATGACATGGTCCAAGACAGTATTTGTTGCCCTCTCAGTATGTCTTGCTATATAATATATGTCTTTGCTCTCCATTCCTTTCTCTCAGGACATTTGAGACACTGAGGCAGCAGTTGTTCTCCCTCAAATCAGCCAGATGAAGCAGCCAAGTAAGGGGGGTTGCAGACTGCCAGAAATAGTGCAAATTGAGTCCACTTTTAGGGTTAGGGTTAGTGCTAGGGAATCATGGGAATTGTTTTTTTTCTGAGACATTGAGCCTTCTCTGTCAAAGAGCTCTGCTGCCACAATAAAATACAGTTCCCATGATTCCCTAGCACCAACCCTAACCCTAAAAGTGGACTCAATTTGCACTATTTCTGGCAGTCTGCAACCCCCTTATCTCACCCAATCTGTGGCAATAAAATAACACATTCCATGGTCACATGACAAACAATTTGCTGCCTTTCCCTTGCATCTCCAGTCTGTTGTGTGAAGCAACACATATGTTATGTGAAGCAATAAGCCTTTGCAGACTGCCAGAAATAGTGCACTTTAAATTGAGGCACTGCCCTGGCTCAGTGCTAGGGAATCATGGGAACTGTAATTTATTGTGGCACCAGAGCTCTGTGACAGAGAAGGCTCAATGTCTCAGAAACAAATACAATTCCCACGATTCCCTAGCACTGAACCAGGGCAGTGCCTCAATTTAAAGTGCACTATTTCTGGCAGTCTGCAAAGGCCCAATGACTCCACTGTGCTTACTGGTCAGGAATGCCCTGCCACAAGGATGCATGAAGGTAATGACAGCCTCCAACTTCTTGTTTTCCCCAGAACTAGTGCATGGAAATGATTACCTGTGATACTGTAGGTAATATTAAATAATTGTAAATTGACTTGGATCCCTTGCTAGGGAAAAGGTGGGACATAACTCAAACAAATAAATAAATAAAATACCGCTTTCATGACTTGCAGCCACTTTTAGATTTATGTGTATGGGAAAAGGGAATTTGCTTTGAAATGTGGGCCCTAAATTCTTCAAGCATCTCTATAAAATAAGTGCAGTGGTTACAGGAGACAGAGCCATACCACTTTAAATGGTATCAAAAACCTATAACTGTCCAATATGAAAGAGACCCACATGGCCACAGTTTGACATACAATATTAAAAGTGACAGACTATTGGGTTGCTTGATTCTGGTGGTGTATCTACTGTTAAAAGTACATGGGTAGTGAAACTGTATGAATGTTTACTCATGCAAATACATCCACAGTGTTCAGTGACATTCTACACTAAATATACATAGATTGCAATGGGGAATCATTTTATTTTTAACATGCTTTAACAATTATGACCCATTTTCCCCATTAGCCTGCAATTTTAATTTTAACTCTTAATTCTGTTTGAGGACATATTAGCAAAGATATTGTCTCATGAAACATCCCACTGTAAACACATTTTGTCTCAGAATGCACATTTCTAAATGCATTTGCTTTGGACACATGTACATGTGTGTGTGTGTTTGAATTCCATCACAACATTCAGAAAAGTGAAAAATTCAAAGGATAATAATGTTTCAGTCCTCATAGTAGTCCAAGGAGATAAGGATCAGGTCATATTTCATCATAATCTATAAAGCCCAAACTCCTGAAGTATGTCTTATTATGGTTTTGCAATAGGTATATGGAAAATTCTTTAGGTGCTTCCCCCTCACTTTAAAATGTTCAGTTTTAATCACCTTTTCACTTGTTTTTTCTTTCTTTAAGTCCCAAATTTAATTTATTTGGAAGTTGTGATTATCTCTTTTTGGGTGGTTACTGTGATAGCTTCAAAATCAAACCTGCTTCCCCCGCTCTGCATTAGATTTCATCTTTTTCAATACAATCCTTGCAATGTTTCTCCTTGAGCTTTTATCACCAATCTTCTCAGTGATACATCTCTTTGATACCCAATAACAGTGATCAGTATTAAATTAGATGTTACTTGAACATCCCTTTACTTTCCATGAACATACTTAAGGAATAGTGGTTAATTATTGCCCACATATTTGCAAAGCTTTTTAATGTCAATCACTTATGTACACACTGGCTTCACCATTAAAGTTACAGCCCTGCTCTTTGTTTGACATTAAGAGAAAATCAGCTTTTAATAACATGCTTACAGGTTTACATTAAAAAGAATACATTCTCTGTGGCAAACAGCTTAACATTTCATCTGATTAAACACTCAGTAATCTATTTGGTACATTTCACACAAGTGTTTCCCCAAAAGAAGATTGGCAAATAATTCCTCTGACTTTGCACTCAGATTTGCTTAAGACAAAACAAGTGGCAAATTAGAGACATAAAGAGATGATGCTCCTTCTAGTCTGAATGTAATTATTGTGTTATATTGTTATTGATGCAAATTGAACATTCTATGGGGCAAAGGGAACAGATTGCCATCTCCAATTTTGATATGATCTAACAACTATTGTTACTATATGTCTTCAAATAATGTACAATTTTTGCTTTAAATTGTACTGGTTTTTTTTAATATTGTAAGCTGCCCTGAGTCTCAGTTTTAGGGAAAGGGTGGGAAATAATATTATAATATTATATTATAATATTACGTATCATCATCATCATCATCATCATCAATAACTTATAGGGATGCCATCATAGAGTTTTCTTGGCAAATTTAACCAGAGGAGGTTTACCACTATTGCCTGCCTCTGGGACTGAGAGGGTGTGACTTGCCCAGGCTCTACCAGAGGGTTTCCATGACTGAGCAAGAATTTGACCCCTGGTCTCCTGCTGTCCAAGTCTAACACTCAGACCATATTGACTCTTAGGTAATGCTTGATTAATAGATCCTTAAGCACATTTTGGGCAAAAGTTACACTGGGAGGTACATTCGTGAAACATTATCACAAAATATTTTGATAAATAAATAAATAACATCATCAGTAATGGAAATAGTTGCTACTAGTGCCCTAAATCCAATGTTGTGCTGAAAAGGTAACCACAGATACAATGGAAATGCCTTACTCTGCAACAGCGCATTCTCTTTAGAAATACAAAGTATTTCCAAGCCATTATTAACAGATTTTGGATTGTGCGGGGGACTGTTAGTGGGATGAGATCTCCTGCTCCTGCCCATGATGGAAGCATTTCCATCCATGGAACCATCCAATAAGATACAAGCAAACTATCTTGAGACAGGCAAAGAAAAACAGCAGCTTTGCATTTTAGAGAGACTGGAATGACTGTGATAAAAGAATGTCATTAATTATCTCTCAGGCTACTTGTATTATGTGTATGATTTCTGGTTTCTGGAACCTATTTGTTCATCATGTTATTTGAAATTTCAATTGTAATAAAGGTATGGTAGCCTCACTGTGAAGTACACAAATATTTGTAGCTCTCATCTGGTATTCGCACATCCTGAAGTGTTTTGGAAAATTATTATGTGCAGAGTAATACACACACACACTATTCATGTTTTTAATATACCCCCCCATGAGAATAATATTGTTATTTTGTTTTGGGTTTTTTTGGTGGAAAAATCGCTGCTTCCAGATTGCTATATTTTTTGTGTATGTAAGATACCATTTTTGGAACAAAAAGCAACTGTCTTGTGGACACAAAACAGCTATATTGGGGAGTTATTATTACTGTATGCAAACAAACATTAGTCTTGAGGAAATAGTGGCTACTTATTGTGCAAGACTGTTATTTTTTTGTGCAAAACTCAGCTATCTTACACACAATGTGACTTGCCAGAAACAGTTTTTGTGTGTGCAAGAATTGTGTGTGTGGGGGGGGAATTGTGTGTGTGTTGGGTGAAAACACACCAAAAGAATCACAATTGCCACACAAAGAAACCATGTGTATTTTTGCAAAGGCTAATTTCCTGAAAAAATTCCTGAAAAGATGTACAAATAATAGGAGAATATTGTGCTAAAATCTTGCTACTGTGTCATTCTTCCTTACCTAGTTTCCCCAGTGTCAGAAAGGCCATTTCTACCAGGAAACAGATAATGGCAAATATTCTTTCTATCATACTGGAAGATAAGGAAGTAAACATGAAGTGAAGATAGGCTTTAAAAGGAGAAAGGAAGAGAGACGTCTTCTGGTCATCCTTTTGCCTGGTATACTTGTAGAGATTCTTGACTACACTACTGGAAAATCATTGAGTCAGAACCAGTTGCCATTTAACGCCAGGTCACTAATTGAGAAGAGCTATGTGATCCAGGAGATGATCCTGAATGACCTCACAGTTGTGACTGAAACCTGGCTGGGCAAAGATGTGAAGAGGCCACCTTTTTTGTGTGTGCCACAGTAAATGAAATCTGATGGTGGTATTGCCAGAATGTATTATGGGTCTTTCCCCCAGTGAGGTAGTGTGAGGGTTAGGGTTACCCCCTGTGTGAGTGGAAGAATTTGAAAGAATTCTGCTAGCCCACAGAGATCACTATCTAACAGCATATACATGTTAGGTTGCTAATCTCTGCAGGGCTGGAAAATAAATAGATACAAAAAGATTCCTGAGTGATCTGGTGATTTTTCAGGAAATACTAGCATTTTATGCAGTGAGGAAAACATACACTTATTGAAATGTATTTTACATAAAAGTTTAATTTTACTTTATTCTGCTGTGATTATATTGCATTACTGTATTTTTGTTCAATAGATATTACTTTGAGAGCAAAAGCAATTCAGAGACACCGTTGCCACTATAAGGGTAATGATGATTATGACAACAACAACAACAGAAGCATATAGGCAACATAAGACATCAGGACCTGTTATAAATGAACTACAATGTCTTCAAATCCCCAAGTCCAGCTGAAAGCCAGTTGCTTCCAGAGCTTGGAAAAGGGTCACAACTCCCAGAATCCACCTGGTGGGTATTTTGGCTGGCAGATTTTAGGAACTGTAGTCCAAAAAAGTATCATTTTTACATTCTGACCTAATCCATTTGTTGGTCTCAACTCAAAGAATTACTGAATCTGGTACTGAATGATAAGTCAACATCATTTATGTTGATTCAATGATGCACCTAGCTGGGAGTAGCAAGTGGATTTGAGCCTCTGATTGTTCTTTGGGAAGGACATAATGTTATGACTGGACATTATTTTAATTGAGATTTTATTATTTTATTTTGAGTTTACTTGTGAGCCACCTTAGAAAGATGTGTAACCTGCAAGGGAGGGAGGGAGAGAGGAAGGAAGGAAGGAAGGAAGGAAGGAAGGAAGGAAGGAAGGAAGGAAGGAAGGAAGGAAGGAAGGAAGGAAGGGAGCCCTTTGAAAAAGTAGCCAACAAAGGAAACGTAAAAATTAAAGTAATTGACCGAAATAGCCTAAAGGCATCAGATCCCATCTGACCTTGGAAGCTAATGACAGTCAGGCCTGGTTAGTACTTGGATGGGAGACTGTCAACAAATGCTGTAGGGTATATTTCAAAAGTAGTATTCCTTACCTAAGAAGGCCCCAAAATTCATGAGGTTGCTATAAAATGACAGGCAAATTGAAGGCGTGTGCGCGTGCACACACACCCACAAATTTCCATGAAAAAGACATGAGATGGTTGAGGCTTTTAGGTACATCAACACATACAAGGCATATACAAACTCACATGGAGTGAAAGGATCTTGCTTAATTTGAATACTTATACTAAAACCTATTTAATGATCTTTGAAACTATGCCCATTTAGACTAACAATAACAACAATGAGGGATAATTTCTGATATTTGTACTAAAATTCAAGCATGTCTCAGTTGGCCAATGTGCATGAAGGCCCAATAAAGGTAAGAGCTTAGGAAAGTTAATTTTTGTACAATCGCATCCGGATTCTGAGTGTGGTTGTGCAGAAACAACAACAACAATAACAAATCTTCTACAACTTTATTGTAGCCATATTGGCTGAGGTAATCTAGGATTTATAAGGAGTAACTTTTGCACACTATGGGCAGACTTGTAGAAATTCTGGACAGAAATCTGGCTTTGGAAACCAATTTGTTCACTGTTAGAAGACACAGTAGCCCTTGCTGGATTCACATTTCTATTGGTCCTAACCAGCATGTCAAAAGACAATGAATGATGGGAGTTGTAGTTTGACATCATCTGGAGGAGAGGTTGGCAACCTTTTTGGGAGTGGTCCCAGTCGCCCTGTCCCTCGACGCCCCCCGGGCTGCGGTGGCATACACGCATGAATGCTCGCGCACTACCAGGAGGACTCTCTTGACCGCACCAGGCCTCAGAGAGGCCCAGTGCAGCTGCGGGGGTCCCCCAGGAGGGCCGCCTCAACCATGCTGGGCCTCAGAGAGGCCTGGTGCAGCCACGGGGGTCCTCCAGGGCTCCATTTTGGATTCCAAAATGGCTCCCAGAGTCTGGCGCAACCTTCCCCGCAATGGGAAAGGTCACACGAGACTCCGGGGCACCATTTTGGAATCCAAAATGGCACCTGGAGGACGCCAGTGGCTGCGAAAGGCAGTGGTGGTGGTGGTGGCAGCAGCAGGACCAGGCAGGGACCAGTCTGAAGGCCTCCATAGGCCGCTCCCAGCCTGCGGGCCTTAGGTTGCTGACCCCTGATTTGGAGGGTCACAGGTTCATTCCCTATTATAAAAGAATTGAACCAAAGCACTTTGTTTAGCAGTCAGTAGTGTTTTGAATCCTCGAAATCCAATACTTAAAAATGAATTTCATCAAATAGATGATGGAAATCAAACAAGCACAGAAAACATTAATTTGGAAGCAACTGAGAAGGATATTTGAATTGATTAGTGGAGAAAAGGTTACCACCCTGGTCTTTTCTCCACTATCAATTCTCTTTCCCCCAAATTACTTTTATTAAAACAACAACAACAACATTAAGCTGTATTTTTGTTACATGTATTTTCATGGAAATAATTGTTAGCCCATGACCCTAGTAGGAACTATCATATAATGCAATCCAATGTATTGTCTGCTCAAAATAAGCCCAATGTGGAAGAGGCTAGGATTACAGCCTCAATGAGCTGAATAAAATAAGGCAAAGGCTTTTGAGGTCATCTATCAATATTTTCTAGATATTTAATCATACTCTAGAGCTTTCTGTTCTCCTAGGGGACACTCAAAGAATCTGAAAATCAAGACAGAGATAATAAAAATATACTACTAAAATTTAGGCCACTAATAATGAAACAACAGCAGCTGCATCCTCCACATTATTCAAAGAGTATGTTGTTGTTGTTAACTGCCCTCGAGTCAATCTTGACTCATGGTGGCCCTATGGATGAAACATTTCCAAGACCCTTTGTCTTCCACTGCTGGCTCAGTTCCTCCAACCCCATACCTGTGGCCTCCTTAATTGAGTCCATCCATCTGGAAAGTGGCCTTCTTCTCTTCCTACTTCCCTTCACCCTTCCAGGCATTATTGTCTTATTCAATGAGTCCTCCCTTCTCATGATGTGTCCAAAGTACAACAGCTTCAGTTTGGTCATCTTGGCTTCCAGGGAGATTGCTGGCTTGATCTGCTCTAGGACCCACTTGTTTGTCCTTTTGGTTGTCTGTGGGATCCTCAGCACTCTTCTTCCTATCACCTTTCTTAACTGTCCAGCTCTCACATACATACATAGTAATAGGGAACCCAATGGCTTGTATGATTCTAACTTTTGTGCTATCTTTGCATTTTAGAATCTTTTCTAGTTCTTTCATAGCCACTCTCCACATTCTTAATCTTTTTCTGATTTCCTGACTGCAGTCCCCATTTCTATCAATGTTTGATCCCATGTATGGGAATTCATTTACTGTTCCTTGGTGGTCATTATTTTTGTTTATTCATGTTCAGCATTAAGCCTGCTTTAGCACTTTCTTCTTTGATCTTCCTTAGTAGGTGTTCCAGGTCTGTGAGGTTTTTTTGCTAGTATTATGGTGTCATCTGTATATCTTAGATTGTTGATATTCGGGAGGGATGCAGACGGGCAGCCCTGGGCTGCCCCGGGAAGCAGAGGATTGGGGCCACTGCTACCACACATTAGCGGCCCCGATTCTCCCATTTGCTGCCTCTTAAAAGAGCAGCAAAATGCCGCTCCTATTATTAGAGGCAGCAAAAGGCCACCCCAAGAGCCACTGTGCAGCTCTTCTCTGGCCCTTCTGCTGCAGCGTGTGAGGATGCTACGCACGCAGGACGTCCTGAAACCACACGCTGCACGTAAGGGCATGTGATGTCAGGACAGCTTCGGGGAGGGGTTGGGGTGGCCAGTGTGCAACTGCCCCTCCCTTTCCCTGCCTCCGACTCGCTGCTTTGGGCCCATCTGCAGAGGCCCATTCCTTGCTCCTATTTTCACTCCTCCTTCTTCTGTGTCCAAGCCTGCTTTTCTTATAATATGTTCTGAATAGAAGTTGAACAGATAGGGTGAAAGGATGCAGCCTTGTCTGACTCCTTTGCCAATTGGGAACCATTCTGTTTCTCTATGTTCTGTTCTGACAGTAGCCTCTTGTCCTGCGTACAGATTCCTCATCAGGACTATCAGATGTGTTGGCACTCTGATATACTCAAAGAGTATATTAAAGCCAAAAAGACAATTTTAACTTTTTTTAAAACAATGACTAATAAATTCCTACCACCCCATCCCCCAAATTAAAAAAATATATAATTATAACAATACTTCAGGTATAATCATGTATATCAAATCACCCATAAATAATCTCTCTATCTACCTAACATATTGAATTATATTATTAGTTAATCTGTTTCTCTTTCTCTACACCATTAAAACAGCATTTGTTGTTGTGTGCCTTCAATTCGTTTCTCACTTATGGAGACCCTAAGGGAAACCTATCACAGAATTTTCTTGCCAAGATGTGTTCATAGGTTTGCCATTGCCTTCCCCTGAGGCTGAGAGCATGTGACATGCCCAAGGTCACCGAGCGGGTTTCATGGCCATCAGGGAGTGGTCTCCAGACTTATACTCCAACACTCAGTCTACTACACCACACATTCCAATCCTCAGTCTACAACACTCAGGACGTTATCACACGGGGCCTAAAGCAGAAAGAATCCAGACACATTCCCGTCCCATTGTGGTTCTTTTTCCCGTGTGTTCAAACGATGTCACACAGAACCCCGTCCCATCCCCGTCCCAATGCGGCATCATCCCCATTCTTTTGAATGCCGGTTTCTTGGGGAATTACAATCGCGTGACCGGAATGATACCACAATGATACTGCTTTTGCCGTATGTCTGATCACGAGATACGTATCGTGGAGCATTTCCCCGTCATGACCCATGGTTCCCCACACTATTTCCCATGGATCTGTGAGGAAGCATCTTATGACGTGTACTTCCTGTTTGGATCGGGCAACAAACGGAACGGGTAAACATGGTCCTTTCTAATATTTTAAGGCAATCTAGGTTTCTATTGGGATATGTGCCGTCGCGCGACCAGGGGTTGGGGGGAGAGCATTATTAGGGATGGCTACAACTGTATTTGTTGGCCAGAATTTGGGGTGGTGGCGGGGGGGGGGGGAAGATCTTTGTTTTATGATGCTTCTCTTTTCTCAGGTGTGGTTACCTGGCTGCCAGCAACATCCCTGAGGTCGTGGTACCTGTTTGCCTATTCATCCTGCCGGCACTCTGGATGTGTGTGAGTGTTATCTTGA
>CM034703.1:115031043-115043477 GCA_020142125.1 Phrynosoma platyrhinos
ACAGAGGCAAATTACTAAATTGTTCAAAAGGAAGCCCAAAACCATGCCTCCCATTTTTATGTGGCACAGTAAGATTATTTTACAGCCGTATTATTTTACAGTATTATTTTAAAACATAGTTTAATTTAAAGGAAGCAGAGGCCAGGAACACACTGATAGAAGGAAGGAGAGGAACCTACCTGGCGATAGTCCCCAAGGCAGACCGTTTTTGGGAGAAGTTCCTTCTCTATGGCTGTGATCACCTCAATGCAGATGATGGATGCTGTGGACACCCCAATATGGAAATGCCTTGCCATTCTCCTGTAATTGAGGGGGGCAGAAAGCCACCAGATGGTGATTGCCACCCTCTCTTCCATGGAGATGGCCCTCCTCATGATGGTGTCCCTGGCCTGGAGGTGAGAGCGCAGAGCCTCGGCAATCCGAAAGAGGGTGGATTTGGACATGTGGAAGTTCCTTATCCACATGTCCTCATCCCACAGTGGGATCACCTCCTTCGCCCACCAGTTCCTGACCACCTGTGGCCTGACCAGCCACCAGCATGGACGGGGGACACTGGAGGCATGGAAAGCCCGGCCATCGTGGTGGCGGCGACCAAAAATCCATCATAACAAGGCATGGGCTGTGAAGCCCGTGATGCCACACCGCCTCATGAAGTGACGGACGCCAGCCAGCACGCCCTGCACCTTGCCTCGTGTTCCCGCTCCACCTTCTCCAGCTCCGCCTGCAACTCACAAAGCATTACTACAGCAGACTCCATGGTCACAGTGGCGATGCAGGAGCTCAGGCACAGCAAAGCGATGGCAACCACACGGAAATGATGTTGGCAAAGCAATGATGACATGGCGAAAAGGAAGTGATGAAAATCACATCCGACGGACGCGGCGAACATTCCTGTTTCTGCACATGTGCAAGAACATCCTTGCCGGGTTCTGGAAGGGATCTTCTCACTTGTGTGTGAACGGCAGATACGTATCCAGGATGCGCATCCATCGTGGTTTCGTCAATTGTGCAATGATGCTAGTTGCGTCTGAAAGCCACTTCTGTCTTGTGGGGTCTATACCGGTATAGTTCTGGATTGATTCCATGCCGCTTTCTTGCCACTTTGAGACCCTCGTGTGATAACGTCCTCAGTCTACTACACTACACTGGCTCAATAAGCAAAAAGGCAAATTTTAAGAAATTAGAAGGAACAACAGTAGCAGCCAATGACAAGAACAACCATCACCAAAACATATATAGATCAAAGAGGATTTAGTTATCTTCAAACTCAGAAGCATGCAAAAACAATAATTACATCTCACAATTAGGTTCCAGATTTTGGAAGAGACAGTAGCAAAAGTAGTGCACAAATGTGTGTGTCTGTTTCCCTGTTAATACACATATGTTTCTATAACCTGTTGTGATCTGTAAAGGTCTAAAATCTACAGAACTTTATTGAACTTTAGTGAACTGATGCATAAAGTCCACCTATATTCATTGTTAATGCATTTTGGAAAAGGCATCACTAAGGGCCTTTACAGAAATAGTGCAGCTTGAGGCGACTTTAAATGTCCTGGCTCAGTGCTAAGGAATCATGGGAACTGTAGTTTATTGTGGTACCAGAACTCTCTGGCTCAATGTCCCAGAAAAAAATAGTTCCCATGATTCCCTAGCACTGAGCCAGGACAGTTAAAGTGGCCTCAAGTTGCACTATTTCTGCCAGTCTATAAAGGCCCTAATATCACTCCCAAATGCAAGATGAGATTAGGGACTGTTTTTCAACTATTAAATAGACATGAACCCTGTTCAGGTGCAACTGATTTCCCAGGTGAATTAAGGGGGGAAGCAGACGGTGCTTTGCACCATCTTCGAGGCAAGGAAGCGGAGGGGTAGCCTCACGCTGGGCACCCCAACCCCTTCCTGAACACATCATCAGAGCACCCGTCGCTCCACACGACCGGCGCTCCGACGACGTACTTCCCCCGCAACGTCTGCACAAGCTGCGGTGGAAGAGATGCTGAAGGTGCGCCCAATGCCTCTTGTGGTGCACCTTCAGTGTCTTGTGGAAGGAGAGCTATTTTAGCACTCCTTCCTTGGTCTGAGAAGCTGCGGATTGGCGCCAAGGAGTATGGCTACCTTGGCCCCAATCTGCAGCTTCCCGGTGTGGCCCACGGCCACTCGTCTCCTTAGGCCCTAAGTTTATTTATTTATTTCATTTTTATGCCACTTTCCTCCCAGAAAGGGACCCAAGGTGGCTCACAAGTTGTACCATAAGCTTTCATAGCCTTAGTCTACTCCCTCAGATGTATAGAATGAACTGAATCTCAGGGAAAACTTTTATAATTAGAATTTATGAATACCCATAGAAATGCAAAACCTGTGGGTATGGTGATGAGGTGACAAGTTCAGTTTCAATTATGGCCACTAAGAGACAAAGGTAGAAAGGAAGATGTTGTCTAAGGCCAGGGTAGGTATGTGTCCATATGAAATGGGGGGAGGAAATTTTAGATTGTGGTCTTGGCAGTCTGAAAACCAGAAAGGAAAAATGTTAAACTGGCCAAGAATGTCCAGTGTTATGATATGTGTAGAGTGCCAGGAAGCCATTGTCAATGTTCAACATTTGTTGATGGGTTGGAGTTTGTGAATGTACTGTAATCATAGAGCAACAGCTCTTTGGGCAACAGATGCATTACAGAATGAGACAAGATAGGTTAAATATATTTGAGAGACTAGGGGCACCTTACCAGCTTTCCTTCTCTGCCCTCTGATCATCCGTTTCTTTGGTGGACACAAAGGAGAATTACTCAGAGCCCATCCTGCTACCCCTAAATTAATCTGTTACCTTCTGCTCTGCTGGTGTGGTGAAATACCATTCCCATTCCCAGCATAATAATGGTAAGGTTCCACCATCAGTTCTTTATTTATTAAATGGAATGAAACCTCATCTTGTTGTGAAATCATAGGCTTTCATGGCTGGCATCCATAGTTTTTTGTGGTTTTTCCTGGCTGTGTGGCAATGTTCTAGAAGAGTTTCTTTCTGACGTTTCGCCAGCATCTGTGGCTGGCATCTTCTCTGAAGATGCCAGCCACAGATGCTGGCAAAACATCAGAAAGAAACTCTTCTAGAACATTGCCACACAGCCAGGAAAAACCACAAAAAACCTCATCTTGTTCTTTGCTTTAGCCAGGAAAACATCTTGGAACAGCCCTGCTCATGTATATAGAGAGACCTAAGTAAATTCGCTCTGACACCCACTTTTCCCATACTTGAAGAAAAATGTTTTATCTTATTTTGTGTGCAGGATTGTTCAGTAACATAACTTTCTCTAGGTGAATGGGGATTCTCATTAAGAGCAGAATGAATAAGGTCAAAGTCATAGTTTGTTACCATACTACTCATTTTCTTTTCCTGCTTCAATTATTGGAAAAGGTATTAAGTTGCTAATTTTCCCTCATAAACTTTGAAAAATAGGTCTCCCTCTATTTCATTCTCTCCCTATATGCAGTCATGAGGGTGAAATATTATGGATGTGAAGGCACAAAGGAACCTGTGTTGTTGGGTCTCCTCTTTGGTTTGGCATTTAATCAAAGCTATTGAACCCTGAAAGTCTGACCTATTGTGCCTATAAAACTTTGCTGTATTTATATCCCCATTAGTATAAGCCCTATCTGTTAGATGCCTTAAGAAGAATGTATTAAAGAAGTTCCTCCCTCAGTGGGTCCAGAAATAGCTAGCTTTGCTCAATTTATTTTGATACCAGAGAGATGGCTAAAACCTTTATGTGTTACTTCTCAGGCACTACACTTGGAAGATATGGTCAAAATCTTTGTAGCCTAAGGGCACTCTATAGACAGTGAATTCCTAGGTTTTAGAGCACACTTAAAGCACCAGCGGGACTAGTGGCATGTTCACCACCCCAGCATCATTTAGGGCAGAGTCACTGTTACTGCATAGTTCCCATACAGTTTCATGAATCATGCAATAAAGCATTTTGTTGTTATTCCAAAATTACATTTTCAGCATTTCTGAAGTTATGCCACATTCTACATTGGGTCCCCCCCTCATGCTCCCAAAATACACACACACACACACACACACACTATTTTGAGGTTTGTTTAATGGAGCATCCAGCATGAATAAAAGTCTTGCAAAGCTTGATGACTATTGTGTAAAATTTTTGTTACCAGCAGCACTATCTCTTGGTGTCTATGGGATTGATGTTGTTGATATTGTGGCACCTCACCAGCCATTCTTTCCTCCTGACTGTGTATAAAGTACCCAGGAATTGGTAGTTCTACAAACAATATATTTCAGATGGAAGCACAAATTTCTCTGGCTTAGAGGTGGGCCTAGGTTAGCAGTTCACAGTTTAAAATGTTTCTTGTGCTGTGATTTGACACAGGCTCCAGCAAATCTCAGAGTGAAACAATTTCCTACAAATATCCCCAGGTAATTTTAAGTGCAGGGTCAGCCCTGGTTAGTGCTCAGATGAGAGACCGCCAATGAATGCCAAGTGGGGTAAGCTATATTTCAGAGGAAGAAACTGGCAAAACTACCTCTGAATATTCTTTGCCTAAGAAAACCCTTTGAAATTCATGGGGGGTGGGTGGGGGTGTCATAAGCCAACAGGCAACTTGAAGGCATGCACACATATGCACACACACACACACACACAATTTTAAGTGAGATACAATGCATGCCTACTCAGAAACAGGTCCCATCAAGTTTGGTGGGGATCATTCCCAGTTAAATTACATATGATTGCATCACTGACCTTTTTCACCCCCTTCATGGGAAGGGAATGAAAGTCTGGAGTGGGTCACCATGGATCTCCATGCTCTTCCCCTGCTAGCTGGAAATGTCCTGGAAATACAACTTTAGATGGAAACATACTCATATGGTCAGTCATTTTTCCTAGACATCAGAGAACTCTGCCTCACCGTTACTGGAGACAAAATGATGAACTAGTTTATCTTTTGTGCAATGCACTATACACATGCATGTCTTTTGCTTTTTATGACTAAAGATGAGAACATAGGAAATATCACTTTCAATACAAGTACCCATAGCATTGTCCTCATAGTTATACTTTTGATTTCAACCAAACATGAAGCCATCACATGGCAACTTCAAAAATGCTTCAGGATTAATGCTCAGAATCAAGCATCCTTTTCGGAAGTATTTCTCTTCATCTGTTCCCCCCAACAGTACTCCATTTATTGGAAGGCACTCTTTCTGAGTCTATTATTTCTATTTAATCAGTTTTGTGCTTGCATAAGTGCCCACTAGGAACTTCCAGATGATGCAGTAAATATTAGTAATCATAATCATTCTGGGTAGCCATGTGGCTTTATATGACCTCTGATTTTTACAGCAGAGACATAGCTCTGTGCCACAGAATCTGAACAGCATTTCATCAGAAATAGGAATTCAAGAAGATGAATTCAGAATCTACTTGCCATCAGATATTATGTTCCCTTATGTGTGAGGAAGAGGACTTTCAGAAGGAATTCCGTGGCCTTTGATCCTCTAGGGAATCCTCTTTCAAAAGTATCTCAGTTCAAATATCTTCAGAGTTTAATGGCACACTTCATTTGATATCTCTGCCCTTGTTTTTTTTATTATTTAAAGTTTATTGATATCTCTACCCTTGTTTCCATATGTGCATGTTGATCCCTTGATCATTGCAAGTGAGTCTGATGCTGACTTGGATATATAAATGGCCTGTCATCAATTCAAAATGTACAACAAATAGAATTTGAATCTTCAATAAAACCTAAAATACTTTTTGGTGAAGAGAGGTACTGTGGCATCTGAGAGAGAGAGAAGAGCCATTGTTGCCTAGTCCCAAAAATTGGTGAGGCATCCTCCCTCCTTTCCAAGTGCCACTGCTGTAACCTCTGAGGGAGAGACATCATTGCCTAGTCCCAGCAGCTGGTGAGGCATCCTCCTTCCTTTCCAACTGCCACTGCTGTAGCTTCTGAGGGAGAGCCGTGATTGCCCAGTCCCAGCAGCTGGTGAGGCATCCTCCCTCTTCCAACTGCCACTGCTGTCACCTCTGAAAGAGATAAGAGCCATGTGGAGAGAGACTGAGGACCACAGAGACCATCAGTGGATTGCAGGAAGGAAGAGGCTGTTGTATTTGCTACTATCTTGGACCTCTGCTTCCCTCAGAGGTCTTGTTCTTTGGAGGACTGAAGCCCTCAGCAGGCACTGATCTTCACCTAGCACAGATGCCTAACTATAAAAACAGGACTTTGAAGGCAGTCTTACCAAACAATACCTAGCAGAGAGACTGAAAGGGGATGCAGACGGGCTAAAAGAGTTGTTTTAAGGGTGACCTGAAGGTATGGTCTTTAGATGACGCAAGTCGAAAAAGCGTCCCATACTTGCCTCTTCCTGTGAAAGTGCACTTCAAAAAGGCTGCATTTTTCTGCTTCTTCCAAAAACATGCGCACCTTCAAAGGTACGTCGGGGTGCAGTGACAGAGGTATGGCAGAAATAAGGGTACTCGAGAGCAAAAGACGCTGGTGTAAATGCAGGTGAACAGGTGTGCTGCATTTTGAGCTGCCCCTGAGGAGCATGCGCCCTTTGAAAAAAACTTTAAATTAAAGCATTTTTAGGGTTCAGGTGTGGGTGAACTGCTGCAAGTACATTTGCATCAGAATCCTAGCCCTAAACCTAATTTTCACAGTGTGCATGTGACAGAGTGGGAAGAAGAAACTGTTGCTACCAGATGTTACATTGTGTGAAAGAGATAAAGGGAAAGTTTCACTTTTAAGCTGGAGCCCCACACACATTCCAGCGCTATTTTTCCAGTGCAACTTTGGTCGCTGCAGACCTCCACAGCTGTCCACTTCGGGGCTCCTCTTGTCCACAGTGGGAACAATGGCAGAGCCATCCACAAGCGGAGAGCCAAAAAGAGGGTGAGGGATGTTGTGATCCCATGTGGAGATGGCCGACCTCATAGCTCTGTGGTTGCAGCCACACATTTTGGAGAAATTAAGAAATTCCTTCCTGAATGCCAATACATATAAGGGTTGGCACAAGCCATGAGGGCGAAGGGCCACCAACACACTTGGGAGGAGTGTCATCAGAAGACCAAAAACCTGAGGTCCGATTACAAGAAGTTTAGGGATCACAAGGCCAAAAGCGGATGGGGTCCTCCTCTATGCCCTTCTACAAGGAAGTTCATGCCTTCCTCGCCAGGGATGGTAGCATACGGCCCAGCACAATATGCACCAGCAGTGAAGTCATGAGGTCCCAGTGGGCCAGCCAGCCATAGCAGAAACTGTAGAGGACATCTCCAAGAGGGAATGCACCCAGGAGCTTTTGTTACTCAAGGTAAGATGTGCCAGGGGCCCTGGTAAGGGGTGCAGGGGACAGCACTAGGGTGGCCAAAGGGCAGAGATGACCCCATCCCTTGTCACTTTTAGATGACCTGGAGGAACACCCCGACTCAGATGAGACATCCTGCAGTCAGAGGTCTATGGACATCTCTTCCATGAGACCACTGTCCCACACCTCTACATTTTCCACCAGCAGGCCACCATCTCATGGTTCCGAGTGGAACACTGTATCTTTCAGGATCAGTAGCCACCGTGACTGCTCACCTGTCCCATGGACAAGTACAGCGGTCAGCGACGCTGAGAATGAGGGTGAGGAGAGGGCAGGTCCTGGACAATTCACCCAGCTGATACAGAAGGTCCAGGCTGCACACGGTAAATTCCCTGTTATGACAAAACATGCATTCCATTACATGTATGGCTGCACCCCAAAAAGCAAAGCAACTTGTATGGCTTTTGTGATGTTTTTTGCGTAGATTTGCAGGTTTGAAGAATCCATCCCAGGCACACCGCTTTTGCACCCTAGCATGTGGGGGGGGGGCATGGAGGAATGTTTGTCTGTGTGTCCCATTCATCATGTCCCTCGCATGACCACCACCTGTATGTATCCAGTGTGCCTACACAAACCTCCCTGGCATGTACCTCTCCCCTCCCCCTGATATGTGCAGGAGATTTTTCATGTGCAAATGGTGCCCTCTGCCATATATGTCCCTAGAATAAGAAGTAGCATGAGAGAGAGAGGAGGAGGATGAAACAGCTAATGCCACAGCAGCAGTGCCACCGGCAGCCCACTTTGCTGAAATCAGAAGGAAGAGGACACGTTGCTCAGCAGCCACAGCAAATACGACTGCCCAGCAGCAGTTAATGGAATGCAGCATAAAACAAACTGACAAACCTCTAGAACAGGATGAATGTTCCTATCAACTTGCTGAATGTTCATATTAGCTGAGGCAGAGCGAGATAGAGGACCAGAAGGGGTTCCAGGAGGAATGCATCCACCATCAGAAACACATTGCCCATGAGCACTGGTGCTGACTCCCTACAAGTGCAGACCAGTTTGCTGGCCTGCATTGTAGATGTCATAGAGGGGCCCCAGAGGGCCACTGGTGGCAGCGGGGAGGGTGTGCAGGAGGGTAGAAGATATCCCCCAGGGCCAGCAGGAGGTGGCTGTGGTGGTGGGCAGTTGAAGGAGGGGTCACGCTCCACCTGTGGATGTTGAGGGTGTTGTGGGCAGAGGGAGGAGGGAGTCGATCCTTCCATCTTGGGCGGCCTGCCCTTACCCAAAGGTTCTGCAGCCCATCATAAAAGGGTGGCCTCTTGCGAACCAGAGGGTACTCGCCATAATCCTCAAGGGCTTCAAAGAAGACCTCCTTTAGTGCCTTGAACTTCGTTCAGCACTGTTGGGGGGGGGGGGTCCTCCTGAAGCCCAGTTCGTGGAGAGCTTGTGAGGCCTGGGCGAAGTACCCCCAGTTCGGCCAGTTGGTACTGGCCATGACCCTTCTCACGGCTGCCTCAGAGGTGAGGGCATGAAGGAGAATGCCCACCTCCTCATTGCTCCAATAGGCGATCCGGATTGGCACTCTCCTCCTGGCCGTCATCTTCATCCTGGGGATCTATGGAGGTCTGCAGGAGAATTTATGGGTAATTGTTGTAGGGGCAGATGGCCTTACTTGGCTCCTAGCCAATGGAGACCCTCATAAGAGCAGTCTGTATGTGGGCCCCAATGGTAGCCCTCTGGGCTACTAATTGTTATGATCGAATGGGCCATTAGGAAAGCTGACTGTTGGGAATTTTGCAACATTGTCAGAGTTTTCAGTTGGTGGTTTTTGCACTTTCTATTGCCAGGAAATCTGGTGCCAGGTGACCCCCCCCCCCATGCCCTTTTGTGTGTGTGTCTCTGTGTGTCTGTGTGTGACTCCCTTAGACTCAAGTTCAAGGATATCTGCCTAAAAGCAGGAATGCTATCCATACACGGAGTGGGGATGATAGGATCTTATCATGCCATAGTGCAGTAGTGTCCTACATAAATGCTAGCCATACACAGAGTTTGGATAATAGGAAATGTGTTCAGTGCTTATTATCATGGCATAGTGCAGTAGTGTCCTACATAAATGCTAGCCATACACAGAGTGTGGATAATAGGAAATGTGTTCAGGTGCTTATTATCATGGCATAGTACAGTAGTGCCCTAGGCTCACAGATGGAAGAGAGGAGATACTTCAGATCCTCCTGGTCTCAAAGAACTCTGCCAGGGCCTCCCTCACAGCTTCCCTTCTCTCTGCCTCACAAGGTCTTTGTCCTTCATGGGTGCCCCCAGGATGGGCAACAAAAAGTAGCACCTGTAGCACCCTCCCTCATCCAGGATGCTTCCTTTGGTCTCACAGATATTGTGGAGGATGACACAGGAGGTGGTGATGGGGACAACATTCTCCTCTGCCACAAGGAGTGGGGCAGTAAGGCACCTCCACTGAGCCTTCAGCCACCCGAAGGCCTTTTCCACCACATTCCTGGCACAATTCAGCTTCCTGTTGAATCCTTTCTGCCTGGCATTGGTGGTACCCTGCTAGGGCTTCATGAGCCACTTCCGAATGGAGTAGGCGCTGTCAGCCAGCAGGAGGGGACCATCTGCTGGCCCCTCAGGGTGATGGTGGGGTTCCTCCTTCTCAGCTTTCCCAATGCATAAAAGGAAGGAGAACATTGTTGTTGTTTTTAAGCAGACCAGTGTTTCAGCTCTGATTTGTTTTATTTTTGCTTCATGTGTTTTATGGCAATAAATCTGTAAAGCAATCCCAAATAATAATAATAATAATAATAATAATAATAATAATAATAATAATAATAATAATAATAATAATAATAATAATAATAATAATAATAATAATAATTTGTTTTTGTGGTGTTGCTCCCTGCACCCCTGTTTTAAGGTATGTTTTGGTCTTTTGATCTTAACCGATTTTAATGTTGTTTCCTGCACTCATGTTGCAGGAAAGAAAAGTTGCAGGGTGTTGTTAAGTTCTGCCTTAAGGGACCAACAGGCCTAGTGGTTACTAAAAAAACTAACCTCTGGTGGTGTGAGTTTGTCTCTTTTTTATTTTTATTTTCCAGTCACTTTACTTTCCAATGATTTTAAAGGCTGATTTTGATATTGTTGTCTTTTTTGCTGATCAACAAATACCAAATGGTTAAAGATCCTTCCTAACTGCATTTCTAAATGAGTTTCTTTCAGATTTTTCTGTTGTTCCTTTGGGCTGCTCCAGCTTTGTATTTTTGATTAGGTAACAATTTTGTTTTTACATATAGACAGTGAGTTAAGAAAGAGGAAAGCTTCCCTTCCTGCCTTTCAATTTTCTTTTAAGGTTTTTGCTAGACTTCTGTGTGGCCATTTTTCTTTCAATCAAACAGGAGTTTTTCTTTGATAGTGGGGGGGGGGGAAGTGCCCCCATATTTTGCTTCCATTTGCTCCAGAACTGACAAGAACCTGGATGACCCCTAGAGGATCCTCCAGTGAGTCCTCCATGCTCATGCTCCAAAATTGTTAATTCAGCCACTTTTGGCAAGTTTTTGCCAAAATTTGGGCTAATCCACACATTTTTCCCAACAGCCCCAACCCTACTCAAGAACTAACCACAACCAAGATGGACACCATTGCCTCTTAAAGGCTCGGTGCCCTTAGTTCATTCTAACCAATCCAACTTTTCACCTTGCCGCTTGCATGACCAAGCCAGACCCTATCCTTGGCCTTTCTATGCTAAACCTGGGAGCTTTCATAATACCAGATGGCTGCTCCAATAACTTTCTTTGACCAAGAGACCTCTCCCAACATGCCAGTCTGACTCTGCAGGAAGTCAGGGGACCCATTTTTTCCCCCTTTTTCTTCTGAAGGTCCCCACAGCTTGTAAAAATATATTTAGAGGTCCTAGCCATATTTGAAACCTTTCCACACCAGCCTAGTCCCATCAGGAGCTGGGGGGGGGGGAAGAAGAGACTGCCCATTTTCATCCTCCAAGGTATGTAAATAGTTATGGCTCTATCTTTTATCCTTCCTGCTTTCTCTGAACTCTCAAGGGGAGGTAAGCCCCAGATCCTTTGCTCCTGAACTGGATCTGATCCCACAGATGCCACAGATCACTGTTCCTGCCACCGTGCAATCACATATCTAGACCCAAGATGTCCTCCATCCACCCCAGATGACACCATGCACACTTCTGCTGCTATGAACTTTGCTTATGCCTCCTGGACAGCATAAGCACTCCATCCTGCTTTTGGTATACCAAGATGCCAACCACAATACCTGCTCCGGACAGTGGTCCAAACTTCTTCCAAGCTTTCTGCAAACATGCCCAGAGTTGCTGCATGGGCTGATATGGACTCCTGTTAGCCAAAACACACCAACCTCTTGCTGACATTGGTTCAGACTTGGAAATTACTTACGTTGGCTATTGTAGCCAACCAGAACCACACTTTATGAAGACTTTCAAACATCCAAGGCAGGGGTAGGCAACCTAAGGCCCGGGGGCCGGATGCGGCCCCCTGAGGCCTTTGGACCGGCCCCAGGCCAGTCCTGCCGCCGCCGCCACCCACTGTGATAATATTGATTATTGTTGTTATTACTTGTTCTTGGGGTTTTCTTGGCAAAATCTCCACAGGGGTTTTGCCATGGCTTTTCTGGGGCTGAGAGAGTGTGCATGCATATTTTTTTATTGTTATTTTTAAATTGTTATTTTTATTTATTTATTTATTTATTTATTTATTTATTTATGGTTCTTCGGCCCCCCAATTGTCTGAGGGACAGCAACCTGGTCCCCAGCTCAAAAAGGTTGCCTACCCCTGATCCAAGGACTTGATTTTGCCATTTTCCATTAACATCCTGCATATTGAATGCTTTGAACTCTTGGTAATTGCTTTACTATCATTGATTATTGCTGATCATTGATCACTCTAATTGCTTTATTTGTTGCTTTATTTAATGTACATTACTACAAGATGTATGAATGGGTTCTGGATGGATGATCACCTATTCCCTGTCCAAAAGCACCAGAGGCATTACTAATGGTGATATTCCCTATATAATGGCCTTTTCCCCTATTGACACCCCAAAATTCTTTTGT
>CM034703.1:115045939-115070202 GCA_020142125.1 Phrynosoma platyrhinos
TGGACTCAATTTGCACTATTTCTAGCAGTCTGCAAAGGCCCTTACAGAGTGCAAGTGGCCTCATTGCTTAGCTGTCCTTTACATCAAAGGACAGTGACTTGTAGCATTCTAATTACTTTTTCAGGAATTCATATTTAAATATAATGGAGTTGTTTAAAAAAACCCTATTAATATAACAGCAAGTAACTACTTGGGTGGCCTTGGAACTGTACTCAAACTAATTTCTTTTTTAAAAGTTATTTACCAAATGTTTTTAATATGGAAGAATGTGATTTTAATATATTTCCAAGTGACATGTTTGGGTGACTTAAAGTATATGAAGCTAAGACACCTTTTATAAAAACTCTTGGTTCTCCTTGGAATTCCATGGGTATCCATCTGAGAGAACAACAAAACCTTTGCCTATCCCTGAAAGATCTGATAGCAGCATAGTTTCTGCAGAATAACATTTTTTTCTTTTAAAAATCCCAGTGGAAATCTGATAATATTTTTGGCACAATGATAAGTGACAGAACTCCAGTGATGTCTCACATCTCATGGGAATTTCCTTTTCAAAGGAATTTATCTCCCACCTCCATTAAACACAATCGATTTCTTTTTTCTAATCTTAACTAATGAGTCTGGATTCTGACATCCCAGCCATTGTTTTTTTCCCTCATACACTCATTTTAAATGCATACACATAGAGACAACCATGCATGCACACTCACACAAACCTCCATTCTTGTGACTAAAGGTCTTGCTTTGTACTGCCCCTAGTAAAATAATGATGATGGGTCTTGGGATTTGAATTGCTTTTTAAATAGGATTGAAAGTTAATTTAAACCATTCAAATAATCTGGCTCAGAATTTACATACATTCACTTTTAATTAAAGCACTGCTTTCAGAGCCATTTGGAGAAGAAAGGATGGGTAGCTATGTCAGCTTAATTATTGAATAGTCTCAGATTACACATGTGACCTAATTAGGACTTATCTTCAGTCATGTCTGGTGATGAGATGAATTCTTTGATGTACCTCCTCTATTGCATCTTATCTTGGCATTTATATGAAAATTAGCCAAAGGAAGGATGCCAGTAATAACTTTTTAATTCCCTACTTGGGTGATATGAAGATAATATATTTAGAATTTTGGAAGAGTGTCCTTGCCTTTGTACACAGTAACACATCAATAACAAAACATTTGAAGCTGGTAATGAGATGAAAGCTATGGGTTTCATCTATTATTTGCAAGTAGAATGGAGACAATTGGGGAAATGATGTCTCTCTCCCCACTTCCCACACCTCCCCAAATTTACTCTGAAGAATTAGGAACCCCTCCAGAACATTTTTTGGAGGGAAGGGAGGTCCACAATAGGTCTGCTGGTGGTAAGTCAACTTAGACTGTAGAAGTCTGCTTGCCTTAAAATTATTTTAGTTCTACATGATCGCCATCAAATATATTTTCTGGTTCTTTTCACTCCTGAAGCTTCTAATATTAATTCCTTAAGTAGGAAGTTTTCAGTAGGAAATTTGGGAAAGTCCAGCCTCTTCATTATTGATTTATTTCCACCACTAAACATATTTTTTTTTGTATCTTTCATGACTGGGGAAAAATAATTCATTGCAAACAAATAAATTGTTACTTCTAAGCTCTGGGCTTGAATTGTAATGTTGTCCTCATCCCTGTTTGGTCTGGTTCCATTAATTGTTATTAGGGATGTAAATATTTATAAATATCATTCTCACAGACAAGAATAAATAATTCAACATATTTTTTTCTCCTCCTTGCTAAGACGAACATGCAGTTTTCAAGGATTATTCACAGTATGAGATTTATTGTGCAAAAAAACTTCACAAAACAAAACCACAATACTTTGTTTTCAGCCCTGCAAAATATGTTTTCTGCACAGGAAGTTATCTTTATGTGCAGAAAAAATAATGCTTATGTGGAGAAAACACCTTTCTCTTCCCAAAAAATTTATTAAGTGAAAACAATGGATATGTGAAAACTTGCATACATATAAACTGGGGATATAAATTTAGTATGCAAATTGCATGGAAGTATAGGGAAAAATAAACTTTTTTGTCCCCAACAAACAAGTTTATACGGGTGGACATTTATGGTGATTTTTCATATTTTGGGACTTGTTTATGAAATATTTGTTTCCACAAAAACATTTTTTAAGTAAAAAGAAATTACTGGCAAACCCTTTGCATAAATTGCACTGTTTCTACATATTTTTTGCTCCAAATCCAAATTTTTTGCATCTTTATTTTTTGTCTTACTATTCTGTGATGCAAAAATCTCAGGTTTGCTGACCATTTCTTTTCACTTTGAGGACAAGAAAATTTGCAAGTATTATTTCCATCCCTATTTTAAAAAGACCATGCTTAAACACCAAACTGACTATTACTAATGTATGTTTAAATATACCTTTGTTGGATGTTTATGGTTTTGTGATATTTTTATGGTTGTTATTGTTTTGTTGTCATTGTAGTTGATGTTAATGTTGCTGTTTTCTATTATTCTTGTGTAAAAACAATATATCTGGAAAAATAATTTTGTTGGCTTATGAGTACCTGGAGAGGTGGCAATAATATGATCTCTTTCACATTGGGCCTAAGCAAATGGTGCAAAGCACCATCTTCAAGGCCAGGAAGGGGAGGTGCAGCCTCATGCTGGGCGCCCCAACCCCTACCCCAAAACGTCATCAGAGCAGCCGGCCCTCCGCACGGCCGGCCCTCCGACGCCGCACTTCCGCTGCAGTGGAAGAGGCACTGAAGGTGCGCCGGATGCCTTTTGTGGTGCACCTTCGGCATCTTGTGGATCTTCCTGGAGCAGAGAAGCTGCACCGTGGGGCCGAGGAATGCAGATGCCTCAGCACCAATCCTCAGTTTCCCGGGGCAGCCCCATGCCGCCCATCTGCTTCCCCCCATTATTGCTTAGCCTTGCACTTAGCATGACTGAATGAAATGAGGATTTGGGCACTGAGATTTTATAAGGAAGTAATTTACTGCTATATATTTATCCACCAATGAGTGTTTCTTTTTCAAAAAAAAAAATATTTGATGACAATCTGCACTCTCACATTGTATGAAAATGTACATAATTGATTGGTCAAGTGATAATATATCAATACATTATAATAACAGAGATTAATATAAATTAGAAAAATGCAAATTATTAATACAAAAATTAATTAAGTGTGTGTGTGCATGTTTGTCTCCTTATTACCTTCATATTCTACTTTTTCTAAAAGGAATTCTTGATCTTTTGCTCCATTTGTAACCTCACAGCTACCTCATGAGGTATGCTAGGTTGAGAAACTGTGACTTGACCAAGGCCATTTCAGATTCAGAGGGTCATTGCATTAAGCTGGCTCTGCAAATGGATGGCTTATATATAACAAAAACCTCTCAGGATTTTCTCTATACATACATTTGATGAAGAACCTTCACTAAGTAGAATCCATGGGTTGGATCTAAAATGTTAAATCCAATTGTTATGTCTTGTTAGAGTCAACACTTCTGTAAACTACAGTGATTCAATGGCTCTTCTTTGGTTGGGATTAACAATTAGTCCAATGTTTTTAGCATACTTGCACAAGGTTCTGCTCAGAATGCCCTTGCCCATGAGAATGGAAGGGAGATGAAATTTGCTAATCTTTCCCGACCTCTGCAGCCACTGTTTGAGAGAGCTCTGCAACCCTATGGAGTTGAGTTTGGGTTATAGGGAACTTCAGGGAATGGCAGCAGGGTGGAGTGAGGGAGAATATTGGCAAAGATCACCACCTCCTCTATTCAATCAATGGAAAAAAGCTCCACTGGATCAAACAGCATTGTACTGATGGAAGGAGCTTTCCATCTATGTGCACATGAGAAGAGTCAGTTAAGATCAGAGAAGTCTTAGGTAGTATTTGCACAGGCCAAAATACTCTAGGAACAGCCCAGAGTATTGCACCAGCACAAAAAGATCCCATACGCAATTCTTTTGGATAAAAATTGGCCACAATATTATTCATCTGTACAGGGTCAAAAACCATTTTCATTAACAAAATAACATCTATTATAATTATTTTTTTCTTGACACATGTGTCCATGCAGATAACTAAACACATTATCAGGGTAAACCAAGCCCTTCTTAACATGTGGCAAGAACAACTCAATAAATCATCTCTCCCCCCATACAGGATATGACGTCACAACTAAACACATGACGTAATCCATGTGTGACATCATCAACTTGGTTGCTGACATAATAGAGAATTTAGTTAAGCCTATGACATCTGCTCTTCATCCAAATAAGTAATCCAATTTATTAATTTCTATTAACTGAATTATCCTCGGGGGGGGGGGGATCCCTGCCCGCCAGAAATTACATAACCCCCAGTTAACAATTAAACAACCAGGACACTGACACCCAAGTTGTGACAAGATAAGCAAAAACTTAACAACTTCAATGTAATTGATAATAAACAATAACCATATCAATTATGGGTATTATGCAATTTATTATTATGCAATTCAGGATATGCCTGGATGGTTGTCGCTGGAGGTGTTACATTTGTGATCAAACCTGCAGGGCTGCCTCCTGCACTTACCAGAGTTGAAGTCCCAACAGAGACCTATTGTTTTTCTCTCCCCCATGCTAGGCCTCGCATACTGCCCTTTTGGCTGTGTGACCATAGGCACAAAGCCATTGTCACACCTGCCCGAAGGGGAGACCCCCAGCATAACATCCGCCCACAACTCTAACTGGACATGCTGCCAAGATAACGAGGGGTCCAAAGCAGCTCTCATCCTAAACTGCTCGTAGTACTGGAGCCATGCTGACCCCCTCAAATTGAAATGACAATTTGTGTATGCTTTAATCATAATCTCCTGATACTTAGAAAAATCAGGAGACCTAGAAGGGTCTTTCTGTTTGATCACACCCCTGTAGATGGTAAATCCCATCATCCAGTTCACAAAGTTCCTCTTGAACCTAGGGTGCTTTTGAGCCTGGAATTCTTTTGGAAGACTAAATACGACCCCATCCTTTACCATAACCCTCGGCTTGGGGTCACAAAATGTAAGGGAAAACAAGTCAATGTATTCCCCTTTCCAAATTCTCTCTTTAGTAGCAAGTGGGAGATATGGTCCCAAAGGAGTGGGCATTCCGCATAAGGGTTGCACTCCACTGCTCTGTCCACTCCAGCTAGGCCTAACACTCCCACGGTCACAACCGCCTTTGAGTCAGTTCCATTGGAGACCAAGGGCTGCACAACCAGCACCCTTGAGTCAGACACCTGAGTTGCCCCTAATGATGTTGAGGATGCCCCAAGAGAAACAGAAGTAGAGGCCTCTGGACCAGAAATTTGCCCAATTTGCCCACCTGGAGTCCATACTGAGGTGGGCCAAGAAGGTGAAGAATTAAAAGATTGAGACAAACCTGTGTTAGACAAATACCGGGAAGCATCCCTCCATGCTTGTGAAGCTCCCTCTGAGTGTGACGTGACCGCACCTTGGGTGCCATGCTATAAAGTGGAAGAGGAACTGCCCCCATCCCCATTAGAAACCTCATATGTTTCAGGTGCCATCCCACTGCCATGACCTGAAACCACAGCCCTCTGGACGAAATTATACAAATCTGCCAGAGTGGGCTACTCAAGCACAGGGGCAGCCACTCCCTGTTGTCCCACACCAGGAACTCTCTTCAGCAGTTCCATCACATCAGCTACAGTTGGTTGTCCAACCTCCATAGCTGAGGTAGCCAGGGGACCACATGCCGTGCTATCTAAAGACATGTCAGGTAATGTAGCCACTTGCACCTGTGTAGCCTGAGATCCCTGCATCTGATTCTCACTTAAAGAAGAGTTAGCCTGAGATCCAGAACCAGCACTCGGTATCCCCCTGTGAGCTAACTGCTCACAAACTGCAACACAAGCCTACATAGTACTGCCTAATTGCACCAAATGAGCTTCTATTTCATCTTCTCTGCCCTGTGAATTAGGCCTCTTCAGTGCCAGCTGCCCAGTACTAGACCCAGCAGAAGCTGCATGCCGCTTAGACTGTGGCTTTCTGCATGGCATAATGACCAGCTTAAAAAAGGCTGCCTAGGGTTATAGTGTTCCTCTAAATGCTACAACCCTTGTGTGACTGAAATTAAACAGTAGTCTCCGAAACCCCAATGAAACCCGGTACTATTAAGAATGCGGGTCCCACAATGGCTTTGGGTTGAAGTACTACTATTAAGAAGAATACCCCAATAGCCAAAACTTTAAAATACAGTCCTTATTTAACTAATGTGTACAGCAAGAGGGAAAACTCCATCCCCCCAAAAGGGGAGAGTGTAGGAAAGTGCGCTCCCAAGCACAGGTTCCCAAGACCAGAACCTATCCCAAGCAGGAACCCACACAAGGCCCCAATGGCCTGCCCAGTCCCTTCAGGACAAAGAAACCAAACCGGTATAACAGGCAAGTGAAAACACCACAAGGCCTGAATTCCTTAGGCCCACCACCAGGCCTTCCCTTGAATAGGGAGCCAGGCCTCACTGGGATCACTAGAAGAAGTAGGCCTTGCAGTCTGGCCACTGGCCTATGGCCTCCCCCAAGGGAGACAAGCCAAGCGAGGCCACAGGCCCGTGAAACCCAAGGCTGCCTACCAAGGGCTGCAGCTGTAATTGGCCATCCAGGCTTTTTTTATTGGCACCACCACCCTCTCCCAGGCCACTCAGGCTTTTTTTATGGGCACCACCACCCTCTCCCAGGCCATGCCAAGCCTACAGCTGGAGTAGGCCCTGGTGGGGTGCCACCCCCCTAGAGAGGCTCACCACCGGCTGGAGGCCTCATGCAGTGCTGCCGGCCCCTGAAAGCCAACCCAGGCCGCTCCTTCTCGGGCCCTCTCTTGAGCCACCTGCGATCCAGCCAGGACCACCAAGGCAGCAAAGGCCTGGGGCTTGAGCTACCTAAAATAACTCCTCAGGTTGGGCCAAACTAGGCCACAACCTTCTCAAAGCGGGCGCAAGGAGCTGGGCACCAAGCCACGCTCCCTTCTGCCCCCAAATACAGGCCTGCTTCAACGCTATTGGCAGACAAGTGTTTTGCTTGCCTGCCAACCTAAAATGGCTGCCGCCTCATGACAGCCAGGGGCTTTATAGCCCCCAAGTCCCACTTGTAGTCTTGCAAGATGCAAGACTACCAGTGTGCTGGGGATCTTAGAGGATCCCCTTCCCGATTGGCTGGGTGGTGCAGGAAGGGCGGAGCTTCCTGCCCACCCAGCCAATCAGGCGTCATCCTCTTTCAATTGGCCGGCACAACCTAGAGCCCCTCCTGACATGTTGGGGAGATTCTTTTGGCCCTGAAGCTGCTAAAATGTCACCCAGTTACCTTGGACACTATGTTGTGATGCCAGGCAGCTGTTCACATGTGTGTCCCATTGTGCCACCTGATGCTGCCACTTCTGGCACAAGTCACCTGCTTTGAGGTCAGAATGGGGCAGCCAGTGTCAATCACATGGCTGGGTGTCTTATCTGATTTTAGGGCAAGTGACTCATATCAGCAGCAGCACTGGATGACACAGTGGGACACATTGTAAATAGTCACCTAGCATTGCTCTGGAGGCTCTGGATCTTTGGGGTAAATCTGGATCTTTGGGGTAAATCAGCAGCAAAAAGTGAATTTATTTAAGCTGTTTTATGGGAGGTATACCTTGGATTTGGTGATGAATTAGCTGGACTTCATCTAAACAATTTGTACCTGAACTAGGGATTAGGCCCTGTGTCATTAGGACTGATTGTCAGGAGGAATGGGGAAGGACATAGAATTTGGCCCATATGGGCACATTAGGTTTTATCCGATCTGATACATTTTCTTCCTATAGAAATACATAGCAACCATTATAATATTGAGACTGCAAAGTGGTGCAAGACTAACACCATATGAAGGTGAAAACTGTTTCCTGTTCATGGTGATTCCAGCAGACAAGGCTATATGTTAATTTCTTATTTTGCTTGCATAAAATATCGCTTTATGTCAAGAAAAGCTATCTTCTCCCAGACCTTCTGGCAGAGATGGGTGAGAATATAATTTCAATTACTAATTTAATGAGAAATTTCCAAACTGTACTTTGACAGAAGTAATTTGAGTTTTACTCTAATGTGGAAAAAATTCAAAGCACAAAGATCTGTCCATCTTGGAAGAGACTTTGGGTGGCTAGTTCTTCAAAGACTAGCATTGAACTCCTATCTGTTCAGCCATATTTGGGATGCTGAATATATCTAAGGTGACAGGTTCCTGGTTTGTATTGGCTCTATGGACAACAGGCAGGAACTTAAATGCAAAAGTGTATGTACATTATTGGAGGTTTGTTTTTGTTTTTCACATTTGGGATTTTTAAAGAAAATTTTATACTTTTTTGGTATAAAACATTCTTTTTGCTCAAATGACAATGTTTATGCATATCATATATTGTTTTAGGTTGGCTTTTTCTTTGTGGAAGTTTTTTCATAAATACACTGGCAGAGATCCTGAATCAGAGGCACAGCTATGATATTTTAGCTATGTTGTTATGCTTTATCACCTTAATATTTAGCCAGCCATCCCTTTTGGCAAACTTCTTCCATTTCTAGGCCTCTTAACCCTAATGGTCCCTATGAATATAAATATAAGCATTATTGTTATATTAATAATATTAATATTAATATGTATCCCCTATTACCATGTATGGATATGAGAGCTGGACAGGTAAGAAAGATGATATGAAGAAAATCAATTCATTTGAGATGTGGTGCTGAAGAAGAGTGCTGAGGATCCCATGGACAGCCAAAAGGAGAAACAAGTGGGTCCTAGAGCAGATTAAACTGGAAACCTTCCTGGGAGCCAAGATGACCAAACTGAGGCTGTCATATTTAGACACATCATGAGAAGAGAGGACTCTTTGAAAAAACAATAATGCTGGGAAAGGTGGAGGGAAGTAGGAAGAGAGGAAGGCCACATGCCAGATGGATGGACTCTATTGAGGAGGCCATGGGTATAGGGTTTCAGGAATTAAGCAGAGCAGTGGAGGACAGAGGGTCTTGGAGATGTCTCATCCATAGGGTCACCATGAATCAAGATCAACTCAAAGGCAGTTAACAACAACAACAACAACAACAACAAATGTTTACATAATTTGAATGTCTAGATTTATTCCAATCTTTCTATGTGAATGTGCGCTTTTGGTATTTTAATATTTTAGCACAAAAGCACTGTGATGACAGAAGAGGATTACTCAAATGCAGCAATTCCATCTTTCTTTTTTGTTGCCAAGGCATTTCTTATTTTCCTGCAGCTGGATGCAGAACAATGTCATCATCTACAGGGACAGGATAGAGTTTGAACAGTTACCTGCTTCAAATGCTTTAGCTGGAGTTCCTATATTAAGCCAGGGGTTGGACTCAATGACCCATGAAGTCCAACTCAATGATTCTATGATACTGTGACCTTCAGAGGATGATTTTAGTTTATCCAGCTATAGGAAAATAGCTGGATGCTTGTCTACTGCTGCCCCCATTTTCCATTGACTGGGAAATAGCTGGGTTGGGGATCTGCCACTGGCAATAAGTGTGCTTGGGGAATGATTTTGGTCATTGTGTGGTTGGTAGTGAATCTGAACCGCTACAACAAACAAAAAAGTGAGATTTGTTGGTGTACGTTTGACTTACACCTTTGTAAATGAGCGAGAAAATGTCAGCTGTGGTGTTCATCCAATGTTCAAGATCTGGAAGTACATATTTAGAACAGATGGGAGAAATATTTCAGGTCAGTACTCAAGTAGAATGAAATAGGTTCAGAAGGCTCTCATTATTCTGTGGATAGATCCACTGGAGAGAATGTTTATGTTATTATTAAGCAATGAATTTAATCAATCTGCAATAGTTAGCAATAGACTGGAATCCTGTTGATTCTCTTTCACTGGTGCAAGTACTGTTGTAAAAGCAGTTGTGCTTTTTGGGGATATGCTCAAGGATGGCATCCTAATCAAAGTTTCACAAGTAGTATTATACCAGCTCAACTTTAGTACAATTGTTTATGCATTTCAGGACACTGGGAAAAGGTGCTCCCTGATACACACAAGCCCTCTAGAGCTGCACACAGCCTGAAGAGGGCCTGGCAAAATATGCTGCCCTCCTCCACACAATGAAGCACTTCTGAAGGGGAGAGACTGCTTTCACTTGCCTCTGGGGAGAGAGACCAGAGTAGTTTAAATATTGTTGGCAACCTGGCATGCAGGAGGCCAAGCACAGAGAGGAAAAGATGCACATTAAATTGAGGCACTGCCCTGGCTCAGTGCTAGGGAATCATGGGAACTGTAGTTAATTGTGGCACCAGAGCTCTCTGACAGAGAAGGCTCAATGTCCCAGAAAAAAATACAATTCCCATGATTCCCTAGCACTGAGCCAGGGCAGTGCCTCAATTTAATGTGCACTATTTCTGGCAGTCTGCTTAGGCCATTAGTCTGTCTCAGACTTTCCCCTTATTGTCTTCACTTGGCCCACACACCCACCAAATCTTCTTCCATGCAGGCCAGACAAATGCTGGTTGCCTTTAGGACTGGGTAGAATTTTTCTATTCCCATTCCAGAAGGTTTTTTTTGCCTACCTTGCACTGTGTTTATGTGGAAATATGGGTTAACTGGCACAGGTGTAGCATGATAAATAGAGGGTTACTGGCAGGTAGATGTGGGGAATTGAAGGGGCAGTCATGGTGATCACCTCTATTTGTTGAAAGGGATGTCTCCAGACCTGCTCCAGTGGGTTGCAGGACTTAGGGGGTGGGGAAAAGACTGCTCTTGGGGCAGCCTATGGCATGTTTTCCCTTTATGTCACTGGACATGGGTGGGAGGAGGTTCTCTAGAAAGGTCTCCCTTGTTGACAGCTGGCTGCGTGCCCAACCAAAATGGCAGTGAGCCTGAGTATTTTATTCAGGAGTGACAGAGGAGGAGGTCAGGTTGGAAACTGAGCTCACCTTACATTTTTTCTCCCTGCAAGTCTTTAAAGTTCAATGTTAATGATTTAAATAGTTCATAAAATGGTCTGTTAGCATCCAGCTCTGCTGGCTGTTAACTGGTCTCATCATTTCCTCATTGGTAAGCAATTCTTGCACAATGGTGTATTATAACTCCATTATAATAACTTTTATGTTATTTGCCACATCAGAAAGATGATGAACATGACACATAACTGACATAGGTCTTTCTTTCTTTCCTTCTTTCTTTCTTTCTTTCTTTCTTTCTTTCTTTCTTTCTTTCCATAATATATATTAAAGATAAAACTATAATAAAACCAAAATGGGCCATTATTTTACAACAGTTAAATTGAAAAAGCAACAGAAAATCTGTCTGCAGCCTTTAAGAATCAAAACTCTTTCTCCTAGCTCCTCTAACAACTCCATCCTTTGATTGGGTTTCCTGCTCATACTGCTTTTCTGCTTATCAGAGGTTTTTCCTCCCTCACAGAATTCTCATCTAAAAAAAGAAATGTTTCTAAATTTTGAAATGGTGAATTCTGGATTTAAAAGTCTTGAAAGGCCTATTTTTCCTATTAAAATTGGTGTTTTCTTTGCTTCATGTTGCATCAGAACTTAAGTTTTCTTTCCTATACAATTTGCTGTATCTAGGTTTCAAATTGCAGCACAGCATAATTGTATATATGTCATGGTCTGTTATCCGCTGCACATGACTAATCAAAGACTGATTTGGAAGGATGTGATCAATATAAGCAGCACTTATTCAAAGCCATATGCATAATGGATTTAATTGGATTGCTTATAAAGTAGGGCTATTAATGAAGAATGCCTCATAGCTAGCCAATGTTCTAATGCATCTATCATATTTGACTGGACTTAACTGTACACTAGAGATTAGGGATGTAATTTTTAATTAGGGCTGCATTTACATTAACCTGTTTCACTGGATAAGTTTCAATCTGTGCAGCCTGATGATGTGGACAGTATCCTTGGAGAAGTGAGGACTACCACGTGTATACTGGACAACTGAACTGAACTAACACTGATCTTCACACAAGGTTCAGGAACCATAGATTAACAATCCACACCAGAAAGATTGCTTAAAAATTTAATTTCTGAGGGGAATAGCCTTCACCACATGGCTATATTTCCAATAGCCCATGATCCAACCATGCTTGGGGGCGGGGGGAGACTTCTGGATCTGCAAACTTGGCACTGACACTGTATGGCTTTGGTTTAGAAGACAATACCACTTTTCCCTCCAGCACCATCACTGAAATCCATGTTTAGATTTTGGGAAATTTATAACTGCCACTGGATGCTGTCTATGTTCCAGTAGCCATCACCAAGGAAGGCAGAAGCTGAAACTTATGGTTCTTTTATAAACACTCAATTTAAATCATTTTGTTAAATATTATTAAATCAACTTCAATTTTATAGTATCTTTCTGTGATCTGGGTTCTATCTGAAAACAGTTCAGTTGCTTTTCCCAACTATTATACATACCATATAGAATCATAGAATAATAGAATTATAGAGTGGGAAGAGACCACAAGGGCCATCCAGTCCAACCCCCTGCCATGCAGGAACTCCCAATTAAAGCATCCCCGACAGATGGCCATCCAGCCTTTACTTAAAGACTTCCAAGGAAGGCCATACATTCCAGGGGCAGGCAAACTCGGCCCTCTTAGGGATTTTGGACTTCAGCTCCCAGAAGCCTCAGCCATGTTGGCCAATAGTCTGGGATTCTGGGAGCTGAACTCCCTCGGCCCTAAAGGGGACAGTTTGCCCACCCCTGAACATAAAATCAGCCCTCCATATCCATGGAGTCTACATCCATGGAATAAATCATCTGCAGCTTGAAAATATATATTTTTTAACAAATCTGAAAAGCAAACCTTTATTTTGCTATTTTATATAAGGAGCACCATTTTACCACACCACTCTATATAATGGGACTTCAGTATCCACAGATTTTGGTATTCATGGGGAGCTCCTGGAACCAAACCCCAGTGGATACCAAGGACCCACTATATATCATATAAAAGTTTTCCCCACTACAAAACATAATAGTAATTTAATTCTGTTTTAATGTTGATTTATAGTATATTATATTGTAATCATTCCAATTTGTATATTGCAATCATTTTAATTTGTAAGCTCTCTAGAATCCCAATCTCGGGGAAACAGTGGGATATAAATAATGATGACAACAACAATGTATGTTGTATTTATCTCTGCAAACATACAACCTAGATTTTGAGACACAGAATGACTGCAAAGATATTTAAGTATATTGACTAGGGGATGGGAGCAATAAACATGGCCTCCTGACAGGCCTTCTTCTGCAGAGGTGCTCTCATCAAATGCCCTTTGGATTGCTAATGCCAAAACAAACAAATCACCTGCTTAAGTAGGGTTCAGTGTGCAGAGTACTGCTAAAGTACCATTATTTAAAGATGTTAGTGGGAGGCATAGCTTTTTTACTGAGCCATGAAATTAAAATGAGCCTTTGCAAATGGGAGAGTTAAGCAGGCTCTGCTAAATAGCACACATTATGCAAGAACATCTCAGGAAATTTGAAGTATCTCCTAATCAAAATTCTGGCTAGGTAGAAACTATTCCCCTGAAGAAAAGTTAGAGTGGTGCACAAAGAAAGCTATATATATGGGGAAAAAATGTAAAAAAATTGGGACCATTCTGTGCATAGATCAGGTTTGCCCAGTAATGGATAGGATGCCTGTTGGTATTGCTACAGCTGCTGTTATTTTGGCCTAAAACTTCTGTCATTCATGAGCATTGGCTCAGTGGTGGGACATGTAAACCATCAGCACCTTTTTTAAGGTTGGAAAAAAAGCTTTAGTCCAATCTTAGAGGGGATTTCTTGTTAACAAACATCTGCTACTAAGCTTGAGAACCACAGAAACACTACAGATTATAGTATTGTTTGTAGATTTCAGCACCCTTTAAAGAGAAGAATTTAATTCTAAGCACTTATGGCCATGAGGATGTGCTTGAAGTGGAAGTTCCTGATACATTTTCCTTGAGTCAAACAATGGAATTACCAAGCTTTGTAGAGCTCCTTGCCCTAAGAGCATTGGTTTTATTTTCCAAATATACAAATATTATAGAGCAGGGAAGAGTGTGTGACACTCTAAGGCAGGAGTAGGCAACCTTTCCCCTTTAAGAGCTGAGGGACTTCAGCTCCCAGAATCCCAGGAGCTATTAGCCAACATGGGACTATTGGCCAACATGGCTGAGGCTTCTGGGAGCTGAGGTCCCTCGGCCCTTAAAGGGGAAAGGTTGCCTACCCCTGCTCTAAGGTGTTGGACTCTAAGGAGGTTATTGTACTAGTGCCTATAACATTCCAATCGAGTCCCAGAAACGTTCTGTAAACTAACGATATGGGAATGGGTATTATTGCATTTGACTAGTAATAGTGTGATGTTACATTATGAGAATGAATACTATTGCACAGCATTTGCTGTTGTTGAGGTAATGATGCTCAGATAATTCTTAACCTGTTCCTGTTTTGTGCATGCTTACTGTTGCTGTGAGGTTTGTAGTACTGCACTGGTACATGATGTCATCATGTGACAGGAGGGGAGGAGGTAGTCCTGACCAATCAGAACACAAGGATAGATTGAGACTGGGTAGGATCATCACACACATACCACCTGGGGCAGCCTGAAAGCAATCATGCCAGCTGAGAATGGAATTTCCCTGTTTTCAGCTGAAACAGGAGAGGGAGAGTATGGGTGCAGGATAAATATTGAATGAGAATGGGGCTGTGTGATAACTTTCTATTCAGTTTACATCCTGTACCCAGACCGTTAGGAAAACAATTTGTGATAATGTCCTAAATCCCTTCCGTACTTGTTAGCCAAGGCAATGGTGAGGTATGATGAGATTTGCTTATTCCTCATCCTCACTGTTAGGAAGGATTTAATTAGGGGAAAATTATAATTAGCTCAAATATGCAAGAGTGGGGTCCTAACAAAGCCCCACAGGACAGGGTACCATTATGTATACTAGAGGACTAAGGAACCCCACAATGGATGATGCTGAGACAGGTTTTCCAATTAAAGTTTAAATATTTATTAAAGGAGAAAACTGCACACACACAAATATAGTGAACACACACACTGTACTCTAAGGAATAAAGGAGTGGAAGCGGGAATAGCTTGAGATGGGCCAGACTGACAGAGTTACTCACTCCTGAAGGCTTCTCCAGGATCCGCTGTGGATGATGATGATGATGATGCACGGCCACCAAAATTGGAGAGAGAATGGCTGAGGGAGCTATGATCAAGGTACAGACTGACGTGGAGTCAGCATGCACTCTCAAGATAGCACGTGGAGCCTGAAAATCTCAGGGTTTAAATAGGAAATTTCTACCTTCTGGCTATTGACTAAACGGCTTGGCTGAAGCCTGGACAAAGGCATTGATAGTCTTAGGGGGGTTCTAGACTGCCAGAAACAGTGCAAATTGAGCCCACTTTTAGGGTTAGGGTTAGGGTTAGGGAATCATGGGAACTGTATTTTATTGTGGCACCAGAGCTCTCTGACAGAGAAGGCTCAATGTATCAGAAAAAAAACAATCCCCATGATTCCCTAGCACTAACCCTAACCCTAAAAGTGGACTCAATTTGCACTATTTCTGGCAGTCTGCAACCCCTATTAGTTTTGTTAAACCTAGGTGTGAGGACAGTCTAGACCAGGGGCAGGCAACCTTTCCCTTTAAGGGCCGAGGGACTTCAGCTCCCAGAATCCCAGGAGCTATTGGCCAACATGGGACTATTGGCCAACATGGCTGAGGCATCTGGGAGCTGAAGTCCCTTGGTCCTTAAAGGGGAAAGGTTGCCTACCCCTGGTCTAGATAATGCATTTGGTTTCAAGACTATCAAGGAAGGGAGGCTAGAGAAAAGGGTCAATTCACTGCCCCATTAAATGTGAGACTGCCCCTGATCACTGCCCCATTAAATGTGAGACTCAAGACAAATAAGTGTCTTTTCCAGTATAATGGTTTTTCCCTTTGGCAACTCCCAAACCTCTCTTGTAGGGAATTTTCCAGCTGTCCTGGGCAGATCTCTCAGTGCCTACATGACCTACCATCTTGGGGATTATGGCTGACATCTCACAGAGGTCAGTCTGGGATCATAGAGGAAACTCCACATGTGTCCAAAATTTTATGAAAAATCACATATGCTAACACTATTATAAAGATTAATGACATCAAGTTTTGGCACAAAAACTGGTTACAGTTGGCCCTTGGTATCTACTGGGGTTATTTGTTCATTTGTTTGTTTCATTTGTATGCTGCTTTTTTCCAGAAGGGACCTGGTTAGGTTACAGTACTACCAGTAGACAACAAAATCCATGGATGCTGAAGTCCCATTATACACAATGGCATAGTAAAATAGTGCCCCTTTTATTAAATGACAAAATCAAGGTTTGCTTTTTGGAATATATATATATTTTAAAAGACTTTTAAGCCATGGGTGGCTGATATGGAGTGATATGGACTGTATTTTTGTTCATCTGGTTTCTCAACCTCCCCCCTTTTCTATTTTGAGCATAGGCAATCACTTTTGAGAATAAACAATAAGCTTTAGTGTATTTCTTTCTGCTATAGCTATGTTTGATAGGCTGCTGCAAAATATGATAACTATAATGGCTTCTTCCAACTAGCTGAGGAAATTTATCTCTGTGTATATATATATATATATATATATATATATATATATATATATATATATATATATATATATATATATATATATATATATATGTAAGATTGTCTGTGTGTTCAGGCACCTATGTTGTGTTTTAAATCTCTCATCACACTACTATCTAGATCAGGAGTAGGCATGCAGCCCTCCCAAGGCCTTTTGAACTGGCCCCAGACCTGTCCTGCCGCTGCCGCCGCTGCTCCTGCCATGATGATATTGTTGTTATTACTTGTTCTTGGGGTTTTCTTGGCAAAATCTCCACAGGGGGTTTGCCATGGCTTTTCTGGGGCTGAGAGAGTGTGCATGCATATTTTTTATTTTTTTAAAAAAATTATTTTTAATTTTAATTTTTAATTAATTAATTAATTAATTTTTGGTGCTTCAGCCCCCCCAATTGTCTGAGGGACAGCAACCCAGCCCCCGGCTCAAAAAGGTTGCCTATCCCTGATCTAGATCCAAGGAACACTTTTGTTCTGCATTTGTTTGCATTATATCTTTCTTGATATGGCACCAAGAGCTGCTTAGTTTGTCCCCAGTACTACCCTTTATAATCTGAAATTACTCATCATTTACTTTACGAGAAGGGGCTCAGACAGACCGGCCCAAAAGGCCAGCCTAGGGGTAGAATTGGGGTGAGGCAGCCGCACACCAGCCACCCCAACCCCACCCCAATGCCATTTTGATGCTGCATGGCTTACGCACTCCCAGTGCAGCATTTAAACAGGTTGCGCTGAAAGGATGCTGAAGAGGTGTGGTGCCACACTTTTCGGGGCAGCAAACGGGAGGATTGAGACTGTGGCGTGGAGTTGCCACAGCCCCGATCTGCTGCTTCCTTGTGCAGCTCTGTGCCACCCCAAATGGCCGATCTGCATCCGCCCTTAAATATTAATAAAGGTAAAGATAGTCCCTTGACATGAATGTCTAGTTGTAATTGTCTGTAGGGGCGGTGCTCATCTCCATTACTGAGCTGAAGAGCCAGCATTGTCCAAAGACGACTCAGGTGGTCACGTTGCCAGCATGACTGCACCGAATGCTGTTACCTTCCCACTGAAGTGGTACCTATTCATCTACTTGCCTTTGCATGCTTTCAAACTTCTAGGTTGGCAGAAGATACTAATAGCTACCCAATAAATTCTTGGTGCTTATATTTTTAGCAACTATCCCTTGGTAGCAATAACTCACAAGAGGATGTTGACTCACAAAGAATGCTAACTCTAATATCTCTGCTCTTCTCTCATGTTATTTTATATCTTGTCCTAAGGGCTGTTGTCTTATGCTGTGGTTAGTAGGAGAACCAAGACCTGAAAACACTTTTAAGAATTGCATGAAAGAAAAACTTTCACCTGCATAACTTCTAACAGGCTGAAGTGATCTATGGAATTTTTCCTTTGATGCAATTCTTAAAAGCTTACCTTCCAACATTTCACAGATGAAATCTGGGATACATATGGTTAAACAATTATGTGGAAAGTACTCCCCTGATACTGTTAAGTTGGCTGATTCTTGTTTCCCCTACTCCCCCTATATTAAGCCTGTTTCTCTACTTTAGAAATGGAATAGCAACATTACATCACCAGGCATGGGTATTTTAATAATCAAAATCTATCTTGAAGTAACCTAAGAAAAAGGAAATTTTAAAATGTTGTTGCTTTATTAGAGTCAGAAACCATAATCGTGATCATCATAATCATTATCATCATGCAGAGGATGAAGGGGCATTCTTGGCAAGTTTCTTCAAAGAGGGTTTATCATTGCCTTCCCCTAAGGCTAAGAGAGTGTGACTTTCCCATGGGTTTATATGGCTGAATCAGGGTTCAAACCTGGTCTGTAGAGTCAGAATCTAACACTCAAACCACTACACCACATGGGCTCTCTTAACAGGTGTAGAGATGGGAAAATATGCCAGTTTTTCCCTGTTTCCAAATTTTCAAAGGCTACATGCTTTCCTTTGCAAACACAAAGAAATAAATTCTTCAACCAAAAAGTAATGAGATGAAATTGTCTGCCCAGTCAAATTCAGTTGGTCAAGGTATTCATAGTATTGAAAGAATTATGTTGAAACTGCATGTCATAGAGGTGCTGTGGTTGAGAATCCTCTTGCCAGAATCCATATATATGGTTTTGTCATGATATGATGATATTAAAGAATGAAGATATGAGAGCATGGTGATATGGTGAAATAACACTGTATAGGATGTGGGCTATTAAGAGGGGGATATTTATTATGTTAAATCCAAGCATGGGAAGCAAATGGGAGGGACAGTTGGTGGTGGAAAGGAGTTGTAGTTTATGACCTCCAACCTTCCTGCTATAGATCTGAGCTGTGAAACAGAGATGAATTTCTTCCTAAAGGCAGATTTAAAAATAATACATGAGGGAAAAGAAAGAAACATAAATGGCCATTTGAATTGGATCAAAGATAAGTGATTGTGGTTGGAACGGGGGGGGGGGGGGCTGGAGGATAGCAATGTATCTCTGAGGGTCCAAAGTGAACTTTCTTTAATTTTAATACTGAACCCAGGATGGCAAACATTCTGTCTCAATAGCCAGAATAAATCTTTAGTTTTCTACTACACTATGGTGTTGTCCTGGTTTTGGGGAACTGGGTCCACCGATGTCATGTTTAGAGGTTCCAAGCTTCAAGAACCAAGACAGCATGATAGTGACAGAAATACTACAGCTTTATTCTGGATTCTTTAGACAGAGATCCACCACCAACTTGGTGGTATCAAATCTGAGATTTCGCAAAATGATTCACTCTTTAAGGATTTCCCCCCTCCAAATCCTCCTTCCTCAGCCCATGGTTCACACACTTTGGAGCACATCTAAAAGCTCTTTAAACTCTCTACTTTTCCCTATCACCTATATCAATCTATCTATCTATGGAAAGAAGGTATCACACATTTGGTCAACAAAGTCTTGATCTAGAAAGTAAGCCAGGTCATAAAGTTACCAATTGCCCCAGCTATAGCCCCATCTGTTCCCTGGTTTACATTTTATTCAGATTGCAACTCTCCCTTTCAATTCCTCTTCATTTCTCTATATCCCTATTTTATTATCCTTTTATTTCCCAATCTCAAAATATCTCTATATCACCATACCCCCCTCATATTTCCTAACAGATCCACTTCTGGAGTTCATAACCAGTCCTGACACCTCTCCGAAAAAAGAAGTGACAAGCCTAATTCAGCATATTCAATGTGACTGAATACACAGACACTGATTCACAGACTTTTATGCACTATGTCTGTATACACACTTTAGAAATAATCCAGTTTGACACCGCTTTAACTGCCACGACTCAATGCTATGGAATCCTGGGCATTCCAATTTGTTGTGGCACCAGAGCTCCAGTGTGCCATTTTAAAACTTGGTATCAGGTAAATTTTCATTTTTTGGTAAGTTACCTTCTGTCTAGGACTGGAAAAAGACAGAATGTTAATAACAATAATTAATTAATTAATTAATTAATTAATACAGTATCATTTATTTATTTATTTATTTATATCCCGACTTTTCACTACTTTGGGACTAAAGGTGGCTTTGTTGTTATTGTTATCTGCTTTCTCATTGATCTCGACTCATAGTGACCCTATGGAAGAGACATCTCCAGCCCCCCCCCCTCGTCCTCTACAGCTCTGCCCAATTCCTGCAAACACATATTCATGGTCTCTTTAATAAATTCCATCTATCTAGCATGTGGCCTTCCCCTCTTTCTACTTTTCTTCACCTTCATCTTGGCTTCTAGGGATATTTCTGGCTTGATCTGCTCTAGGACCCATTTGTTTATCCTTTTGGCTATCCATGGAATCCTCAGCACTCTTCTCCAGCACCACATCTCAAATGTGTTGATTTTCCTCCTATCTTTTTTCTTGATTGTCCAACTCTCACATCCATACATGGTAAGAGGGAATATGTGGCTTGTATGATTCTGACTTTTGTGCTGAATTGTATGTCTTTGCATTTTAGGATCTTTTCTAGTTCCTTCATAGCTTCCCTCCCCATTCTTAATCTTCTTCTGATTTCCTGGCTGCAGTCCCCATTCTGATCAATGTTTGACCCCAGATATGAGAATAATAAAACAATAACAATAACAATAACAATAATAATAATAAATTTTATTTATATCCCACCCCTCTGTCAAGTAACTGAAGTGGCTCACAACAATAAGAACTCTTTTACTATTTCTATTTCCTCATTGTCTAATTTGAATGTGAGTAAGTTCTCTGTGGTCATTATTTTTGTTTTCTTCATGTTCAACAGGAAGCCTGCCTTCCCATTTTCTTCTTTGATCTTCCTTAGTAGTTGTTCTAGGTCTGTGAGGTTCTCTGCTAGTATTATGGTGTCATCATAAAGTGGAGTTGCACTGGGGAATGGAAGGTATGGTTGTAACAGAGGGAACAGATGTTACAAAAGAAGGCAGGATCCCTGTCTGGTAGCTATCCCGCCTTCAGTTCCCTCTGTCTCCATGAATGGCCTGGAGAGCAGACCAACCATTCCACAGAACCTCACTCTGCTCCTCTGCAATGCCAGGTCAGTTAAAAATAAGACCCATATCATCCAGGATCTCCTCCTGGATGAGAATGCCAACCTGGCTTGCTTCACAGAGACCTGGCTGGGAGAGGATAGCACAGCTACATGGGCACAGGCCCTCTCAGCTGGGTACTCTGTTAGTGAGCAGGTGAGGGGAACTGGGTGGGGGGGCAGTGTGGCTCTGTTTCATAAGAACACCTTAACCTTGACCAGGATACCTGTCCGGAATACAGTGCACTTCAAGTGCATGTACCTTAGCCTGAAGACCAGGGATAGTTTGGGGATTCTGCTAGTTTACCGACCACCCCATCATCTAGCAGACTCCCTGACCAAGCTGACACAGCTGGTCTCTGAGCTGCTGCTGGAGTCCCCCAGACTTTTAGTCCTGGGGGACTTCAACATCCCACTCGAGACCAGTTTAACAGGCGCGGCTCGGGAGTTCATGGAGACCATGACAAACATGGTCCTATCCTAATTGGTCACTGGGCCCACACATTGTGCAGGTCATACACTCGATGTGGTCTTTAGTATGGAACAGAAATATCCGTAGGCGGAGGTAGTAAATACCTCCGCATTGTCATGGACGGATCATTTCCTGGTCAAGATGGAACTCAGAGCCAGTATCTGCCCCACCGGGGTGGTGGACCAATTCGGATGGTCCGCCCTTGAAGGCTAATGGACCCAGTGGGATTCCAGAAAGCCTTGGAGGGTTTAATGGTTGGGAATGCCGGTGATCCTGTCGAAGCCCTGGTTAATACTTGGAACACCGACCTTACCAGGGTTATCGACATGATCGCTCCGAAGCGCCCTTGCTGACCTGCTTCTAACCGTAGGCCTTGGTATACACAGGAGCTTAGGAGGATGAAGCAGACTGGACAATGGCTAGAGCACAGGTAGCAGAAGACTCGACTCTTATCTGACAGAACTCGCCATAGGACTTTTCTTGGTTCCTATCGGGAGGCAATACGTGCAGCGAAGAGAGCCTTCTCCTCTGCACATATTGTGTCTGCAGAGTCCCGTCCAGCAGAGCTGTTCAGGGTGGTGAGGGAGATGGCGCAGGTCTTTCCTGTGCCTAACCCCTTACTTAACCCTATGACTGCCTGCTGTGAGGCATTTAATAACTACTTTGCAGATAAAATCTCTCAGATAAGAGCCGACTTAAATGCCACCGTTGAAACAGAGTCTATAGGCGAGTCATCGAGTGACTCCGTCAATATAGTTATACTGGATCAGCTCCAATCTGTGAGTAACAAGGATGTGGACAAGCTGCTTGGTAAGGTGAGGAAGACAACCTGCCCTCTCGACCCTTGCCCATCATGGCTGGCCGTCTGGGGGGGGATGCATTGGTGAAATTCCTCATGGATATCATCAATGCATCCTTCAGGGAAGGACATGTTCCATCTTGTCTGAAGGAAGTGGCTGTTAGGCTTCTTCTGAAAAAAACTTCCCTTGACCCCCTGGATTTGAGAAATTATAGGCCTGTGTCATTGCTGCCATTTTTTAGCAAGGTGATTGAGAGGGCAGTTGCTCTTCAGCTCCAAGCTGTCTTGGATGAAACTGATTATCTAGACCTATTTCAAACCGGCTTCAGGACAGGCTTTGGGGTTGAGACTGCCATGGTTGCCTTGACCGACGATCTGCGTCTGAGCATTGACAGGGGTAGTGTGACCCTGTTGGTGCTCTTAGACCTCTCAGCGGCTTTCAATACAATAGATCATGCCATCCTCTTGGGCAGCCCGAAGGGGTTAGGTATCGGGGGTACTGCTTTGCAGTGGTTCCAGTCCTTCCTTTCGGGCAGGTGCCAGAGGGTGCTGCTTGGGGACTGTAGTTCCAGTAAGAGAGGGAGCTATTTTATCCCCGATGTTATTTAACATCTATATGAAACCGCTGGGTGAGATTGTACGGAGTTATGGTGCTCGGTTTATCAGTATGCTGATGACACACAAATCTATTTCTCTGTGTCTCGTTCGTCAGCCTTGAATTCCAATGGCACCTCTTCTCTCAATGAATGTCTTCAGGCGGTAATGGGCTGGATGAGGAAGAACAGATTGAAACTGAATCCACATAAGACGGAGGTGCTCACAGTAGCGGCCCCGAAACCAAGAATTGGGTTGCAACCTCCAGTCCTGGATGGGGTCTCACTCTCCTCCAGTGACTGTGTTCACAGTCTGGGGGTGCTCCTTGACTTGTCACTCCTGATGACAAATCAGTTGAATGTGACAGTCAGAAGTGCCTGTTATCAGCTTCGGCTGACACGCCAGCTGCGCCCTTTTCTGGAAGTAAGGGATCTCGAGACCGTCGTGCACGCACTGGTAACCTCACGCCTCGACTTCTGTAATGCGCTCTACAATGGGCTACCCATGTGCTTGGTTCGGAAGCTTCAGTTAGTTCAAAATATGGCAGCCAGACTTATTTCTGGAACATCTAGGAGGGACCACATCACTCCGGTTTTGAGGTCCCTCAACTGGCTGCCTATTCGCTTCTGGGCCCAGTAAAAGGTGTTGGTTATTACCTTTAAAGCCCTAAATGGCTTGGGTCCAAGCTATCTCAGGGAACGCCTCCTTCCATACAATCCTCCCCACGCTCTCCAGTCCTCTGGGAGGAATTTACTGTAGCCTCAAAAATCTAGGCTTGCAGCGACCTCCCAGAGGGCCTTTTCTGTTGTCACTCCCAAACTCTGGAACGACCTGCCGGATGAGATCCGTCAGTTGACATCATTACACAGCTTTAAAAAAGCTGTTAAGATGGATCTTTTCCAGCAGGTCTTTCCAGACTAAATACCCCGGCCTTGGGTCCCTCGACTCCTCCGTTCCTCTCGTGGCTCCATTGGTTATTGATGGATGAGGAACACAGCAGAAGTTGATGGGGACATGTAATTTCTTTTAATGTTGAAAGGTTATATGTTTTAGTGTCATGTTTAATTTAATCTTTTTGCCATTTTAATTATCCAACATTTAATACTGTTTTAAGGGGGTGGGTTGGTTCTTTTTGAAATATGTTATTTGGATTTTATTGTAAGCCGCTTGGATTG
>CM034703.1:115070302-115080786 GCA_020142125.1 Phrynosoma platyrhinos
CACTTGGACCTCTTGTTGGCCATCATTTTGTTGGCCATCATTTTGTTTTCCATATATGTTGATTAGCACTAGAGTTGATTCTGTCACTGTGGATTGCAACAGTTCTATTGGTATATTATCTATTCCTGGAGTCTTATTTTTTGCCATTTCTTTTGTTGCAGCTTACAGCTCAGTTTTTAGAATTTGGGGTTCAAACAAATGTAGGTCCAAAACACACTGCAGAAATGATCCAGTTTGTGACTGATTTAACTACCCTGGCTCAGTGCTAGCGAATTCTGGGAACTGTAGTTTTGTGAGACAGGGTAGTTAAATCAGAAAGCTCCGGTGCTAGCAGAAAATACAATTCCCAGGATTCTCTAGGGCAGTTAAAGTGGTCTGAAACTGGATTGTTTCTGCAGTGTGTTTTGGACCCAAATCTGGTTAGCCATTTTGTCAGTTTCATTTTTAGTGAATTTTTTGAAGTGGTGGTGGTGGATTTTAGGTTCTTTTCATCCCTGTTCTGAAGAAATAAAGTTGGCCGTCCACATGTTTTGACTTTTGTGGATTTTATTATTTGAGGTTTTGATTAACATGTTATCTCTAGGAATCTATAGGTCCTCCAGCACAGAAGTTGACCATAGAGTTGTGCTGTTGAACCTAGACTTTCCCAAAGAAAACAATTTTTTATATATATACTTTATTAATATGTTAAAAACAATTTACAAAACAGTGAAGACAACACAATTTACAAACCAATAAAGACAAGAAACGAAGAAAAAAACATAAAAAACTAACCTACAATCGCATACAAATAACACAAATAACACAAATAAACTTCCTGAGCTTCAACTCAGATGATCTACCTAAAGTCCTACATTCATCTCTGATATACAATTAAAAAAAATATATGTATATATATTAAAGCCATCTTGCTCATTCTTGTCCCTTCAGCCGCCAATTTCTAACAAGGGGAAAGCAAAATTAGTATTAATAACAAAATAGGCAGCAACAACATAGAAATTACCAACAGCACACACACACACACACACACACACACACAGGATTAAAAGAAGGCTTATTATAATTCCCTGTGCAACAAATCAGAGTATTCACTTTTTTCCAAAAAGGTTTTTACTGGCTCCCAGGCCTTTCTTTGTTTATCCCAAGATTCCCCTCTCAAACATAAAGTTAATTTATCAACAGTAACACAATCTATACGTTTGTATAGCCAATCTTCCATAGTTGGTATATCACGAGATCTCCATTTCGCCACATAGACCGTTCTGGCAATTGTAGTTAAATTTAAAAAAAAAGCTTACTATATTTAGATTCGAGAATTTTATCATCTGTCATTCCAAGCAAATAAAATTTAGGATCCATTCCCCCATTAATAGGTACAATCCGAGTAACAATCCTATGGATACTCTTCCAGTACCTCTCAGCAATCTTATAGTTCCACCAGATATGTATGAAGGTGCCAACCTCTTTACAGCACTTCCAACAAATTTTACTGACACCTTCATACATTCTAGCCAACCTTGTTGGGGTCAGGTACCATTGATGTTGCATTTTGTGGAAATTTCCCCTCAAGTCGTAGCTCAATGTATATTTAATTCTATGGGTCTATGATCTTTCCCATTGTTCCAGAGGTATGGTCTGCTTTAAATCTATTGTCCATTTAATCATGCAGTCTTTAATGACCTCATCCTCTTGTTCTAATTTCAGGAAAAGCTCATAAAATTGTGATATCTTAATCTTTTTGTCACTTTCCAAAATTACCTCAAATTCTTTTTCAGCTTTACCAATTCCTCTAGTATTTTTGTCCTTCATGAACCTGTCCCTGATTTGCATATACAGAAACCATCCACAGTTGTATCCTTTCCCTAAGATTTCTTCTCGTGTCATAAGTTCTATATTTCCTGTTTCTTTTTGATATTTGACCAATTCATTATATGTTATCCATTTATTTTTGCTCAGTCTCTTTCTTCTAAATAAGGCCTCATTTGTTGAAACCCATAGAGGTATCTTCCTACATAACACATCTTTATATTTATTCCGCACCCTAATCAAAGCTTTACATACAAAATGGTTTTCAAATTCTTTATGTACCTGGGCTTTATCATAAAAGAGATACATGTGTAATCCATATCTTAGTTCTGCTCCCTCCAATAAAAGTATTTCCTTATTTGTTAACCTGAACCAATCCATCAGCCATAAAAAACAACAAGCTTCAAAATAAATTTTTAAATTTGGGATGGCCAGGCCACCTCTTTCTATCTTATCTTGAATAATTTTCAATCTAACTCTGGGTCTCTTTCCACTCTAGAGAAACTTAGAAAGGTTTTGGTGCCATTGTCTGAAAGGAATCTCATTATGAATTACAGGCAGATTTTGGAATAAAAAGAGAACTTTAGGGAGAATGACCATCTTAATTACTGATATTCTGCCCAGCCAATATAATTTTAGGTTGTTCCATCTCTTTAGATCTTTTTAAATCTCTTTCCATTTCCTATAGTAATTATTTTTAAATAAATTGACATTTTTAGAGGTGATGTTAACTCCCAAATATTTAATTTCCTTTTTAATTTGGAAGCCTGTTTTCTTCTTTAATTCCTTTATCTCAAGTTCAGAGAGATTCATGGTCAGTATTCCCGTTTTATTTTTGTTAACCTTTAATCCTGACACTCTAGCAAAGGCATCCAATTCTTTAATCACCATATCTATCTTATCAGGGTTAGTTATAGTCAGGACTAGGTCATCTGCATAAGCTTTGAGTTTCATGTGATTCTGTTTTATTTTAATTCCCTCTATATCAACATTCTCTCTGATGCTATGGTTTCAGATCTCCAATACAATCAAGAACAGAAGAGGACAGGGACATAGTACTTCTAGTGCCTAGTACCTCTACCTACCAAAAACGGTTTTGTCTTATCCATATTAACAATAACCCTAGCAGTTTGTTTTTTATATATTGCTTCAACCCATTTTATGAAATTAGGGCCAACATTAATTCTAACTAAACATTTCAACAAAAAATCCCATCTGACGTTGTCAAAGGCTTTTTCGAAATCTATGAATATCATGGCCCATTTACGGTTGATGTCTTTTCCGTGATAATCAATAATATTTAAGATGTGCCTAACATTATCCTCAATGTTTCGTCCTGGTAGGAAACCATTTTGATCATTTTGGACCCAGTCTCGTAAAAATCCCTTTAAACGCTCTGCCAGTATTGTGGCAAAGATCTTATAATTGATGTTTAAGAGGGAGATGGGGCAGTAGTTTTTAATTTCTGTGCCCTCTGTGCCCTCTTTGAGAATTAAACTAATATTAGCCTCTGTCCAGGTGACTGGGCACCCAGCTTGTTCAATATTGTGAAGTACACTTAACAAGGGCAACATCAATTCCTCTTTGAACTCTTTATAATATTCCACAGGAAATCTGTCGGGTCCTGCTGCTTTTCTTATTTTACACTCTTTAATTGCCTCTTGAAGTTCTTGTAAAGTTATTTTTTTTATTTAGGCCCTCTCTCTGCTCATCAGTAAATCCTTTAATAGTACAGTTTTGAAGATAGCTCTCCAGCAATTTCCCAGAGAAATCACTTTTTGAACCATTTATAGGTCCTCTGGCAGATGTTGACTATAGAATTGCAAAGGAACACCTGATGTGTTCTCTCACATAAAAAGAATAGTGTTTTTTTATTTGTGTTTTTTCCACATTTATGGGAGGGGGTCCTGCACCCCTAACTCCCATGAATGTGGAGGGACCACTGTGTGTAGATTTTGGTAAATTCTGCCAAGAAATGAACTGAAGTGAAATTCTCTCCCATCTTTAGACACAGAAATCTTCTGAACCTGCATGGAATTTGGCAAGACATAAAAAGGTTTTATAAAAAGGCTTGAGCAGTGGCTCAAGTGGTTAAAATTCTGACCCTGTTGATTGCAAGATTGGCAGGTTGGCAGTTCAAGGCCTGGGTGCTGCATGATGGGGTGAGCTCCCACTACTAGTCCCAGCTTCTGCCAATGTAGCAGTTTGGAAGCATGAAAATGCAAGTAGATAAATAGGCTCCACTTTGGTGGAAAGGTAAACAGCATTCTGTGCAATTATGCTGGCCACATGATCACAAAGTAGTCTCTGACAACACAGGCTCTTTGGCTTAGTAATGGAGATGAGCACCGTCCCCTATGGTTGGACATTACTTGACAACCTTGTCAACAGGAAATACCTTTACTTTGTAAAAAAGGTTTTTACTAGACAGACAATTATTAAAACATTGTTTATCTACTTCAGAAATCCTGTATTGTGATTTCAAGAAGGAAGGAAGGAAGGAAAATAATTCCAACTGTCTTGTACAATAATGAGAAAGAGAGAAGAAAGTGGTGTGTGTGTGTGGGGGGAGATATCCAACAAATTAATTACAGATGTTTTGGAAGCATTATGTTTTATCAAATTGGTAGGTCAAAATGCAGATATATGGGATACCCCACACTGTTGTGTCTCCCCAGAATCCTCTTGGTGGCTTGCAGTGATGTAACTGGAGATCATACCTTATTTTTTACAGCATTGTGCAAGTAGTTATGTATATCTTCTTGTGCAGCACTTTTTCCCTGGCAGTGGAATGGCTCCTGAATAGCACCAGAGAACCCATGGCCAGTCATTGGCTAGGGATTGTAGCCAAGGATCTCTCTAGGGGAATTTTTAATTTAATTAGTGGGTTGCACTACAAAACAACCCTCCAAGACCACTTCCCATATGTACAGAGGTTGCTATGATAGAGTGATGCAGAGACAGAATTCTTCCAATGATCTATATTTTATGAAGGGGAAATCACACAGCAACAAACACTCACTCACTCACACATACAAGAGCTATGGAAATAATAGGAAAGACTACATTAAGGGATGATTACCAAAATGAGGCTGTTCCTTTCATGATGAAGATATGTTGGGAGCTCTTGGAAGACAGAGCAACGCATGGCAGCAGAATACAGGAAGGTGTAAAAATCCTCCTGCTTTCTGGCTAGCTCGCTCTCCTTCCTCCTTCCTCTGAACAAAGAAATTTGGAGATCTTTATAAGCCTAAAGCTGAATTTGTCCTACAACAAAGAGGCTGAATTTGCCTGGGAAAAGGACCACTTGAGCTGGCAGTTCCTGAGGGGGGTGGGGGTGGAGACTGGAGTTATAAATTAACTTTATGTTGTTTGTCTGGCAGAAACCTGAAATGTCTTACTGCCTTGTAAATAACCCATATTCCTGACTCTAGAGGTGTTAAAGTCTTTCATTAGCAACTCCCAAAACCCATCTATTTGAAATGTTTATGTTGATGCCTACATGTTCCTTCACCTAGAGGATAATAGTGTCTAGAGTCCAGAGTCCATTTTAGGGTCATAAGAAAAGACAGGCACCCATTTAAAATTAGGAAGAGTCCAGTGATGGTAACAGGGTGAAACTGCATGCCTCCCTGTCTGGATGATATTACTCAGAAGAAGAAAAAGGAGTAACTTTCATCTTCATGGACTGGGAGAACCAAGTCTGCACATTCATGCAATGGCAGCAAGAAAGGCCAGGGACATAGCTTTCTCCCCCCTCCAAGCTGTGCCAGAAAGCACAGAAGTATAGCCCCCTATATTAACTGGCTATCATTACATATCCAAAAAAGAAGAAGTGGTCCTCTGGACCTTCAAAATATGTTGGTGAAGCTCTAAGTCCCACCACCTTTGCATATGATTTTTACTTCTGAGTTTGTCTCACTAAAGTTCATAAAAAAAAAACCACTGTGTTTAATACCTTTGAAAGGTCAGACAGAAGAGATTAACATTTTATGGCTTCTTCTTCTTTCTGAGAATAACTTGATCTGAAGCTAACATCTGTGCATACAGATGGTACAACAGGTATACCAGTAAGGAGAATAAATTGACTAGCCTGATGAGCAAATGAGAGGGAAAATCCTGAGTTTGATGGTATTATATCACAAGAAGTGATTGTATGAAAAGTAATAGGTCATGAAAATACCTTGTCATGATGTTTACAATAAGGGAGTTGATTCTATTATTTCAAGAATACTGAATTATCAGCATTGGTTTTGGATATTATTGGAATAATAAGAAATGAAGTATGTTGGCATAATGCTGCACAATAAGGGGTTATGGTAATCTCAGGGCAGCATCTTTGATCTTTTTTCCTAAGGAAAAAAAAATCTCCACTTTCAGGCCCTTCTACACAACAAGGGAATGGTGAAGAAAGACTTTAGACTGAATAATTAAGGTGACACTTCTGACTGACATCACTTGCCATTTGACTGCACTAAATCTCCAATTGAAAGGAGAACAGAAACTTCCTAGTACTATGTTGTATGCTGTAATCACTCTTCAAAACAAGATTGCAACATTATTCATTCCTGACAAGCAGTTTAATCACTTTCCAGAACTAAGAAAACCTCTGTGCTTTTGAAACATTTAAAATACAATTCATTCCTGCAAGTGTTTAAGGAACTGACAGTGGGATTTGATAAAATAAAATATATATTTTATTTTTAGATTAAACTGTTGAGTCATTTATTTCTATATTTATTTGCAATTATTTATATTTATGTATAGAACAATCAGTTGTACTAACTATTTATACTAATTGATATTAATCCTGTTCTTGATTTTGTTTTACATTATGCTATATGGTCTTCCCATCAATGCCCCAAGGATATCCTTTAACATCAGAAACATCATGAATGACACTTGTCCAACATCCACCCTTAATCCACTTTCCCTGAATGTATAAGGGCTAGGGTCCCCAGTGTCCTCCTCTGATAAGTTTGATATCTTTGGTAGCATGTTTCCCATGTCTATATGGTTGTGAATTCACTCAGGCAGAAGCTTCTTTTGTAACAAATCTTAACTTTATTTAATAACATGTAGCAAGAATGTAGCTTATGTAGAATAGTTTTACAGATGGTATAGGATGCAATGGCTCAAGTGGTTAAGACGCTGACTCTGTTGATTGCAAGACTGGCAGGTTGGCAGTTCAAGGCCTGGATGCTGTATGATGGGGTGAGCTCCTATCACTAGTCCCAGCTTCTGCCAACTTAGCAGTTCAAAATCATGCAAATGCAAATAGATAAATAGGTACTACTTCAATGGAAAGGTAAACAGCGTTCTGTGTGATCACACCCTGACAATGCTGGCTCTTCGGCTTAGTAACGGAGATGAGCACTGCCCCCTATGGTTGTACACAACTTGACAAGCTTGTCAATGGGGAATACCTTTACCTTTTCACAGATGGTATGGTTACAATGGTTACAATAAATTAAAAGTTGCAGGCAATTGCCCGGGGCAAATTCTATTCACTAAACTTCCCCGAATAAATCTCTGACTTCACTCATCTGCCTAACTCTCTCTACTCCCTCAACAAAGCAAAAAGCAAAGCAGCTTATTTATATACCACTTCATATCACACTATGGGATGTCTAAGCGGTTTACAACTGTGAGCTGATTGACCCCCAACAAGCTGGGTACTCATTTTAGCGACCTCGGAAGAATGCAGGCCTGAGTCGAGCCTCAGTGCTCTAACTGAACGTTCCACTGAACTCTTCTAAATTAAACTATTCTTTTCTGCCTTCTAACCATCACTCACTCTTCCCTTTTATATCTACTCCTCCCATGACAGCCCCTCCCCTACAGCCAGCCTGAACCAGGATTGGCTGTTGGGAAATCAAGTCTGCCAGTGAATCCATCAGAGTAAACTTTTCTAATTTATTGTTAATGTTTTCAATTGTAAGTTGCTTTGGGGGCTCCTTTAGGACTTTAAGGTGATAAGGAATAAAGAATGAAATAAATAAATGGCATCCTAGCTTATTTGCAGGACCACAGGCTGGTGCACATATGTTGTATATAATGTTTGCTTATTTTATCCTCAGGATAATCCTATGAAATAAGGTAAAAAGTGATAAAATATTTTAACTAGTCTAAAGTCACCCAATAAGTGGACAGCTGGGTGGAGCCTTGCAGTGAAATGTCTTGGGTCCATATATAACTCTCTAAACACTGCTCTACTCACAATTCACCTAAAGGCACAAGATCCTGTCTGATCTTGAAAGCTAAGAACGGTGAGCTCTGGTTACTACTTGAATGGTAGATTACCAATGAATACCAGCTGGTATTTCAGGGGAAGGAACTGGCAAAACCAATTCTGAGTATTACTTGCCATAGAAAACCCTAAAAAAAATCATTGTGTTTCCTTAAGTTGACAGGTAATTTGAAGATGCACTCATACACACTGATCTCCAAATTGACCCTAATAACCAAAAAGTCTGGTATGGGGACTTAAGATAGATCATTAAATGCTGTACATTGGAGAAGAAGGAGTGTGAATTGCCCCTTTCAAAAACAGCTTTATCATTGAGACATCTCTGATCATGTTTTCCAGTCTTGACGGTCTCATTCTCAATCTTTGCTTTTCAAGGCCAAATAAATGCTGGCTTTTGGAAGCTCCCTTCCTTTATCAAGATGTTTTTTGACAGGCAGAATCAAGGGCAATTTGTGCCAATGCCGAGTAAAACAAGATGATAAAGCTTTGTCACAAATAATGTAAACAAGGCAGTCCCTGAGAGGTAAAAAATGAATTGCAGCCTGTCTGGTGATAGATCACTGCCATGTTATTAGTGATATATCAAAAGTGCTGTCATGCTAGTGGAGTGAGATCAGGTTTTACATAGCCACAGTGCAGCTTCTTGAACTTACTATAAATGTTTGTCTTCCCACTTCACTGGAATATTTTGAGTGGTTCAACAAGTGCAGAAGGCCCTTCCCATCAGTCCTAAAAAGTGTTTCTTGGGGCTATATGAATCCTATTGGCTCAGTCTTTTCTGGTATGATGGTTGTTCAATAGCCTCCCTTTGGAGACCTGACTGGTTCAGACATCAGTGGTGTCATTTCAACACCAAGTTAAAACCATTCTCTTTATTCTTTATTTTACATTAGAATATATACACTCCACCTTCTATTGTGGAATTTTAGGGAATTATGCATATAAAACAATAAACAATTTAAAACAGTTCCAGGTTAAAACAATAAAATAGTCTAAACAGCATATAGACATTTTAAACATGAAAGCAAGTTGAAAGAGTTTAAAAGGCTCCCAAAGGAATGATGGAACTTTGGAATGATATTCTAAGTGGGTTGTGAAGTTTTGTTTTAGTACACTTGATGTTAATGTGCTTGAACTTGTCTTTAATCTATGATTTTAATATTTTATATTATTGCATGGATTTTAGAGTTTATTTTTTTTTGTGTTTCCTGCATCCCTTCCTGAAATATTTTGATTCAAAATGGGATTCAAATGAATAAATGAATACACACACACATATACTCAATTAGATACATTTGTTCAGTACAGAGTTTCAGAGAGGAGTCTGGTTTAAACTAAATACTATGTGAAATGCAGGAATATAATTCTTCTTGAAGGAAGCAATAAATAATTCCAGCAATTTTCTTCCCAATGTGAGAAAGTCTTCAAAAACCACATACTTTTCAAAGATGATTTGCAGTTTATGGCTTCTTGCACACAGAATTCACATGTGGTTGTTTTGCACAGAAAACAGCATGTTCAGCAGAAAAAACATTCAAATTTTGTGCATTAAATAGTATTCATTTATACAAATATAATTTTTGGCACAAAACATGCTGTTTTCTGTGCATATCACTCATGTACTGATTTTGCATAGAATAAGTCATCAATTACAGCTTTTTTGTGTATAAATATTATTTTCTGAGCAAAAATTATGTTTCCTATGCAAAATAACCATGTGAAAATTTTACGCAGAAAAAGTCCTGAACATTCTTGTTTTAGTTTAAGCTTCATGCTACATATTTAAGGCAATATACAATTTAGCATGTTATTCTTCCCCAATTGAGAGACTAGAGGTTGAGCCACTAGTGTTCCATTTTGAAACATTATGCTTTCCTCATTTAAACTAGCATATTTATTATAGACTCTCAAACAACTTCCCGAGTGTTCCAGAAATGTTTTCCTCCATCAAAGTAAAACATTGAGATAAAAAGAAGAAATATTGTTCTGTCAAGGAATATGACCTTTGCTCCACTGAGTTTCAACTTCTATTTGATTTGGAAAATACATGAAATACCACAACCAGGTTGTACATGCTATGATCATGTCCTAGGACATGCAGAATTACTACTGAGGTCAAAAAATAAAGGTACTGTTCTTCTATCTCATATACTAATATTAAGAGAATTATAATTGCTCCTAATTCCATAGATAGTTTTATATAATGTAAGTAACTTATATAGGCATGAGCAAAAAACTGATATTATCAGCAAATAATGTGTTTGCTGACAAACCGAGGGCTAAATTTTATATTAGTCTTACCTAGAGTGAACATATTGAAATGAATAGAACATTTTCATCACATACTTGTGTGAGAATCATGAAGTCCTCTAGATGTTGAATTAGAACTTCCAGAAGGCCTAGACAGAATTGGCAGGATCACATGATT
>CM034703.1:115121727-115134952 GCA_020142125.1 Phrynosoma platyrhinos
CAAGGATGAACCTATCCTGGGGTTTCCTTTGCAAGGTTTGTTCAGAAGTGGTTTTCCATTGCTTTACCCTGAAGCTGAGAGAGTGTGACTTTCAGGACTGTTGTTGTATACCTTCAAGTTGTTTCTGACTTTTGGCAACTCAAACATGAACCTATCCTGGGGTTTCCTTCACAAGGTTTGTTCAGAAGGGTTTTCCATTGCTTTTCCCTGAGGCTGACAGAGTGTGACTTTCAAGACTGTTGTTGTATGCCTTCAAGTCGTTTCTGACTTTTGGCAACTCAAAGATGAAGTTATCCTGGGGTTTCCTTCACAAGTTTGTTCAGAAAGGGTTTGCCTTTGCTTTTCCTTGAGACTGAGAGAGTGTGACTTTCAATACTGTTTTTGTTGTTGTGCATCTTCAAGTCATTTCCAACTGATGATGACACTAAGGCAAACCTATCATGAATCTATCATTTCTTTCCTATGTGTTTTTTTCAGACAGGTTTTGCCTTTTCCACCCTCTGGAGCTGAAAGAGTTGACATCTAAGATTGTTGTTGTTGTTGTATGCCTTTGAGTCATTTCCGACTTACAGCAAACCTAAGGCTCATAGAGTTTGCTTGGCAAGGTTTCTTCAGAGGGGAGATTGCCATTGCCATCTCCTGAGTCTGAGAGAGTGTGACTTGCCTAAGGTCACCCAGGGGGATTCCATGGCTGAGCCAGGATTCGAACCCTGTTTTCTAGAGTCATACTCTGATACTCAGACAGGGTGACCAAATGTCTTCAATGTAAAGGAGGACAAGTCACTATAAAAAAATGTAGGACATACAAGAAAAAAAGGTAGAGAAAGTGAAAACCACTAATATAAATGTAAATCCATGCTTCTTAGCCGTGTTCAAAATGGAGGATGTTTTAATGGTCAAAATGGTGACTTTTAAACTTATCATGGGGTTTTCTTGCCATGTTTCTTCAAATGGGGGTAGCCATTACCATCCTCTGAGGCTGAGAGTGTGTGACATGCCCAAGGTCATTTACTTGGCTGCAAATTGTACATCCCCCAGAATGCATCACCTAGTATATTTGCAGTCCTTCCCCCCAAAACTTTCTCATTTTCCCCCAAACATCTGATAGCTGGGAGATGGAAATAATTTTGAAAGCAGCATTTATGCTAAATCAGGACTATTTTTGAAAAAGTAAGGTCCAAAATACACTGCAGAAATAAATGTTAGATAACACATGGGAGCTGTAGTTTGTTGTGTTTATAAGTGACAGTTTTTCTGCTAAGTACCTGCATGTCATATGCATTTGAATTAAATTTACCATATTGAAATCAAATCTGATGTTTTAAAAAATTTTATTTGGTGTGTGGGGTCATCTTATATGGCGAGTATATCCCAAACTCTATATTTTAAATGGAAGAGTTGGGGGTCGTCTTATATGTCCAATCGTCTTATACACTGGAAAATATGGTACTTCTGGAAGTATTGGGATTCCCCTCAGCTTGCTCTTATGTATGGACAGTGTAATTAAGGATCCATAATTATTCACATTGAATGAATGCACTTTCTAAGAAATAGGATAACTTTCACTGGCAGTCAGTGGCTTCGCTATCATGGGTGTGGTGAATCCACTCTAAGTTTTATTCTAGATGAGTGATTCCCATCTTTGGTCCTCCCAGAAGCCCCAGTCAACTTGGTCAACAGTCAGGAATTGTGGGAGCTGAAGTACAAATCATCTTCAGGAAAAAAGGTTGGGAAACACTGTTCTGGGCTTCCAAGCTGTTCTGAATTTATTTGTGGAATTGTGTATAGAACACTGGATAGCTCCTTCAAAGTGTAGAATAAAAGCAATGTGGATTCCCACAATCTTGGCATGGAAGTCTCTGGCATCATTAATCTTTTCTATATTTTAGATAGATTCTTCTATACAATGTTCCTGTCCCTCCCTCTTTCAGCAGTGGCTTAGGTTCCGTGTGGCTATTGGAGGAATATTTATAGACAACTACAGTTACTTTGCGTAAGCTCAGCAAAGAGCTTATTCAACTCCACCAACCTAGTCAAATTAAATATTTCTAACAAATCTCAAACTCATGGAGAACAGTATTATTTTATATTTATCCATGAATTTTAATGCAGCCACATTTGGGAAACAATTAATGAAGACCTTGTGCCACATGCAAGCAGTTAGAGAGGCATTTCTCTGTTTGGCACAGTCATAAATCTGACTCAGACTAAGAGATATAGCCTCAGTGTCCTGAATATGCAAGTGACTGAGCTATTTTTATCCAGCTGTACCCTAGCTATTTGTTTGCTTGCTCTTCCGAATAAAATGTAATGCAACTGAGACTGTTAAGAGAGGTTTGGAGCTATTTCTGTCACAGATTTCCACATCAAATATTGTGATTATCATTTCAGCCTGAGTAATGATAGTAGTGTGTAGCACGTTTTCTGAGTAGTATTCAAGGTGGCCAGCAAATTAATTATCTAAGGGGCTAAACAGATGGACAGGAAAAGGCAGCATGAAACTGCCTTTTCCAAAAGCCGCAACATGCACTGCCAGTCCTGAAGGTGTGGTGAAAGAGGACGGAGCAATTGCACTGAGAGGGGGAGTGAATGTGGCTTTTCTGAAGCTGTATTCAAGCCCCACCAATTGCACCGCCACACCCAAGGATGTTGTGAGGATGGATGGAGCAACTGCACAGGGCAACAGCAAATGTGGCTTTGAGCCATGGTGCTGCTTTGATATTTTTTCTCTCCCCCTCAAGTGCATGCACACATGTGCAAGAACTAAGAAGTACTTACTGCCAAGTTAATAGCTATGTTGGCATCGCTGTGCACCTGCCCACTGTGAGAGGCAGCAACATCATGGATGCCATGTAACCCATGTGGCCTGCACTGTCAGCCTGCAATGCACAGGCAGAGGAGCCACCACAATGATGGTCCCACTGACCACGGCAACAGCCGCATCCATGGATGATAGTAGCAATGACTCAGAGGACACAAAAGAGACAACTGCTAGGGTGAGTGCCACAGTCATTCTGCAGTGTACTGTCCCTACTGCCTTCCTGATGCCAGTGGAGAAACACCACAACACTGGTGGATGTACCCAAAAAGCACTGACTGGTGGGACAGGTTAATCACATTCATCTGGTTGGATGAGCAATGGAGGACATTCTTCCGAATGCCCTGTGCCCTCTTCCACAGGCTAGTGAGCATACTGCATCCAGACTTGGAGAAGTCAGACACTATCATGAGGAAAGTCATCCTGGTGGAGAAGAGGGTTGGCTTGGCCATCTGGACACTTGCCCACAAAGGCAGCTACAGGCAGACTTTGGAGCAGTTTGGGGTTGGCCCTTCCACTGTGGGGGAAGTATTTGTGGAGTTCACCATGATCATAGATGGCTTCAGTGACCTCAGCTTCCCCCAAGTAGTGGGTGCCATAGACGGGTGTGCCGTTATGGCACCCACCCTTGAAGCGGAGAAACAAGTTTGCCAGCTGAAAGGACACCTACTCCATCATCCTGCAGGGCACATGTGACGACACAGGATGCTTTGTGAATGTGGAATTGGGCTGGGCAGGGTTGACTCACAAGGTGAGGATGGCAAGGAACTCCATCATCTTTGAGACCATGGAGGCTGGCATCTATGACAGGGAACCTCATAATCACCCTGAGGGGCAGAGGATCAGCTTCTCTAGCTTGCTGACAGCAACTACCCAATTCGGAAGTGGTTTATGAAGCCCTACCAGGGCACCACCAATGCCAGGCAGACAGCATTTAACAAGAAGCTGAATAATGTCAGGAATGTGTTGGAAAGGGCATTTGGGAGCCTGAAGGCTCAATGGAGGTGCCCCACTGACCCATTTCTTGTGGCAGAGGAGAATGTTGTCCCCATTCTCACCTCATATATAATCCTGCACAACCTCTGTGAGACCAAGGGCAGAGTGCTGGAAGAGGGACTGCACTACAGGCACCACTTTGTGCTACCCACCCTGGGGACACCCATGGAGGACAATGATGTTGTGAAACAGAGAGAAGGGGAGACTGTAAGGAAGGCCCTGGCAGACTTCTTGGCGCTGGGAGGATCTGAAGTATCCTCCCTTCCATCTGTGATCCTAGGGCACTAGTGTAATGTGACATGATAAGCAGCTCAATAAACATATCCTACCATCCACACTTTCTGCATGCCTATCATTCATGCTCTTATGCAGTCATACCTAACCCTATATCTCAGGGATACCCCCACACACAAACAAATAGGCATTGAGGGGTCAGCCAACACCAATTTTCCTGGGCACTGACAGATACAATGCATTAACAACCAATTCTCTCTCTTACAATGTATCCAGTCCCTGAATTTCAGCCTTCCCTAATGGCCCATTTGATTGCAACAATTGGTAGCCCACAGGGCAAGCATTGTGGGCCTGATTCAAACTTCTGCTGTGAGGGTCTCCATCAGCTCTCTCGGACATAACTGCACATGAATGCCTCTGTGGACCTGCACTACCGATGAGGACGACATGGCAGCCAGATGGAGAGTGCCCATCCAGATCACCTACTGATCTAACCAGGAGGTGAGCATTCTCCTTGATGTCCTCAGAGAGGATGCAGCTGCAAGAAGGGTGATGTCAATTACAAATTGCCCTAACCAGTGGTATTTCAACCAAGCCTCCCTTGCCCTCCAGCACCAGGGCTTTCAGAGGACCCTCAAGCAGTGCCAAACAAAATTCAAGGCATTGAAGGGAGTCTTCGTTGAAGAGTGAAGATTATGGGGAGCAACCCCCTGTTAGGAAGCAGCCACCCTTTGATGATCGGCTGCACAACTTTTGGTTGAGGGCAGGCCACCCATGGTGGGAAGATTGTCATCCTCCAGATAAGTGCTAGGACCCTGCCATTCTTCCCAATGTCCATCCCTATCCCCATCACCCATGCCTATCCCTCCCCTCCATCCCTTCCCACATCCATTCACCTTAATGGTGTCCCTCCTTTCCCCAACTACAAGCGTGTGGTAGCGCCAGCACCAGGGATAGCCAGGAAACCCAGCCAGCTACCCCCCCTCCTCTGCCTCAGAGCCTGAAGCTGCCCCTGCCAGGGAAGACCATGGAGAGGGAACCCCTGCCATCCAGCAACAGCCACAGCAGCCTCCCATAGCAGAAGGTATGTCCCCAAGGGGAGGGGTGATGGTTGTATGAGTACAGCTTCCATGGCATTCCTGTCTTTTTCCTTCCATACTCCTTCACATAGCAGCTTGGTAACTGGTTTCTTCCCCTTTCACAGAAGGCACTGCTGAGGAGAAGCCTCGTTGAAGCCACAGTCTAGCCTTCAGGCTCCCAAATGCCCTTTCCAACACATTCCTGGCATTATTAAGCTTCCCCTTTCCCCTTTAAGGGCCGAGGGACTTCAGCTCCCAGAATCCCAGGAGCTACTGGCCAGCATGGGACTATTGGCCAACATGGCTGAGGCTTCTGGGAGCTGAAGTCCCTCGGCCCTTAAAGGGGAAAGGTTGCCTACCCCTGGTCTAGCAGGCCAGGAAGGGGATGAAGCTGTCAGTGCCACCCTCTTGGCCTGCCTCCTGGAGGCCCAGGAGCAGGATTGGAAATGAGGTAGGAGTGCCAGAGAAACAGGGGAAGGGAGTGGAAGGCACCCAGGAACCTGGCTCTTGCATTGGGTGATTGGGTGCACAGCTATCTCCTAATTACCCTTTTCTCTTTTGTTTCCCCTTGCAGATCACCATAAAGTTCAGGAAACCATGGAAGCCATCCTGGAACAACTTGGGCTCCTCAAACCCTAAGCCTCCCCCTCCCTGATGCACCTCTCCCTCCCCTTCCCCCTTATAAATAGTTATTGTAAATAGTTTTTGTTATTTAAAAAATATATATATTTTAAATAATGATGCTGTCTTCTGCTCACCTGCACAGGATCAATGATTAACCTTCCCCCTCCTTGTAAATAGTTGTAAAGTCTTTTTTGTGAATAAAATGATTTTTTTTAAAATGTTACATTTTATGCACAGTTGGCAGGTTCAACACAGGATCACCACAGGGAACCAGTGAGGTGTTCCAGGAGTCCCTTCATCTGGTCTGAGCTGTGATCCATCAGCCAATCCATGGCATTAGTAGTTGTTACAGCTGCTGAGTGACGCACCCTCTTCTTTTGGATCTCAGCCAGGCGGGCCGCCAATGACATTACAGCTCTGAGATTAGCTGTTTCTGCTTCTGTTCTTCATTCTATGGGACATATATGGCACAGGGCACAGTTTGAACACAAACCATATCCTGAAAGGATCAGGGGGCAAGGGAGGGTTGTCTAGAAAGACTGGATTTATGCACCTGGTACTCATGCAAGGGACATGGTCAACATGACACACATACAAAAGTTACACCACCAGGTGTGCTCCCCCCACATGCCAGGACATGAAGGTGGTGTGCAGTTCCTATGAATACCTGCACATGTGCTCAGAAGATGTCACTAAAGCCATGTAAACTGCTATGCCTATTGGGTGCAAGCGTAGCTGCAATATCATACATTTATTGTCATTATTGGGAATGGCTGTACTGTGTGTGGCCTGGACCTGTTGAATCATCTAGGTGAACTATCCAGGACCTGCCCTCTCTTTGCCCTCATGGTCACAGTAGCTACTGACCATGGAAGATGTAGTGCTCCCCTCCCTAGCATGAAATGGTGGTCTGTTCATGGAAGATGTAGAGGTCCCCTCCCAAGCATGGGATGGTGATCTCATGGTGGAGTTGTCCACAGCTCTCTGACTGCAGGATGTCTCATCCTAGTCAGGGTGTTCATCCTGGTCATCTGCATAACCTGCCCTATGCCCACCCTGGTGCCATGTTCCTGCATCTCTTCCCAGAGGCTGTTGCACATCTTACCTCGAGAAGGCATCAAAAACTTCTGGATGCATTCTGTCTTGGAGGTGACCTCCACAGCTTCAAATCTGGCTGGCTGGCTGACTGGGACCCTGAAAACTTCACCACTGGTACATAATCTGCTCAGTCATATGTTGCCATCCTTGGCAATGAAGGCATGGAGCTCCTTGTAGAAAGGCATGGTGTCGGAACTCCAGCCACTTTTGGCCTTGTGATCCACATTCTTGTAGTCTCCCATGAGGGTTTGGCCTTCCAGTGACACTCTTCCCAACTGTGTTGGTGGCCTTTAGCCCTCATGCCTTTTGCCACTTCCTTAAATATATCAGCATTCAAGAAGGAGGCTCTCAATTTGTCCAGAATATATGGTTGCGACCACACAGCTATCAGGTCAGCCTTCTCCATATAGGTCCATGAAGCCCGTCTCCCGCTTTTTGGCTCTCTTGTCAATGGTGCTTCCATTTTGCGCAGTGTAGAAGATAAGTGTCAATGGAGCACAGCTGAACAGTTGTGCAGCTGCACAGGACCACTGGAAAAATGGCACTGGAATGTGAGTAGAGGTCCAGCTTTGAGGTGAAAGAGACCCTTATCACTTTTTCCTGCTGGAACATCCAACATAAACAGTTTAAGCATCCCACATTTGCTAGGGCACATGAGCATTAGGGTTAGGGTTAAGGTAGGGTCGTAATATGCAGGTGCACCTGTGGTGATGTGTCCACACCGGGGAGTATAGGGCGTTTTAAATTGGAGCCAGCTTCATACAGTGCATGCCTTGGAAATATGACAGTACATACCTTGGAAACAATTTAAATGATGTTTTAAATTGAAGCCTGCTTCTTAAAGTGCATGCTTCGGATCTGTGCTTCATTTTCCACTACACATGCAGCAGTGCATTTACATGGGCAGGTTAAATATTGTGCACCCCTTTTTGTGCCACATTGATTCATGTGTATACAGGCACACCTGTGAATGTATGCCCCTTTTGGGAAGAAGTGGGGAAAAGCTGCTTCTTTTTGAAGCAGCTTTTCTTTGCATATGATGCCTAGAGGACACTTTCCTGCCAGCTTTTAAGAGTGCATCATCTAAACACCATGCCTCCAAGTCAGCCTCAAAGAACCTCTTTTTGCCCATCTGTTTAGCCCCTAAAATAACATGTCTACCTAGATGTAATCCTTACTGAGTTCTATGGGAAATGCTCCTAAATAAGTATGTATAGGACTACAGCATTAATAACATAGATATTGACTGGAAATTTGTTGGTTAGTCCTAACTAGAGTAGACACATTCAATGAATTGTTGAATGGTTAGTCAACACATAGGTTTCATTATTTATATTTAAAACATTTGCATCTATTGCTTTCACACTGCTTAGGTTGACTGATGCTATTGTGTTTCACTGGTGAAAATTACCTCAGTCCTTCTTGATAGCCCACTGTTTCCTGTACCCTCTCAGTCTGGGGAAAAATAGAATCAACAGTTGTCTACATGAATCCTGAAAGTTGGGTGCATTGTGATGCAGACACTGAGTTCATATTGGAATTTATACCTGAGTAAGGATATCTATCCACACTGCATTACTCTTGATGGCAATGCCATCTTTCCCCAACACAATGCATGGCAGATATTTAGGGCTACATCTTTCATTAATTTTAACTAATATGGCCAGTGGTATGCAACCATGGGAGTTGAAGTCCAAAACATCAGAAAGGCACCAAGTTAATAAAATTATAGAACTTTTCAGTTAGAAGGGACTGGAAGGTCAATTTAGTCTAACCTCTTCAATGAAAGGATACACAACCGAAACACTCCTGAAAGGTACTGATCCAAGCTATGTTTAACATGTCAGAAGGAGAGTCTACCACCCTGTGAGACAGCCCATTCTACCCTCAGAGTAAAGAGATTATTTCTACTGTTTCCTAATAGAATCTCTTTTATTTATGATGCACAGAGCACATGGTGACACAAATGGCCAAGGTCTCAGTTTTCAGTCAAGGACAAAATTAGAGGTGGGCAAAATCCCATGGCTTCTAAAAGACTGCTTGAGAACTTCAGGTGATAGGAGCAGCAGACAGCAGGATTGGCACCAACACCTGGACTGACATGGTCATGAGTGTTTTTGCTGTTGTTGCTCCTTTAAAAAAAAAGGGGGGTGAGAGAATAGAGTTGTAAATCCATGATTTGAGAGCCAGTGTGGTGTAGTAGTTTGAATGATGGGTTAGGATTCTGAGAAACCAGGGTGCAATTCCCAGTTTGGCCATAAAACCCACTGGGTGATCTTGGGCAAGTCACATGCTCTCAGCCTCAGGGGAAGGCAATGGGAAACCTCTGAACAATTATTGCCTAGAAAACCCCACGATTACCCCTCTGAAGAAACTTGCCAAGAAAACCCATGTTAGATTCAGTTTAGTTGGAAGGTGATCAGAAATGATTTGAAGGCATACAACAACAACAAATCCATGATACTTCATAGAATATGCATGGATTTCTGAAAACATAAGAAAACAGCATGGAAAACTTTAAGATAAATAAAGCACTAACCATACTGTGGGCTTTTGTGGGCTTTTCAGGCTATGAGGCTATATTCTAGATAGAATTTCTTCCTCACATTTCACCTGCATCTGTGGGTGGCATTTTCAGAGAATGACATTTTCTGAAGATGCCAGACACAGATGCAGGCAAAACGTCAGGTAGAAATTCTTCTAGAACATGGCCTTACAGCCCCAAAAGCTCACAAAAGCCCATGGATGCCAGCTGTGAAAGCCTTCATTTTCACAGTAGTCCATTATGGCGAGAGAGAGAAACATGCATACCATAGAGGGAGAAGGAAGTGAACTTTATTCCTGAAGGTCCCTGTTGTTTCAGATGATCCAAGTTCCAGCAGGGTGAATATCTGAAAGAAATACCTCAGCAAAGTAGAATAGTTGTCTTTCAGTTTTTACAAAGAAGTCTTGAAATGCATGGTGGGAAAAGTAACCGATGTGTGGCAAAAGTCTGTGAGGTGGCTTTTGTTTTGTTTTTTGTTTAACTATGACCAAGAAAGAAATTAAAGATCTGAGGAAATGATGCTTGCTTTCCCTGTAGGAAATTGCTACAACAAAATTTAACAGGTCACTCTTGGAAAGGAAAGGCAAACAAGCACTTTAAGAATTGACTGAGAAGCAGCCCTGTGGAACATGATTGTAAAAGCAACATAAACAATTGACTAAAATTAGAGACCTGAAAATGAGAAACAGAAGCCAGGAAAAAATGTGGGGTGTATAAAGAAGTCCCACTACAATTCTTATCTCAGTTACTGAAGGTTCTTTGTTGTTGTCAGTAAACTTGTATCTATAAGAAATTCTTTTCTTAGTTCACATTCCACAATCTGGCCACTTTCCAACTCATGAACCACCTTATTGTCCAAATAGCCAGATTAACATTAACACACTCCTTAAACATCTCTTAAGGGGATCTCTGAAGCACTAGAACAGGTAGGCAACCTTTCCCCTTTAAGGGCCAAGGGACTTCAGCTCCCAGAAGCCTCAGCCATGTTGGCCAATAGTCCCATGTTGGCCAATAGCTCCTGGGATTCTGGGAGCTGAAGTCCCTCGGCCCTTAAAGGGGAAAGGTTGCCTACCCCTGCACTAGAATTTTGAGAAATTTATAGTGGGAGAATAAGCAGGTAGCTTTACATCTTTTGCTATTTACTAATAGTAAAGTAAAGCAACAACAAATATTCATCTTGGGAGGATCATTAAATCAAACAGACATGTCTCTGTTTATCTATATTATTATTTATAGACATTTCAAAGTCTAGGTTTATATCTCTAATCCTCGACTATATAGTCTGGGCATCTGTCATCTATTAACATTACATTGTCCTTAGCAAAATATGTATATTATTACTTAAAATGAGCATCTCTCAAACTTTTAAGGCATATGGTTCTTGTAGTATGGTTGGTAAGGAATTGAAACAACATAGGGTCAATGCAGAATGGCTGTTTGGGGTGGCACAGAGCTGCCCTGGGAAGTGGCAGATTGGGGCCATGGCAACCCCATGCTGAGGCCCTGATCCTCCCTTTTGCTGCCCAAAAAAGAGTGGCAAAATACCACTCCTTTTAGGGGTGGCAAATGACTGCCCTAAGAGCCAGTCTTTTGCTGCAGCTCTTCCACTTCCTTTTGGTACAGTGTGTTTAAACGCTTCTCCAGGAGGGCGTCCTGATGCCATGCACTGTGTGTACGGCCGCACGGCATCAGGACAGTGTCAGGGTGGGGTTGGAGTGGCTGACATACAGCTGCCCCACCCCAACTCTTCCTCTAGGCTGGCCCTTTGGGCCCATCTGCAGTAGCCCATAATCACCTGTCATCTGTTGAGGAAGCTGTATATTTTGAAAAAGTCATGTATTGCGGAAACCATACCTTTAAAAAAAGGTATTACATTACATTTTTATAATGGCATAGCAGTATCACAGACAGGAAAAGCTCTTGTTATTATCTTTTTATTAAACATAACAAATATAGTGGTCTCACCCATTCTAGGGAAGACAACCAGCTAGCAGTTTCATCTGGCTTGATCTGAAAGCTCAGCCTCTTTGGTCTCATTCATACTGTGATGATCTTTATGGCTCAGGGCCAAACCTGCAATTCTGTTCTGCCTCTCTTACACACAGAAGATCATTAATCCCAGTCTTCTGGATCCTCCTTTCCACTCCTGCTGAGCTGAATGGGACCCCTTAAGACCATCTATCCAAGCTGCCACCACCTAGTAAATTAAAATGAATTCCCTTGCAACACACTAGGACTTTGCCAAGGGATCTGTAGTTCCTTTCCTTGCTAACTGCAGTAACTGAGCCAAGGCACATGCAAAAGGAGTGTGAGAGAAAGCTAAGGTACTTTGGAAAGAGAAGTTTTATTCTAACTGAGGAATTCTAGAGCAAATAATATCACTACATACAAGACCTCTAGTTGGGTTTTAGGGTGGTTGTGTTTTTTTTCTCCAAATCACAGCATTCTCTTTGTTTAGTATTTTCATATCATTTTTCATATCTGTAGGCTGTCATGTCACTGGGGCAGTGAATCCACTCCAGGATTTAAAGGGATTATCTAAAATATGTTAAGCTCCTTGGATAGATCCTTTGAAGTTCAGACCAAAGCCCACAGCAGATTTACTGTACCATGGACATGGATGAAGACATATGACACTGCTACTAGGTGAAGCTCAGAGGCAAAGATTTTAACACTGCAACCCTATGCAAGTAAGGGCCTCTGGGCTGCACTGGGAAGTGGCAAATCTGGGCCATGGCAATACCCACACTGCAGCCCCAATCCTCCCCTTTACCACCCAAAAATAGTGGCAAAATGCCGTTCCTTTTAGGGACAGCAAAAGGCCACCCTAAGAGCCAATGTGCAGCTCTTCCTTGCCCTTTTCAGTGCAGCATGTCAGAACACTGTGCTGGGAGGGCGTCCTGATGCCATGCCCCATGTGTAATGGCACGTGGCATCAGGAGGGCATCAGCATGGGGGTTGGGGAAACTAGCATGTGGCTACCCCACCACAACCCTACCTCCAGGCCAGCCCTTTGGGCTGGTCTGCAGAGGCCCTAAGTGGCACTGAACACTCTGGGAATACTTTAGTGTAGACATATGTAAGATTGCACTGTAAATCTGCTTACAGCAGAAAACACATAAGTAACTAATGGCTGTTGCAGTTCATGATAATTCTTGGGAAAGAAGATCAGAAAAAGTTAATTAGGGTGGCAACTTAGACATTAACCTTTTTTTTTTAGGGTAGCCTACATTTTGAATTATCCAGAAAGCATTGTAGAAGTAATAAAAGGGTTTTCTGGAAACATAAATGTCTCAGATTCTGTCTCTCTGTGTGTCAATCTAAGCCATTTACGCTTAGATCCAGTGTGGGCAGCACTGGAAAAATGACACACCTGGTGATTTGAAACCAATTGAGTGATGTCTTATCTCAATTATACTATTCATCAGGATAGTGATAACTGGTCACTATGAGGCTATGCAGATGGGCAAAAAGAGGTGCTTTGAGGGTGACTTGTGGGTGTGGCATTTAGATGACGCATGTCTAAAAGTTGCCAGGAAAGTGTTCTCTAGCCAAGAAAAGCCACTCCAAAAAGGAGCCACTTTTTTCCTGCTTCTTCAGTGAAGATATGCACCTTCACATGTGCATTTGTATGCAGTGACACTGGTGCACCAGAAAATGACCGTATAAATGGACCATCACACATGTGGCAGAAATTGGGTTGGTAATCCGGAGCATGCACCCTACAATGCAGGCTTTAATTTAATGTGCCCTATGCTTCCAGTTGTGGATGCACTGGTGCAGGTGAGCTTGAATATTAGAACCCTAACCCTAACCCTAATTGTAACCCTA
>CM034703.1:115135052-115149989 GCA_020142125.1 Phrynosoma platyrhinos
CCATGTGTCCTCTTGACCATGTCCCTTGCATGACCACCAGCTACATGTTTCCAGTCTGTCCACACAAATCTCCCTTGCATGTACTTCTTCCCTCCCCCTTGATCATTGTGGGACATGTTTTGTGGAGGATGACAGAGTAGGTATCTTTTCAGCTGGCAAACTCATTCCTTCACCCCAAGGGTGGAACAATCAAATAGTGGCACCTATTTATGGCACCCATTCCTTGGGGGAAGCTGAGGTCAGTGAATCCTTGTATGATCTGTGGGTGTATGACAGGTCCTGCCCACATGCACAGGCATGCTGAAGTTCAATCACCTTTGTACACAGAAAGTGACAGACTGTATACTATCCTATGACAGGTCCTGCACAGGTGCACAGGTGTGCAGGAATGTGTCCCTGCATACGTGTGCATGCATTTGAGAGAATGAAAAAAATAAAAAATAAAAACAGCCACTGCCCGTCCATGCGGTTGTTCCATCTTCCTTTGTAGCATCCTTGGGGCAGGTGGTGTGGTTGCTGCATCTTATAGAAAAGGCAGCTTCAGGTCACCTTTTCCTGCCTGTCTGCATAGGCCCTATGTCTTCTAGATTTCTTTCTTTACCAAACACACACTCTTTGTGTGTGTGAGAGAGAGAGAGAGAGAGAGAGAGAAAGAGAGAGAGAGAGAAATAGTGAACAGTCATCCATATTCCAGATTGGATGTACAACTGAGACAAACCATCACTCCATCTGGTTCATATTATTAACAGGGTTCTTATATTGCTGTCCACACTGGATTATGAGTGTAACCACCACCACCCAATAAATTTGCATTTATTTCCACATACATTTTTCAAACTGGCTGCTTTTTCTCCCCTTCCAAATGTATTATTTTTGTTTTGCCAATTTGATCACAAGTTCTGGAATGGACAGAGCAAATATTGCAACAAGTCAATACAGGGAGGTCAGAACTAGGCAATCTTGGATTGAAATGAAAACCCCAAAATTTTCTCCTCCATTTCTATCTGGCATTTCTTTTGGAGTGGAGCTGGCAAAAAATACATTCTGGTATATAAATGAGAAAATCTGCCTGGTGTGAGGCAAGTATGTTATGATGTAAATAGAATCTCATAAATGGTTTCATTTATAATGTTCTCTCAGAGCAGGATCTTGCTTTTGAGGATTGGGAGATGTCTCTAAGGTATGAGTGATAAGAATTAATGGACTGTTTTAATGCTTTAATAATTCATTTCAGTAGTTTGGCAATTTAGCTACAAAAGAAGCAAAGATGTCCCCTGGTTAACATTAAGAACTACCTATTTTATTGCGATGATCAATGGTGAAACTGACAGAAGCCCATGGTTTTGTTCATTTGTGGAAGTCATGAACCTCTTACTGCACTGGAAGAAAAAAAAAAAGAACTCAATTTTCCTCACAGTAAGCAATTACAGTAACAAAAGGGATTCATTGTAGAGACCACTATACACAATGGTATGGATCCTTCTGTTATTCCCAACTAGCACTGACAATTAGTGGAATGTACCAAATGTACAACATGTACAATTTCATGGGCCTATTCTAGTTGAGATTCACTCATAAGAATAAAATCAATTGTATTGGTTTGTATCAATTTGGCAGGGGTCTTTGATAAAGGACAGTCATAGATATGAGCTTCTAAAAGGGCTTCTTAGCAAGAACAGAACTAAGCCTTATTTTCCATCAATGAAGAGGATTGCACCATCCTCCTAAAATAAATGTAACTTATTTCCCAAAACTCTAAATGGAGCACACCCTTTACTTTCATTTTTTAAAAAAGTCCTGGAGAAATACAGACAAAGAGAGGGAGGGAGGGAGGAAGAGATAGATAGATAGATAGATAGATAGATAGATAGATAGATAGATAGATAGATAGATACTATACTGTTTAATTTCAGAGTTACTAAGCCTATATGACAGGTATATAAATCATATTATTATGGGACTTTGTGTTCTATTTGGGTAACAGTGTTAAAACATACAGCAGCTTAGATGTGCTATTTCTTTATATGTTTAATCTTTATGATATTTTCCCTGTGCTTCCTATGTTTTATTCCTTGGCCTCTGATCCTATAGAAGTACTAGCACTATGTGTAAGGTCAAGTGGGTAAGTGGGTACATTTGGTGTTAAACATTGGTTGTAAGGTAGGAGAAATCTTGAGAGTTTTGTTGGGGCCTTTCTTGCTGTTTGTGTGTGAGAGATTTCTGCACCTCAAAGGTGGTATTACATTTAAAATTGGTAAGAATTAATTTGGGATGAATGGATCTGTTTCAAGCTCATGCCAATTTTGCATGTGTTCATTTATAAAGCTATTCAATCCCATCTCCAAATCGAGGAGCAAACATATGAGCCACAAGATCATTCACATCAATTTTGAGCAAAACATTCATTTTTAATTCATTTCATTCTAAAATATACTATCTTATATCCATTTTAGCATAAAATAATTATTGCAGTGCACAAAGCTTAGGGTTTTTCTTTTTGTGTGTCTGGTTAAAGTCAAATAACTGATTCTGTATATGGCAAAATTATATGTTTGGATAAATGGTACAATTTGAACACAGAGATGTATGTAAAGGGAGGTAGGTGTCATTGTGTTTATAATAAGCACATAAAAATACCTTCCTTCATCCAGATCAAAAGCAGATAATAAATATCATGCCTTGGCCCCAATCCTTCCTTTTGCCAGCCTGGAAAAGAGCAGCAAAATGCTGCTTCTTTCAGAGCCAGCAAAAAGGGTGCCCCAAGAGCCACTGTGTGGCTCTTCTGCACCCCTTCTGGTGCAGCTCATCAAGACTCTGTGCCGGGAGGACATTCTGATGCCACATACCATACGTAATAGCACATGGCATCAGGATGTCCTCGGGGAGGGGTTGCGGCAGCTGGCATGTGGCTGCCGCTCCCCATCCCTGTCTAGAGGACGCTGCAAAGGGCCCATCTGCAGAGGCAGTGTGTGCCAATTCCAGTCCTACAGAACCACAGATGAAGTAGCAGTACAGGAGCCACTACCTTTTCCCCAAGTTTGGCTGGGTCTTCTTGACTGGACTGCAAAGTCTTTATATGTGTAACAGACAGTATAGAAAGTAATTCTAGTACAGAGAGGAATCTCTCTCAACTCTTTAGAACAGCCCTTCAACTCTTTAGAACAGCCTGGAGGGTGAAGAACCTAGGCAGGCTGAGGGCCTCGGCAGACGGAGCGCTGCGCCGTGAGGTCATCCCCGGTGCGCCGGCCGTGCGGACGGCCGGCGCTTCTGGGGGCGACCTCGGGGAGAGGAAGGGGCGCCGCTCGTGCGGCTGCCCCTCCTCTTCCCTGCCCGGAAGACGACTTTATTAGTCGTCTGCCGAGGCAGTGAGTTTCATGAGTCAAACCCAGAAAATTTGAGACAACTAAAGAGTTCTCCCTCAACTACCTGCCCATCCCCTTCAGAGATGTTTTCTTCCTGAGTGGTATGTTGGTTTTTTCATATCCCTCTGCTTTTGTTTCCTTTAGTGACATTATTCAAAGTCTGCAAAAAATCTTACAGTATGATGGCTTCCACTCTTTCCATGGCTAAAGCCTCAAGCTTTTATACCTTTGTTGCTTTCTTTTCCTCCCCAGAGTTTCCAGCAAATTTATTAGATCATTGGTCAGCTGCACAGCTGCCAATATTCGTTTCTAGTCTGCAAAGCAGCTGATGGCCTCCCCCATTTGTCTGAAACACCAGAAGAGGAGGATGGTAGCATGGTGGCTCTTGATACATACTCAAATGAGGTCACATCCCCATAACAAAAACAACAAAGAAGTTAGGTGCACCATAAAAGGAGTGGTGCTATCTCATATTGAGTTACAGTCATAATACTTTAGTATAGCTTTTTTTTTTAAATGAGAAAGGAAACTAATTCCTTATCACTAGTTATTTGTAGCTTGTTGATTTCAAGATCTCTGGTCCAACGGACCTGAGTTTACCACTCTTTTCAGCCATGAAGCTCAGTATTTATGACTGAGGGTCTCTGCAGATGAGCGGCTCTGGGCCATCCCGGGAAGTGGCAGATAGGGGCCATGGCAACCCCACACTGTGGCCCCAGTCCTCCCTTTTGCCACCCTGAAAAGAGCAGCAAAATGCTGCTCCTTTTAGGGGTGGCAAATGGCCACCCTAAGAGCTGGTGCACAGCTCTTCCTTGTCCTTTAACAGTGTGCGATGTCAGGATGGCATTGGCGTGGGGTTGAGGCAGCTGGCGTGCAGCTGCCCCACCCCAACTTTACCTCCAGGCCAACCCTTTGGGCCAGTCTGCAGAGGCCCTGAGTCAATCAGTTTAATCTATCTGGTTGCTGTGAGAATAAAATGTGAAACACCTTCAAAGTACATTGTCAGAGGATCACTGGAGGTAGAATGTAAATGTGCCAAATGAATGCTTCCAATTCCTCTTCCATGTGTGCCTTTCCTCTGGGCCAGTGTATTATAAGCATTCAATAAGAACTGAGACTCACTGAAGTGTATTCAAAGACTATTTTATTATTTTTAAAGCATTCCATATTCTATTTCCATCCCACTGACAATGTTTCACCAAAAAGATCAATAGTTAATTACATTAAGTTCATATCCTTCATTTGCAAAACAAAATACTGAAACCATCTCTCTCAGGTCCTGTTCTCCTCCAGATTGGAAAAACATTTACATGCTGCTCTTTTGACAGGCCATTGGTGGCAGGGTGCAACAACAAATCAGTTTCTGATATGTATTGCAAAATGATATGCAACATGTTGGGAATCAAGTCTACTAGGGGAATTTATAATTAGCTCAAATATGCAAGAGTGAAGCCCCCAACACAGCTTCACGGGATCTAACCAAGTGTATATGGGAGTCCTAAGGAATCTAGCAGCGGATGACGTTGAGACAGACCAAACTCCAATTAAAGTCTAACAATATTTATTAACACAATAAGCAAACATCCAATAAGGCACACACACACACACTAGAAGGATGAGTGGGAGAGAGTGGGGAGAGCAGAGAGGGAGACCAGGGTATGAGGGATATACTTATGCCTGAGAGACTCCTCCGGACTTCTGGCAGTGAATACGGATGAATTCAGTGGAAAGGCATGACCGGCAAGAGGGGGGTCACAGGAACTATCTCAGAGTGCAGACCAACAGAGGTTCAGCATGCACTTCCAAGGTAGCATGTGGACTGCCAGAATTCAGGGGGTTTTATAGGAAATTTCTGCCTCCTAGCTGTGAGTCTAACAATGGAGGACAAAGGCTTTAATGAGCTTATCTTTGTGTATCTAAGGATGAGCATAGCCTAAACAATGCATTTGATTTCAAAACTATCAAGGAAGGGAAGCTAGTGAAAAGAGTTCAGTCAAATCTGATCACTGCCCCATTAAGTGTGAGACCTAAGACAAATAAACACCACTGTGTATCTTTTCCAATATAATGGGATATTCCCATGGGCAACTCCCAAACCTGCTTGTCCAGGAAATCTCTAGTGGTCTTGAGAAACTTCAGCAGTGATTACATGACCAGACATTTAGGGGATTATGGCTGCCATCTCCCAAGGGTCAGGCTGGGGTCATAGGGAATTCCACATGCTTCTAAAATGTCAGGAAAAAATGGAGCACATCCACTAACTAACATTAACAATACATACATACATACAGAAAGAGAGAGAGAGAGAGAGAGAGAGAGAGAGAGAATGCCGATGATTCAGTTGCCTTTTCAAAAAACTTTTTTTTTAAAAAAAAAAAAGTTACATAGATTGAAATTGAAAAGAACACAAATAACTAATATTAACACCTGCATTTGTCCCCAATTAAGAGTCTATCCCATGAATTCAGGATGTTATTGGTGGTGTCCAACTAGATTCATGTTATGACAACCCAAAGGTCATGCCCAAGGCTGTGGTTCCATTAAAGGAAAAAGAAGGAGCACTACTTTACTGACTGGAATCCTGCTGTGATTTTATGTTTCAGTAGTATCAGCAACTCCTCATGCCAAGTGTTGTAAGCACAACACTTACAAGATGGTGTAGGAACACAATTTTGCTTGGTCCCTGCAGCCACTGATATGACTCTGTATCATTATTGAACATCCAGATCTTCTGAGAGATCTTGTGAAATTTGCTACAGCTACTCACAAGAAATGCTAGACCAGAGCAATCCAGTGGCATCTGATGTCCATTAGAGATGCAAAGGCAGAGACAAGGCTCATATGTCTATATACACAGAGAACTCATTTAAACATTAATTGAAAATGTAGAAGATGGAGGGATGCAGCCTGTAACCAAATGAGTGCCAAATGTAGTGACTTGCCAACATTGCCTTATCATGCATTCATTCAACCCAGAGGAGGTGTAATAAAATTACAAGGAAATTATTTCTTAAAAAAGCCCTGCTGTTGTTGCTTTTTAAATTCCCTACACATGAGCAGATGGTATTTGTCATAATAATTGAAAAATGTGCAAAATAAAGTCCCTTTTACATGTTGTAATGGAGGTGTGGTTGGTCCTGAGAAAAAAAATCATATTTGTGTCTTTATACATGGGACATTGAAAAATGGTCACCATATGCTTCACACTTATTTAACTAAGCTAAGAAGAAGTTGTTGAAGTGCTTTTTTTTTTTTTTACTATCCAAAATTGGACTGGCAAACATGATAGCTACTTCATTCAAACCATATCTGAAGTTGAAAGGCTTTACTCACAATTCACAAATATTATTTCATTTCTGACATCTGCATCCTAAATCTCACATTTTACTATGCATTTTCAGGGTTGCCAGACATAATATTGCCTATTTCAAAGGTGAAACTGGGAAGCAGACCTGGACTTCAGACATATCCTTCATCCACACAGGAGCAGCATATTTATTAGGACAAACTATAAAGCCACAGAAGTGTGCAAGCCTTTGTGTTTTCCAGCTTCATCAGGTTAGGTAGTAAAAGAAATGAAGATGAGAGGGAGATGCATGAAAATCCAAAATAAAATAAAATGAAATGACTAGATATTCAAGGCATGAAATCCATAGTTTATCTCAGTCCCAAGATGAAGAATGCAGGCTTGATGAATCACTTATAGATATTAAGGTATCATATGACATCTAACAATACCTACAGTAATGAAAACAAAATGGTGGGTCCTTATTTCTTAAAATATAAGGTTGGTACCAGCTGAGACATCACTTGCCATAGGTGAAACATGCAGGTGTCTGAGAAGGCAGACAGCTGAAATATGAAGAATTTATATAAGCAGAGCTTCAGATCAAAGTTTAAGCAGTGCACTTGATTTAAAAAAGTATTGAAGCAAAATTGAAAGTATACCTAAGTGATTAGCATGATCCCTCTTTAGGTGGTAGAATATTGTCTTTCTCCAGTGGTAGATTCAGCCCCAAATGGTTACATGTAGTATTTGTTCAAAGCAAATGCAAAAATAGAGGTTACTATGGTGATCCATAAAAAGAAAAGAAAAGAAAGTACGGTATACAACTTATCCTGGTTTATTTTTGAGATGGAGAAATCAAATTAATTGTTCTTATTTCATTATAAACCATTCATATCATGCTAAGGGAATCCCAGTTTACTGTTTGGCATACACCCAAAAATGTGTACATAGGTCCCTATTTTTGTTGAACACCTATGGTTGCTGAACTGAGACTTTAAATATAAGTACACATAAAATTAGCCTTGAGTCTGACTGTGGGAGAAAGTTGGCATGTTAAATACACTAAAATACAATACTTTAAAATACTGCATGTCTCATTAAACAAATGCAATGCACCTGCATAAGAGTAATTTAGTATAATTCATTTATTTATAAAAACAATCCAGAATTTGCATTCTAGGCATGAACATCGCTACACATAATAGTGCTTTCTCTATCGCAGCACTCCCATTGGAGAACTCCCTACCAAAGTAAGGCCTGAAACAGACTGGTGAAAAAAAAAACTGCTTCCGGGCATCTTGGGGGCATGATTATCACATGGCACATGACCCCAAGCTGCCTGGAAGCTGCTGCCAAGTTGTCACAACCCAGAAAAGCCACCCTTTTTAGAAGCCTCTTTGAAACAGCAGCAATGGGCCAGATTTGGGCCATGTGCATGTAGTTGCCAGGGTTTTGGAGTGAGATGCTCTGGAGTGGCCCCAATCCACCCTTTTGGAGTGGTCTGTTTTACCCCTAAGTTAGGTAGGCTCTTTTGCACCACTGGCAGGCTTCCAAAACCATGCTGTTCCACATGGCATTTAATATTTGAAATGACTCTGTTTTAACTTTCAGAATTGTATTTTAGAATTGCTTTTAGAATATTTTTAATGGCTTTATTTTAAAGCATTTAAAAACATTTATCTTTGTAGTGTTTTAATTGCTTTTTTCTGTTCCTTGCATTGGGAGCTCTTATGAATTGGGAAGTAACATAGAAATATCTTAAACAAATGTATGGAAAGATACCCCCCGATGAGTCGGGAGGGTTTTCTTTTTGTGCTGGCCAAATAAGGACATGAGAAGCCTGATTGGTTAAAGTGTGCAGGGGAATGAGAACACCTGCTCGCTTTGTCCAATCAGGTTGTTTGGTTGCTACTCCAAGTCTTGCAGTGCTACTAGTTTCACAAGACTTGGGATGAGAGTTTGTTCTTTATAGCTCTGTGCTGCCACGTGGAGGCAGCCATTTTCGAGCTTGAACTGAGCGACCCATTCCACCCACCCTTTATTAAGAAGTTATAAATCGTTACTCTCAGGCTTAGGCTGGTTGCCTTCAGGGGCTGGGAGGGAATTTTTCCCCAGGGTGCTTCCTTGGGTTTTTCATCCTCCCTGAGATTATTAATTAAAAAATTGATTTGGGAATGGGTCACGGTGTGATAATTCATGTTGTTCTTGTTAATTGCTTTGTCACAACTTAGGGGTAGGGTCTATAATTTAAAATTGTTTGTTTTGTACTTAGGGGCGGGTAATGACCCCCACCCCACAGGAAAATTAATCTGGCTATTTAAATTAATTGGGATAAAATTGGCATAATACAAATTTAAAGGAAATGACGTGTGCAGTTAAATGCATGATGTCATTAATTTGTATGACATCATATGAAGTAATATGATGTCATTTCCGGAAGGGAGGGGTTTGTAAATTTGTTGATATTATTGTTTACTTATTTTGTCATGTGCAGTGAAGGACCAGCCATTTGGGAGTTACACCTTCACTTACAAACATGACAAAATTGTTAATGTTTATTGGTTTGTAAATAGACCCTCTACAGCTAAATAAAAGTTGTGGCCTGTTTAAACCCCAAAAGAGGCATCTCATGTCCTTTGTGCCAGCACAAGTGCAAATGAGAGCTTACTGGACATAAAGAAAACCAAAGTATTGACTATGGAGGAACTACACAAATTCAACCTAGACAATGAGAAAATAGAAATAGTATAAGAGTTCCCATACCTTGAAGCAAATATTGATCAGAACAGGGGCAGCAGTCAGGAAATCAGAAGAAGACTAGGAATGGGGAGGGCAGCTATGAAAGAACTAGACAAGATCCTAAAGTGTAAAGATATACAACTGAGCATGAAAGTTAGAATTGTCCAAGCCATTGTATTCTCTACTACTATATATGAATGTGAGAGCTGGACAGTGAAGAAAGTGGTTAAAAAGAAAATAAACTTATTTGAGTTGTGGTACTGGAGAAGAGTGCTGAGGATATCGTGGAATGTCAAAAAGACAAACAAATAGGTCCTGGAATAGATCAAGCCTGAACTCTGCCTGGAAGCCAAGATGATGAAATTGAGGCTGTTGTACTTTGGCCACATTATGAGAAGGCATGACTCACTAGAAAAGAAAATAATTCTAGGGAAGGTACAAGGCAGCAGAAAGAGAAGAAGACTGCATGCCAGATGGACAGACTCAGGGCCGATACACATGGCCTGTAAAGGGTGGTTCTGGGCTGCCCCTGGGAGCAGCAGATGAGGGCTGTGGCAACCACATGCTGCAGCCCTAATCCTCCTTTTTGATATGCCCAAAAAAATGGGCAAATGCCACTCCTTTTGGAGGTGGCAAAAGGCTGCCCTTTGAGCTGCTGCCACCACTCTTTTGTGCCCTTTTGGCACAGTGTGTCTGCATGCTGCATCAAGAGGGTGCCCTGATGCCATGTGCTGTATGGATGGGTGCATGGCATCAGGGTGGAGTCAGGTGCTGTTGCCCCATCCCAGCTCCACAAGCAGGCCAGCCCTTAAGGCCGGTCTGCATCAGCCCTCAATTAGGGAGGTTACGGGCCTGAATTTACAGGACCTGAGCAGAGCAGTGGAGGACAGGTGGTCTTGGAGATATCTCATCCACAGATGTCACCATGAGTCATGGTCAACTCAAGGGCAGTCAACAACAACAACAATAAACAACATGGTGCCTTTTTATACTAAGTCAGACTACAGGTACATCTTGGTCTATGTTGCTTCCACTAACTAGAATCTGCTATCTTTCCTGGAGAAGATACATGAATTAAACATAGAACCTTCTGTGTGTATGATATGTGGTGTGCAACTAAACAATGACCTGTCTACTATGACTACATGACCTTGAATCTTTGTGCCTCAATTCTGCAGCATTTAGTTATTGTGTGTGTGTGTGTGTCTATTTCTGCATTGGGTTATCAGAAAAAAAATAGTGAGGGAAGAGAGATTGCTTGGTCCTTTTCTTTTGCCTTAATTTCCACAAATCCCAAGAGTCAAGGGTTATTGTGCCCTAATCTTATTTTTGCTGTTCTTTCTACTTAGGTACAGAGTTTATATCAGCATTAAATTTCAGCACATTCCAAATTTCTTCACAGTAATATAATTGCTGTGTAGGAGAGATACCAAATCACTTGACTGTCTCTTGTGCACTAGTTTCGTTCCCAAGGAAAAGTATCAGCTAGCAAGTGAACTAATTACGTTCTGATTCTTTCAGCTCATGTTATAGACTCTGGTATAAGACAGTTCTCTCTTTTGTCCCTTGGGTATATCTGACCAAACTGACTCCCAGGAAATTCTGATTGCAAAGCTTTCTCTTCTTGTAATGTGATGGGTCACTGCTAGTTCAGGAATTTATTAATTTTGTCTTTCTAGAATTTCTGACCTTACATGGGAGCAGCAGAGTGAGTTTTTTTTTTTTAAAAAAAAGCTCCATTAACATGATGATATGGGAGATTCAATAAAATGAGGTAAATCATGTCTCTAATCTTACTCCTGTTTAAAAAAAATGTATTTCCCATACTCAGGGTATAATTCTTCACTTATTTTATTTATAAATCCAAGGGGAAAAATTATTTCATTATTCATCATTTTTTCTCCCCAAACAGCAAAAATACAAGGATTTCTGTGCAATGTTCATGGACTCTTTGTACTACAGAACTGACTGAAGAAAAATCATTTGTAAAAGTTATACAATTTTCTGCTGCTGAAAATAGGGTTATCGTAAAAAAACAAACCCATACATATTTTGGTTTCATTTTCTCTAATGATATAATTAATGTTTCCAACATAACAAGGGATTGATGAAACACTGAGAGATGTATAGATACCAGAATGTGTTGCAATGTGTCATAGTGTACCCACAGATAACTGATAAGTAGACTGCAATACTGAAATAAAGCAAACATCCCACAATCAGTCCATTTCTGGTGTAAAAAGGATTTTCCATCTTCAAATTATGCTCACTGCATAGTGTTACTTAGCATGAACATATGCTAAATATGATTAAAATTGTAACTGATATTGTATACTAAGCCATCTTGTCAGCAGAGACTGCAGGTTATGCTGATCCTTTTGTCTATTTTATTTCATTTTGTTTTAAATCAGGGGTAGGCAACCTTCCCCTTTAAGGGCCGAGGGACTTCAGCTCCCAGAATCCCAGGAGCTATTAACCAACATGGGACTATTGGCCAACATGGCTGAGGCTTCTGGGAGCTGAAGTCCCTTGGCTCTTAAACAGGAAAGGTTGCCTACCCCTGTTTTAAATGAACAGGACCAAAGACAGTCCCTCCAAGAAGAGGTTCCAAATAAGTTGATTCCAGATTATTCTGTCACCATGTTATGACGTGAAATTAGATCTGTAGAACTGCACAGTCATGATGTCTGTGTGGATTGTGTGACAAGGCCAGGACATCTGGTGATAAATGTCCTTGAAGAGATGAGACACTTAATTGTGCATTGGACTGCACCTGTGACTCTGCACATATAATGTCTAATGTCATCTACTGGACGGTTGCATCAGCCAAGTGTATATAAGGCTGAACCTAATGGAAACATATGTGGGTTATAGTTGTAGAGTTGTTGAAAGTCAACGCAGTTGGTGTCAGTGAGGGCTGTTGCAGACTGGCCCAAAGGCCGGTTTCGGAGTGAAGTTGGGGTGGGGCAGTCGCATGCCAGCTGCCCAACCCCATGCTGATGCCATCCTAATGGCGTGCGGCCATATGCATGGTGCGCGGAATCAGGACACCCTCCTGGTGCAGTGTTTAAACATGTTGCACCAAAAGGGTGCTAAAGAGCCATGGCACTGGCTCTTAGAGCAGCCTTTTCCTGCCTCTAAAAGGAGTGGCATTTTGCCGCTCTTTTCAGGGTGGCAAAAGGGAGGATCGGGGCCGTGGCGTGGGGTTGCCATGGTCCTGATCCACCGCTTCCTGGGGCAGCTTTCTGCCACCCCAAATGGCCAGTCTGAATCAGCCCTGAGCATCTGTGAAAGTTCTAGTTTAGCTCAGTGTTGTGAGCTGCTAAGGAGGAAGTCAGAGTATTTGCTTCCAACCCAGAACTCTACTCTGCATCTGTAAATAGCAAGTCCTTATCCTCTGTCAATAAACCCTTCACCATGAACTGTCTGATTTCTGCTTCCTGATTTCTAAGAGTATCTCCAGGTTTGGCAGAGATACTGAAAATCACATTCACACCTCAACCTCAGTATGACATATTTAAGGAGGTGTATTTGAATTAGGTTGCACTTGCCAGTGATCTGCATGAACCAGAAAGATATGCCTTATGATATGAATTCAGTTATGGAAAATTAACATGACAGTTACAACCATTTCAGTGGGGGGGGGAAATAACATGACATATACATTTCCTAATACAAATATTTACAAATATTTAATCTAAAATGTTTAATCTGGAATTATGTCACCTATCCAGATCCAGAAATATTTCAGCAAGCATATTCAGTTTAATAATCTGGAACCAATATGCCTCATATCTGTATCCCTCTGGGCACCAACAAAACTATCAACTGGCAAACAACTCAGAAGCAATATTAGCTCCAACTGGCATAGCCTCATATTTAGACCAATTAACAGGAGAGCCAAAAAGAGCTCCAAAGCTATTAATTAATTTTATAAATTCTGGTAAGAAAGATTATGTCCTTGAAATAAACAGCAGAATATCATCAAGCCTATGAAAGTGCCATATATTCATATATTCATATTTTTTCAAAGGTAAACTTAGATTTGGCCTAATTTCAAATTCTAATGATTCCAAACTTGGGTAAAATATCAAAGGAAAGAAAAGTCATCCTCATTGTGTTCCTCTCTCTATATACACACACACACAGAAAGAGAGAGTTCTCAACATTTGTAATCATGCTTGACCTAGGAGAGAGGGGAAAAACCTGTATCTATTTCAAGAATTCTGATGGAAACATTTTTTTTTTTAAGATCAGAAAAATAAACGGCCAGTTAATTTTGTCTAAGAGTTTTTCAGTATCAAGTTAATGGCAGCAAGGTTAGGTGTTCAATGTGTAATTGGTCTTTTTTTTTTTTCACTCCCTGCCTGTGACAAATAAAACTTACAAGGATCAAGTGAATTACTATTGCTATAACAATGAAAAGCCTGTTATCCAAAACTGCAGCTAATATCCTGACATCAATGTTTAATAAACAGATTGGTCTACAGTTTGCACATCCAATGTGATCTTTTGGCTTTGGAAGAGCAGAAAGAAAGGCTTCATAAAAAGAATTTGAAAAAGACCTTGACTTTAAAAATATGTTGATAAAAAACAGAGGAGTTTGGGAATAAATATGCCTAAATATATTTTGTAAGATTTTATAATTTCTTAAATAATATTTTCTAAATGCTTGCTGGAAAGCACTAGATTTAATGTTAATGGTTAAATATGAATGGAGCAAAGAGTCTGATTAACCTATGCAAATTAACCAATGAAAAACTGCCCTAGCTACAAGAACTAAAAGCTATATTTGTTTTTTTTCTAATAAAGTTTAATTGAATTAAAAAAACAGTACTTACATACATGTCTATTTACATACATACATACATCTTACATAGAACATGACATAAACAGAAACACCTAACAACACACAAAAAACAAAACAAAACAAATAATGACTTCCTGGATCCTTTGCCAAGTCCTTTTCCATATCTTTTAATATTAACTACCTTTCCTCTTGATTTTAAGAAAAACTAAGATATAATTTACTTTCCATTATATGTAACCATATACCTCAATACCTAAACTTTACTATACTCAGTGTTGTATAACTATACATATCAGATTATAAAATTTATCATACATCGTCATAGCTCTCTATTCCTTAGTCATCTCTCTTTATTTTACCTTTTATTTTTTGTTCTTCCTCATTGTTTTTATTCTCAATGTAATTGAGTAGTGGTTCCCATTTTATTTCGTTTTTTTCCCAGTCTTGCCCTTTTAACATAATAGTTAATTTGTCCATCTGCATTAAATCAATTAGTTTATACAGCCATTATTCTTGATGTGGAATCATTTCATTTTTCCATTTACCTGCATACACAATTCTGGCACAGGTGGTCATATAAAAAAGAAGTTTTCCATATTTGCATTCAATCTCCTTGTCTACATATATATTTAACAAATATATTTTAGGATCCATTTCCAATTGAGTTGACAAGATTTCTTCAATGGCTTTGTGTACAATAGTCCATTTTTTAATTTTTTTTTTTTTTTTTTTTTTTT
>CM034703.1:115161305-115173641 GCA_020142125.1 Phrynosoma platyrhinos
CTGGATGATGTGGGTCTTATTTTTCACCGACCTGGCATTGCAAAGGAGGAGGTTGAGAGTCAGTGGAATGGAAAGTCTGCTCCCCAAACTATTCTGAGAAACAGAGGGGACAGAAGGCGGGATAGCTACTAAACAGCGATCCCGCCTTCTTTTATAACATTTGTCCACTCTGTTCCAGCCATATCTCCCTTTCCCCTGCGCAACTTCTATAGTCGCCCCGATTTCAATTCCCACCCCGGTGGCAGTAGATGGTGCTAGTTGGGAGAATGTAGGTCTTACTTAATTCAATTCCAGAGTATTATAGTCTACCTGAGCCACAAAATATTACAACAATTTGCTCAGGTACATTGCATTACCAATCAGACCACTTACCCAAGCTGATGTGTGTATACAATTCTGTGTGGGGTCAGGAGGCACAGCCCCTATCTCTACTAGTGGCGTCTCTAACCAAAAAGGTATCTATCCTGTCCGCGGGGCCACGCCCCCAGCGCCGCCGGTGCTCCCAGAGATGGGAAAGGGAGCCGGGCACAACAGGCCACACGCGCCTCTCTCCGCCGCCGCTGCTGCCGCACCCCCCGTGGGCTGGTCTTCCTGCAGGCTTTTTATGCCTGCCTAGTCCACGGGGCCACGCCCCCAGCACTGCCGGTGCTCCCAGAGATGGGAAAGGGAGCCGGGCGCAACAGGCCACACGCGCCTCTCTCCGCCGCCGCTGCTGCCGCGCCCCCCGTGGGCTGGTCTTCCTGCAGGCTTTTTATGCCTGCCTAGTCCGCGGGGCCACGCCCCCAGCACCGCCGGTGCTCCCAGAGATGGGAAAGGGAGCTGGGCGCAACAGGCCACACGCGCCTCTCTCTCTCTTTGTTTCCACAGCAATGGACATAAACCCCCATGTTCTCCAGCTAGCAGTCATTCAACCCATTTTCACAACTTTCACACTAGAAGTAGTTGCTGAGCACTGTTGGGATTTGTGTGTGACTTTCGCTAGTTCTATTGCAGTTGGATGTCATTGCCTACAGATTCAATCATCCATGGCTTATATATATACATTTTGCTACAGTACTGCATATCATGGGACTTAAACATCCATGAATTGAGGTATTCATGGGGGTGGGGGAGGGTCCTGGTACCAAACTCCAGTGGATGCAAAGGCCCACTGCTGTTACTTTATGTAATAACTCTGCTTTCCTTTTCTTCTAAGGGCCTTGGCAGACGGAGGCCCCGGAGACGCCGTGGGTCGGAGCGCTGGCGGAGCTCAGCCTCCGCACCATGGCACTCCTGTGGCGAATCTAAAAGGAGCTCCAAATTGGAGCTCCTTTTAGATTTCAGGGAAAGTGCGCCCTAAAAGTGGTGGGCGCACTTTCCCTGACTCAAACGCCACGGTGCGTCCGGTCGCCGCAGCGTGAGGTCATCCCTGGAGCACCGGCCATGCGAAGGGCCGGCGACTCTGAGGGCGACCTCGGGAAGAGGAAGGGGCGCCGCTCGTGCAGCTGCCCCTCCTCTTCTGGGCCCGGAAGACGGCTCAATTAGCCGTCTGCTGAGGCCCTAAGTTAGCCCAAAAACAATTTTTCTATTTGGGTATCAAGAGCATTGTTTGATGAAAGAAATTGATTTTTCACTGTGCCATCTACTTCCTTGGAAAAGAGGGCGAGAGCTACCTAAACAGGATGTATACTCCTATAATATTGTTCCAGTTGTCCCTACATCTGTTTTGCTAATCTCCTCTTCGGAAAAGTGTCATTTTGTCCAGGCTGAGCAAAGGAATGGTACAATGAAAAAAAAAGAGAGAAAAAAGGAAGAACTCATGGCTGGCCTCTCTGCACAACTGCTTCTTATGGGTTTTTAATCCCACAGGCATTTCAAATTAGTTTTGTTCATCAAGCAAAAGAGAGCCAAAGAAAACATCCTGGCAGGTCCTCACTGTTTCTCCACTGGCAATCCCTAGGGGACTGTCCATCAGAAGGAGTGAATGTATTCAGAAGGAACAGCAGAGCATGAACTGTGACTCTTCTAATAAAAGAAAGAACTTTTATCATAAGGAACAACCTCAAGGATATCCTGTAAAACTCTCTCCCCTCAACCCCAACTTTGCTTCCCTACTAGTAGAATGAACTGTCAGAACATGCAGCAGGTGGGTAGTACCTATGTTGACTGTCTAATAGCAGGTCACACCATTTGTCACTCAGTGATGCAAGACAAAAAAGTGAAGTCAGATCACAATTGGCACTGTGAGGGCATTCTTCTACTTACTTGGATTGCCACATCAAGATTTCAAACATAAAAGGGAGACTTATAGGGTCTGTACAGTTGATACTTATAAAGGGTGGGTTATGCATTACTTTTATCTGATTGTTTATCTACATTAGTTACCTACATTATGTTTTCCTCTATTTTGAATTGTCCAAGCACTGTACATGATTAAAATAACAACAGCAACAATAATTTTCCAGAGTGTGTATGTCTAAAGTAAGGGATTTAAAAAAAAAAATAGCCAGCTGTATGGTATAAATAACAAAACAACAGCACATGTCAAAATCAGCTTGATATAAGCAAATATTAGCAAAGCTGACAGCCAAAAACAGTATTTTAAATCCTTTATAAATACTGGAAAGTTTTTTACAAGTACTAGTAGGTGGGGAAAAAAATGGAAGAATTTGGCAAGCTTCACAAGGTCAGCTCCTCCATGAAACAAGTGTCACTATTTAGAAGGGTTCATTCTATGTTTTCATACACAGCTGAGCAAAAGAAAAGCCTTCCAGATGTTGCTGCACTGCAACTCCCATCAGACCTAGCCAGCACAGCCCAAAATAATAGAGTATTGGGACTGTAGTTCAATAAGATCTAGGGCTCTTTCACACAACACAATCCCTAACTATTTAGATTTTCTCATGAGTAAGAGTGATATGGGGACCGATTTCTCTCTGCAGAAGACCTGAAGGGATGGGGAGACTTATGGCAAGGGGAAGACCTGAAGGGATGGGGAGACTTATGACAAAGCAAGCCAAAGCTGACCAAAGTCTTACAAATTAGAGCTGGTACTGGGACTTACAACTGGGAGGGAAACTGATAGACATGCAAAACACTCATGCCAAAATGAGAGTGTAGTAATTTCCTTGCAACAGCTGAGTTGTGACATCGTGCAAGAAGACCTCTACAAAATAATTGGTACCCTGAGGTGGAATTCTACATATACAAATAAATGCTAGCTTTGTTGGTCAAGTTGTTTTGGCACTTGAGAGGCAGAAAATTGAACAAGTGCCTCCTTCTCTCACTCTCTTCACAGCAGTGAAATACATGAACAGCATATTAAACAGCTTACCATTTGCTGTCTTTTCATGACAGCCAGAATTTTCTACCTGATGTGAAACTCTTTACATTGCCTAGTGATAGGACCAATCCTCCATTTTGAAAGTGAGACATGCATAGCATTTTGAAAACAGCTTCTAGTCATGCCTTCTGTTGTAACAAATCTCACAGGCAATCAAGTGAACTCCTTAGACATAATGTTGAACATTTCCACATTGGTGCCTGAAGCCATCCAGGAATGAGATTTTTACCATTACAAGGAGCCATTCCATAAAATATCTTACCAAGCCCATCTCATAGGGAGGGGAAGAATTGAAAGTATATTTGAAAATATTTGAAAGATGGTCAACAGGAGATTTTCTAAGGTGTTTGAAAATCATGATGAGAAGAATCAAAGATGGATAAGAATCTTCACAGTGTGGACTTACAGTGCTCAAAAAAATCTCAATGTTTTTTTTTCTTCAGCACATCAATTTATTGCCAGGAGCAGTATTTTTTAGGGGGAAATAGTATAAAATAAGGGGGGAAGCAGACGGGCGGCCCTGGGCCGCCCCAGGAAGCTGCACCGTGGGGCCGAGGTATCCGCACACCTCGGCCCCGCGGTGCAGCTTTGCCGCCCCTGGAAGGAGCGCTAAAATAGCACTCCTTCCACAAGTCACCGACGGTGTGCCGCAAAAGGCTGGTGGCGTACCTTCGGCGACTCTTCCGCCACATCGTTGGAGCACCGACCATGCAGACGATGCCTTCGGGAAGGGGTTGGGGTGCCCACCGTGCAGCCACCCCTCCCCTTCCTTGCCCCCAAAATGGCCCTTTGAGCTGTCTGCTTCCCCTTTAAGCAACTCAGGAAAATGGAGTCAGCAAATCCTTGCATGATATGTGGGTGTATGACAGATCCTGTGAAGGTGCACAGGGATGCCAAACTTCAGTCATCTTTGTACACAGTGACAGACTGTAGGTCCTATGTAGGTGTGCAGAGATGTTTTCCTGCACAGGTGGCAGGTGTGTAGAGATGGGTGCGCATGCGTTTGAGAACAAAAAAAAAATATTAAAGCAGCCACTGCCGGCCCATGCAGTTGCTCTGTCTCCCTTTGTGCCATCTTTGGGGCTTGCAGTGCAGTTGCTGGGGATTCAATACAGCCTTGGAAAAGCTGCATTGACTCCCCCCCAGTGTGGTTGCTCCATCCCCATTTAGGGCATCCTCAGTGCAGTTGCTGCAGCTTTTTGGGAAAATACAACTTCAGGTCACCTTTTCCTGCCTGTCTGCATAGCCCCTGTTACTCTGGCACTAGAGTTACTGATAGGGTTTTGTAATAGGCTAGGAGAATCCTATGGGGACCTCCATTCTTCCATGTCCTGAACTGGGCTTTCCTAATGTTTGGCACATTTTCTACAAATACTGGCTTTATTTGTGAGGTGAGAATCTGAGTAGCGAGGACCAGGCAGGGAAATGCTCCCTGGGGCCTCTACTCCTCAAAGCCAGAGCAATGATTTCTTTGGGACTGATGGAATTGGTGCAGAAAATATGAACAGGTAGCTTAAAATGTATTTGTTACTTGAGAAGAGGCTGTCAATCAATTCTGACTCTACCTTGAAGTTGCTATTGATGGGGAGCTCAATTTTGGTGGGTCAAAGTAGGTGTTAAGATGAAGCTTTATTTTCTGCAATTAGCACATTCTCCTCCAAATGCATTTTCCTTGTAGACACTGCCCTCAACAGTCAGTCTTACAAACCAAAAACTTTCTTTAACTTGTAAGACATGTATAAGGAAACCACAATATGACAAACAGCTATTTTTTAGCACTAGAGAGTGAATGATTATTCTAAAAATCTGCTAAGTGTATTGTCTCCTTTGACCCTGAAGATTCTTGATCCAGAGCCATACTTAAAGACATTTTATGATAGATGACTATAAATTGCCAAGAAAATCACAGGAGAGGGAACAAAGCTCTCATCACAGTGTGGTTGAACCAAAGAAATGGTACAATACTTGCATTGTTTCAGTGGAAGGTACATCACTTCTACACATTTATTTTTACTATGCAGAATCTGGGTTTAGAGTTGTCACATATATAACCACACTTTAAGCTCTGATCTTTGTTTTGATAAAGATCCTGGGAAATTGAAATATTGCATTACCTGACTCAGAAATGTGACTTACAGCCTCCCCTCAAACAAGAGGGAGTGTTTATTACTTAATAATTCATCTCAAACTCACATTTTAACCTAAGCTGTAGAATCACCCTCCCCTTTTCCACTCCAAGCTGCCCAGTCCCTAACTCCTGTCTATTTATATTCTGCCTTGAAGGAATGGGACTAAAGAGTGCAATTAAATGGTGAGGGATGGGAAAGACCAATTGAGTTTGACTTGGCCAGGAAATAAGTTTAGCAATTTTCTGATTTGCTGGAACAATTCAACTTCTCAACCACTTCTCTTCAGGCCTAGGGAAATGTATCCATGGGGGGATGCCAATGGGTGGCCCTGGGCCGCTCTGGGAAGTGGAGGATCGGGGGCAAAGCTGCCCCATACCTTGGCCCCAATCCACCCTTTTGCCAGCCCTGAAAAGAGCACTAAAATGCTCCTAACCCTAACCCTATCCCTAACCCTAACCCTTTCTCCTGGGAAACACTACTTCTCTTTGCTTTAGAGAGCTATCACTCTTTTCCATTATAAATATCTAGAATTGCACCAATTATGGCTATCATCTCAGAAATGTTTGCATGCCCAGTAAGTAATGTACCTTTCACTAAGCAAAAACAACAACAACAACAAACAAAAATAAATATGACCACAGTGAGATGTGAAATAACCAACACAAATGCATCATATCCTATTATCCAATAAGTATTTTGCTAATTGCTCTTTCAGTGTTTAATCCCTATAATTGATTGGGGGAGATATATGGCTATGGGCTGTAGTGCCATTTAGCAACATAACTTTCTCTGGTGTATTTATTGACAAAACTGTACTACTTTTGTTGCATTTCAGAGTCATTTTTGACAGGACTTTTAGATAAAGGACTGATTTGATTATGTGTAATTTTGTGTGCTCCATTTGTGGTGTGCACTGAACATTTAAATGAAGCCCAAGTATTCCTCTGTGGCTGCAGGACTTCATTTTCAATTACTGTGGGTTGAGATAATGAGCAATGAAAAATGATGCATTAGAGGAAAGGTTCTTAATTAAGTGACTTTTCCTACTAACTTTAGGGAAAAAAATCTATGCAATGGCAGTAAGTAAATTTCATTAGGAAATTTGGGGCACCAATCAAGAATAGTAATTTATAGAGTTCTGGTACATGTGGCAAATGACATTTTATCTAAAGTTGTGCAAACACACAGTTTATCAAAGCTGCAAGTGATTTCTTAATTTTACATATTTACAGCAAGCACACAGCATCCATAAAAAGTTATGGAAATAAGTGCATTTTTGCTTTGGGTTAATTCTCATCCTGCTGGGTGATGGACAGATGACAATATAGTGGCCACATTGTGTAGTGCAATAGAGCTGTGCTTTTCCTAGAATTCATATCACTTCATCATTTTTAAAACTTTTTACCATTTCTCCCCACTTTGATAGGAAAACAACTGCTTTCAGATATGTGCAGGAGGTAAAAAAATATTAGTGAAATTCCAAGGAGAATGTGGGATCTTTGTACTATCCAGTACAAAGTCTTTCTGTCCAGTCTTTCAGTATGTATTAATGTCTTGGATAGTGTTAGCTGGTTGTCGAAAAAGCAATAAGGGACAGTTGAAGTTCATGATATGTAGGATTAAGAAGCAGGACATAACTATTAACAAGTTATTTAACTTGTTAATATCAAATCAGTTTATGGATTTCAGTTAAATGCCGAATGAAAGTGTGGATTTCAGTTAACCTAGCCAGTGTTTCACTGTAAAATTAACATACAGTTGGCTCTCCCTAGCCACTGATTTTTTTTAAAGAAAAATTTATTGAATTAAAATACATATAGAACAAAACCAACACAAACATCATTAACAACAACACAAACAACAAAAACAACAAAAACACTAACAATTAAGATATAACAAATAACTTCCTGATTTCTTAAGATCCTTAACATTTGTTTGTCTCATCGTACTTTCTATATATATATATATTAACTATATATAATATTAACTATTACTTTATCCCATATCCAACATCTTTATAATCTTTGTGAATAACTTATTATTATATTTTCATCAAATTACAACTTAAGTTCCAACTATTAATACTCAACCCACTTTATTTCTATTCACTATCCTGTCCTCTTATATTAAAAAACTAATCTATTCAGTACAATTTTCCCATAAGTCAACATCAATCTTAAATAAGTAAATAACTAAAGTAACCATTCAACCATATTTTCTGGATTCTATATCTATATTAACAATCTAATACCTTATTTATATTATCATCTTCATTCTTTATATATTCTATCCATGGTTCTCAATCCAAATTAAATTTAACCAGAGATTTCTGGTTTAACAAACATGTTAATTTATCCATCACATAATAATCATATATTTTCAGTTTCCATTCTTCTAAGTCCGGTATCTCTATACTTTTCCAATATTTTGTGAATAGTGTTCTTGCTCCTACAGTAAAATAAAACATAAGCTTACCATATTTTTTTCTAACTCTTCATTTTCTATTATTTCAATAGATATGTTTTGGGATCTGCCCCAACCTCAATTTTTAAAATTGTTTTTATCACTACATGAATAGTACTCCAATATTACTTAGCTATCGTGCACTCCCACCAACCATGGCAATAGAATCCTACTTTCTTATTGCATTTCCAACAAAGAATTCTGGTATTTTTGCTCATATTTTTATTTTATCTTTGCTAACCTATATGGGGTCAGATACCATCTGTATGGACTTTTATAAGCATTTTCTCTAATATCATAATTTACACTAAATTTAAGTCTTTTTTTCCAAATTTTTCACACTGCTCCAGTTTAATATTTTGTTTAACATATTTTGCCCAATTCACTATGAAGTATTTTATTGTTTCATCCTCTAATGCCATTGTCAATAGTAATTTATATAATTTGGATATTAACTGTGTATTTCCTTCTTTTATTATTTTATCAAATTCATCATTCATCATGCCAATCCCCCATGTTTTCATATCTATATAAAATCTTTCTTTGAATTGATAGTATTGAAACCAATTACATTTGATTCCTTCTGCTATCAATTCATCTTGCATTTTTATTTCTCCTTTCCCTTGTGATAATTTTGTGATTTCCACATCAGTTATCCATCTTTGATTCCAATTTGTTTCCTTGCTGAATAATGCCTTGTTAATTGATACCCATAAAGGAATTTTTAAATACCATTTTGATTTAATTTTTAACCAAATTCACAAAATTGTCTTTCTTGCATAATGATTGTTGAATTCTTTATCCACTTTTAGTTTCTCATAAAACATATATGCATGAAATCCATATCTTGTTCCTAAGACTCCCAAATTCAAAATTCTTTTATTGTTCAGCTTTATCCAATCAGTACTCCAATTCAAAGTGCAGGCATAAAAATATAATCTCAAATTTGAGAAAGCTAATCCTCCTCTATCCGTGGTATCTTGTAATACTTTCATTTTCACTCTTGGTCATCTTCCATTCCATATAAAAGTGAAAATATCTTTATGCCATTTCACAAAGGGGGAGTCATTTGTTATGATTGGGAGATTCTGAAACAGAAAGATCATTTTAATAGTTGAGATTCTACCTAACCATGAGATATTTAGTTTACTCCATCTATTTCAATCCTTTTTGATCACTTGCCATGTTTTTTGATAATTGTTTTTGAATAGGTCCGAATTTCTATTTATAAGCATAATACCCAAATATCTCACTGTTTTCTGCACTTCAAATTCTGTTTTCTCCTTAATATCTTTTATTTCTTTCTCAGATAAATTTATTGGCATAATCATCGTCTTGTTTTTGTTCACCCAATATCCTGATATTTCACCATAATCTTCCAATATTTTCATTAAATTTTTAATATTTTCTACAGGATTAGCCAAAGTTATCACAACATCGTCTGTGTAAGTCATTCCCTTTACTTTCATGCCTTCTATCTGATCATCAATTCTAATATTATTTAATAATATCTCTAACATCATCAAAAATAATAAGGGTGACAGCAGACATCCCTGTCTCACTCCTCTGAAGATATTACATAATCTTTCTCTGTTAACTATAATGTTAGCTTCTTGTTTATAATAAATCATTTCCATCCACTTAAAAAAAAAATTCCCCTATATCTAATTTTTTCATTACCTCAAACATGAATTCTCAGCTTATATTGTCAAAGGCCTTCTCTGCATCAATAAATATCATCACCAATTTCCTATTAATATTTTTTTCATGTAATTCAATTAAATTTAGTATTTTTCTTATATTATCTTTTATCATTCTTTTTGGAAGAAAGCCAGATTGATCTTCATGTATCCAATTAAGTATAGATGTTAATAATTTGTAATTTGAATTTAATAATGAAATAGGTCTATAATTTTTTGGATCTGTCAGATCTTTGTTTTCTTTTGGAATTAATATTATATTAGCCCATGTTTGAGGTAATTGTCCCTTAATTATCCCATTCATAATTTTATGGAGTGGTTTTACCAATTGATTCATAAAACGTTTGTAATATTCATTCGTGAACCCATCTGAGCCCAGGGATTTACCCCCTTTACTTTTCTTTATCATATTTATTATTTCCTCCAATGATATTGGTTCATTTAGTTTTTTTTTTTTTTTTTTTTTGTAGTTCTGACAATTTTACAATACTTTGCTTATCCAAATATTTCCTTACCTTGTCCTTTTCAGCTCTGGTTTCTCATATAATTTGTTATAATATCCTGTAAAGGCCTGAATTATTTGGTTTTGTTTTGTCCAAGTTTTTTGATCTTCTTTTAGTTCTGAAATAGTACATTTTAATTTTTCTTTCCTCAATTTGTAGGCTAACATTTTACCTGGTTTATTTGGGTGCTCAAAAAAAATTGTCTAGTAAATTTCATTCCCCCCCCCCCATTTCTTCTAACATTAGAATGGAAATGTTTATTTTAATATTTTTTTATTTCTTTAAGAATTTTCTTATTCTTTGTATCCTTTTTCAAGATCTGTTCTTTTCTCTCTAATTCTTTGTTTAATTCACTCATTTTTTCTGTTCTTTTCTTTTTTTGTTCAGATGCTTTTTTTAAATAAATAATCCTCTTACCACTCCCTTCGAAGCATCCCATACAATTTCTGATGATACCCCCTTATCTAAATTTTCTTTAAAATATCAATTTATGTTTTCACCAATTTCTTTTAATATATTTTCATTTTTCAATAAATTATCATTCAGTCGCCAATTGAATTCTCTCTTTCCTTTCATTAGGAATAATGAAACAGGGTTGTGATCATATCATATCTTTGGTAGTACATTCATTTTATCAATTTTTGCACACATTGTTTCTGAAATTATAAACATGTCACATCTCAACCATGATTTATGCATACATGCGTAATAAGCGTAATCTTTAGAAGTTTTTTATTTGGCTCTCCAAGCATCTATCAGTGCTAAAAATTCTGTCAGGTCAAAAAATTCTTTAGGTAATTTCTATTGGTTTTCTTTTTAAAAAAGTTCTGATTTCCTGTCTATTTTGGGATTTATAACCCCATTCTAATCACCCATAAGAATCAATGAATCATAATTTAGTCCTTGCAATAACTTTAGTAAATTTCGATAAAATTTCCTTTATTTTCTAATGGGCCATATATACCCACCATCAGAATCTTTTGGTTTTGATAACTTACTTCCACTCCAATATATTGCCCTTGCTCATCATTTAAAATTAATTTTGCATCCAATCTAGAATTAATATATATAACTACCCCTTTTTTCTTATAATTAAAAGCCACAACAAATTCTTGTCCAATTTTTGGGTATCTTAAGTGCCTAATATCTTTCTTTTCAATTTCTGTTTCTTGCAAACACAAATCATCATATTTTAATTTATAAATGTAATGAAATTTTTTTTTCCTTTTTGGGGAGTAGTCATCCCTTGTACATGCCATGTCAATATTTTAACCAGTCCTGCATCTTTAAATTATTCACGTTAAATTGGATAAAACTGAACAAAAATCAATATTTTAACTTTTACTGTTAACCAATAAAGAATCTTAGTCTTCTTCCTAATCGTCTTCTCCAAATCCTCCTCCTGTTGCTCCTTCTGATATCAGGATCTCGCCTTGAGAGTGAGTTCCTTCAAAGTCATCTTGAAATAGATCTATTTCATAACTTCTTTGTTCTGGATTATCTTTTTCTTCCTCATTTTTTTCCAGGGCCTTTCTCACCATCATTTCATTTTCTGAATTCTGCTTGGGGTTTTTTAGTCTACATCCTCAAAAAAGTTTTTGCCTCCTCCACTGTGGTAATTTTAATTCTTTTCTTATTTATCCAAAAAGTCATCCCTTCTGGATTGTCCATATTATATTCCATATTTCTTCAACTGCGTAGATAAAGAACTATATTCCTTCCTATTCTGAAGCAATCTTATAGGCACATCTTTAAAAAAAATTAGTTCATGACCTTCAAATTCAAAAGGAGTATCGTGATAATATTTTAACAGGTCCCTCATTTGTTTTCACACAAAATAGATGAGCATGTTGTGTGGCAGGGTTTTTTGCCTTGTAATATAAGAATTCAATAATAATAATAATAATAATAATAATAATAATAATAATAAATTTTATTTTTATACCACCCATTGGTAGCCCAATCCGGGTGGTTTACAACATAAAAATAACATACAGCATAAAACAAACATTTTCCCTTCCCCCCCTTAAAACATTATTAAACTACATTATAATTAAAACCGTTTAGCAATTTAAAACAAAAAATTAAGATTAATATAATACAATTGCACTGACCCTTGTAACTTCTTTCAAGAGAACAGGGGTTCTAGAGGTTCTACTGAGGGGGGAAGCCCGAGGCCGGGATATTTAGTCTGGAAAGGCCTGCCAGAAGAGATCCAT
>CM034703.1:115287588-115323529 GCA_020142125.1 Phrynosoma platyrhinos
GATCTAGATGAAAGGGCGGTCTGGGACCAAAAATTATGCGAAAAATGTCTTAAAATCTGCAGTTTGCCAGAAAACAAACATGAAAACTTAATATAATATTTGGTTCCCAGACTGGCTACTTTCTTGAATAAAGATAAAGATTCCTTCCAGTTTGAAATAGATAGAATCTTTCGACTGAACTCTCTAACTGCTAAAAAGAAAAACTTACCGAGGGATATAGTTGTCTATCTGGTTAGGAGACAAATCAGGGACCAAATCTTAAAGGTGCATAACGAATCTCCACTGACATTAGATGGTTACCAGATTCAAGTTTTGAAAGATATCCCCGCCCAAATTCTTAGAAGGAGGAAGGAATATGCCTTCTTGACGGTATATTTGAGACAGCAAAATGTTCCTTATAGATGGGGCTCTCCAGATGGACTAATTTTTTGGTGGGGGAAAAGAAGGATAGTTTTGAGAAGTGTTGAAGAAGCCCAAAGATTTTGGGATCGCGAAGAAAGAAAGGGGAAATTTAGAGGAAAATCACCTGAAAACCCAGGACAAGATGAACCTTTAAGCAGCTCCGAGAAATGTAATAGTAGTCCATCTGGAGGAGAAATTTGTAGAAGTGACAAAGACACACAGGAAGAAGTGGGAGCTGTAAATTGGAGAGGCAGAAACCTACAAGGTTTGAGAGTGGATGACAGTTCATTAGAACTAGAAGAGAAGGACTTGAGTAGAGATGGAGATATAACGGATGAAGGAGATATAGAAGAAACATAGTGAGTAAGTACTGTTTTTTTTTTTATCCCTCCCCAATCCTAATGGAGAACCTTAAAATCCTGAGTTGGAATGTGAGGGGGCTAAATACCCCACAAAAAAGGGAAAAAAATCACCATATTGGTAAAATCAAGGCTGACATAATTTGCCTGCAGGAAACACACATCTGATCTAAAGATGTAAAATATCTTGAAAATAAAAGATTAGGGAAAGAATATGCAGCTACAACTAAAAAAAAAAAGAGGAGTGGTTATTTATGTAACAGAAAAATTTGATTTTAAACTTATCAAATCAGACCCAAATGGGCAATATATAATAATAGAAGTAAACATAAAAGGTGAAAAAATAACAGTAATGGGAGTCTACGTGCCCCTAACTAATAAAGGGACCTACTATGATCAGATTTTGAAAGAATTATTAAATACTGGAAATGAGTTGATAATATCTTTAGGAGACTGGAATGGAGTGATCGACCCCCAAATAGATAGGCTTACACCTAACAAGACAAAAAAATAATAATAATCAAGGGAAACTCCCAAAGAGTTTTTTTAACTTTCAGAAAACGTTGACTTTAGTAGATGTCTGGAGGACACTATATAAAAATAGTAGAGATTATACATATTTTTCACAAGTACACTCTTCCTGGTCGCAAATCGACATGTTTTTACTTTCCCCGCAGTTATGTAATCGTGTTCATAAAATTGAAACCCTTCCTTACAATATGGTCAGACCATAATCCCTTATTATTATCAGTGCTCGCGGCAGCGGCGACTCTCTTGGCTCGGCGGGGGCTGAAGGAAGGGACCTGGGCTCCAGACGGGCTTTCTTTTAGCCCAAATTACCATCTGCCTGGGACTCTGCTCTGGAGGACTCTGCCTTTGCCCATTACCATCCAGGGCAACCAGGAGCAGCTGTGCGCTGCGGGACTAGCGAGAACGCCAGTTGGGGCTTAAAAACCCCACCCAGGAACATCTCTCACCAGTGTTCGCGGCAGCGGCAACTCTCTTGGCTCGGCGGGGGCTGAAGGAAGGGACCTGAGCTCCAGACGGCCCTGCCATTTGGCCCTGTAAAGGGCCCAAAAGCCCCAACCTCCAGCTTGACACGGCGTGGAGTACCAGAGGAAGGCGGGACCAACCGGGCCTTTAAATTGGCCCCTATTAAGCCTTCCTTTAGTGGCACTGTACCGGAGGAGAGAGGACTTGCCACCTGGCCTTGCAATTCCATCTGAGGCATTAGTGGGGTGGGACTCAGACTCACTTAATCAAGACTCAGTTCATGCAAATAAGAACCACTCAGTTCATGCAAATAAGAACCACTCAGGGTCAGGGGGATTCCCAGTAGACAATGGATTGCTAATTAAATAGACACACATCCACCTTGCATATCCTCCCATCCTGAGGTCTTGCCATTCAACAACAGACTAACTCACAAATTAATATGTAAATCACTCCCAACCAAAGATCACATAAGTATATATATATATATATATATATATATATATATACCCCAAACACTTCCATGCCACCACCGTTCGAAGATGCCAGCCACAGATGAAAGTGAAATGTCAAGAATAAATTGTTCCAGAACATGACCACATAGCCCAGAAAACCCACAGTCAGTCCTCCACATGTGTGGCTTTGACTTTTACAGAGTCTAATGATGCCAGCCACAGATGCTGATGAAACCTCAGGAACAAACTTTTCTAGAACATGGCCACATAGTCTGAAAAATCCACCAAAAAACTATTTACTCTTCCCTTCAGTTGCAGTTGCAGCCAAGACCAATGGCTTCTTGGTGGTCATTATAGATGTTTAGGGGAGCATTGTATAAGGGGCTTCTGAACAGTTTTGTAGGCAGTATCCTAACAAAGCATGCTTGTATAATCATGAGGGTACAATTCAGCGACTTGGCCATGTTAGTATAGAATCTCAGTATGCAAAGGAATCTTGTAACATCTCTGAGACTGAGCCAAAGATGTGGTAGCACAAGTTTTCATAGACTTGGTCTGTGATAAATTGGAGCCTCTCCATTTACCAGAGCTTTATTCCCTAAAACCAAGGTTAAATGTTGGGAAAGGTACATTTTAATGAGGGTTACATCACACACAATTAGATGTCAACTGTCCAATGAGATGGGGAGTTGGGCAGAAGTGTGAACCTTCAAGATGCTTCTGAAAGAGAGGCATTAAAAAGCCTGAATGCAAGACAAGGCTTGTAAAGACTGCCTTTTGAGGTTTGGCTATGTAGGTCTGCCTACCTCCTGGTTGGCAGAGGGACAGAGCTGGTGAAGTTGGATAATGGAGTCTAGGCTCCTAGCTGTCTAGAAACAATCCCATCTAAACTGTGTTTAAGATTAGGAGCATGTACTAGTTAGTGGTGTTATGATTTTTCGGTTTTTTTACTGGCTTGGCTGAAATGACTGTATTCTATAACTTACATTTTGCTTTGTGCCTGTAGGACAAGTGGTTCTGCATGTAGTGATATCCTTTTGCACTAGAACACTTGTGATTATTTTATATTACCACAATTTTGTAAATATATATTTTGAAACCAAATAAAAATGATAGCATGGATCTGCAGTGCATGATAATTTATGCCAGATCAGCTTATTGACTTTTAGAGTTCTGAAGGAAAGACCAAAACTGCTTATACTGTCACCTGTTTGGCTTCTACACAATTTATTGTATTTTTACTATTGTGTGCTGCTTTCATAGTTATTGCAATAGAAAATCAAGAATGATTGTATTCAGGTTCTCATACAAGAAACATGTGTCCAATTTCTGGCTGTATACCATGATCTGTGGATCAAAGCCATGCTTTTCCTCTTTATTTCTTCCTATTCTAATCTGAAAAAGAATTTCAAGGCATTTTACATTAGCAGTGTAAAAATACATGTAATGTTCTTTTCTTCAGTGAGAATTCTCTACTGAAGGTCAGCTACTGCAACACATTTCAGATTTAAAAATAAATGGAAAAAATAATTTGTGCAAAAAGACAGCTTTGTGCAGAAAAGAGTGTATTTTGCACAAATACACTGTTGGGTAGAGGGGATAAACCAGTGCTTAAAAATATTTTTTGATTAAATGAAATGGAACAATGCAAAAAAAAATGTGTAAAACTTTTGCAATCTTACCCAATAAGGAGAAAACTTTTGAAAGTCTTGTGTGCAAAAATGACTAAGGGACAAAGCAGACTGCCTGAAAGGAGCGACTTTTGGCTGCCTCTTGGAGCACAACATTGGAGTTGTGGCAACTGCATGCTGCAGCCCCAATCCAGCATTTTTCCTGCCCCAAAAGAAGCAGCAAAATTCTGCTTCTTTTTTCGAGTGGAAAAATCCACCCTTTTCACTGCAGCAACAGCTTTCCCATGTTTCTGTGGCACAGGGTTTATAAACGCCATGCCACAGAAGCATCGTGATGCCACATGCCTTCTGGTTGGACAGGCAGCTTGACTCTGGCTTGGGGCAGAGTTGGGGCATGAGGCGTGCAGTCACCACACCCCCATGCCACCCACAAGCCAGATTTTACTGCCAGTCTACTTTTTCTCTAAGAGAAGATCTACATCCTGTCATTACAGAGTGTTTAAGCAAATCTCACAATATGAAATCCCCTCTGATTAACTCCTTTAATCTATTTTCCTCCTAAATCATGATTATTCCTTGCTCTCCTTCTCTAAGGGAAAAAAATAACTCCCAACTTCACTGTGTGGAATAAAATGGAAGTATTTAATTGGATTGGCAACAAAGAGTGACTCCTCTTTTTCCCCCCCTGTGAAGCAAGCTTGTGAAATAACAAGATGTTGCTTGCACTAAAACGATAAGAAAGGTACCCATGTGTCACTTCAAATTAACTGCTATAGTACAATAAATTTCTGAATTTAGATTAATTTGAGGCTTAGTGTTGGCCACTAATGAATCTACTGAAAGAAACACTTTTGCAACTAACAGTAAATGAAGCTGTATGCCTTTTGAGAATTTGGAAAATCATTCTGTTTTGTACTGGCTTGATTTGCACAGCTATTGTATTTATGGTGGCTCCTAAAAACTACATTGTGTACCAACTTTCCTGTTAATAGCCTGATGGTCATGTTCATGAGCCATACTCAGGTTGAGTTCATAACTGTCAAGAGCAATCAGAAATGGAATTAGGTTTGGCAAGAAACCTTGGGGGAAGCAATTGTGGACAGAAAGGTCAAGTAGGATTTCCTTGCACTGACACATGTCTTGAGCCCTGCCACTTAATGGTAAGAACTATAAGCCACCATTTTAACTTCCTCACAATATTTTAGAGTGCCTGATTACCTTAAGGCATAGCAGACCACTGTTTAAAAATTCACAGTGACATTAAACATAGAATGACAATATGCTGAATACTCTATGTCAGTTTGAAGTATTGGTTCATGGCAGCTCACCTTGATACCAAGAAGTGCACTTTATCAAAATTCGCCTCAAACTTGGAGCCAGCCTAACACAACAACAAAGGGCCAAAACAGACTGGCAGTAAGTGCTAGCTTTCCAGTGGCATGGGGGTGTGGCATTCAGATGGCACATGCCCCCACACTGCTGGGAAGCCACATGGCTAACCACATGTGCACCAGCTTCATGGTGTTCCAGCGGCAAGGTGTTTATGTGCACCACACTGTAGAAATGCTGAAAAGCCACCACCACTGCAGAAAAGCTTTCTGCTGCTGCTTCTTTTTGAGCTGGGAAATGTTGGTCTGTGGCCATGGCATGCGGTTGCCATGGCCCCAACCCAGTGATCAAAGAAGTGGCATGTTGCCACTCATTCAGGGCCATCTGTTTTGTCCCCTATTCTAGAATCCCCACTGGGGATTCGGTGTGCATATGGTGTTCCATGCACAGAGTGCAATCCATAGAAATTAGAATGACTCTGCCTTGTCAGAAATGTTTAGGATCAGAAGTGTTTTCCATTTCAGGGTTTTTTTTGTTTGTTTTGGATTTTGCAATACCTGTGTTTGCACATATATACATAATGAGATATTTTGGAGATGGGACCCAAGTCTATACACAAAATGCATTTATGTTTCATAAACACCTTATACACATAGCCTTAAGGTAATTTTATACACTTAAAAAAAAAAAGTTTTGTGTACCAAAAAACATTTGTGTACAATGAAAATCAAAAATCAAATGAGTCACTGTCACAAGCACTTATGAAAAAAGTTTTAGGTTTTGGACTATTTTGCATTTCAGAATTCTGGAAAAGGGAGACTCATCCTGTAATGTATTTAATGTGTTTCCACCCCCCAACATCCCCTCTTTTATTTTTTTTTTAAAAAATACTATTAAAATTGATGTTAGCTGTATTCTGTTTCAGTCTTTGTTGGAAGCCTCTCCATATTGACAAAAGTCTGGATAGCAAATAGATAAATAACTAAATAATCCATTGGTTTAGTTATTGTTTGTGAATCCAGTACTTGAAGAGTCACTTCAAAAGGATAATTGTGAACACATGGCTCCATAACCCAAAATTAATTAGTTTTATAGTTACAGTTTTAGCAAGTAAAACTTTATTTCCTATTTCTCAAAAGTAAGAAAAACATGGCAATATGTTTAGTTACTATTTTTAAAAAGGTACATCTGAAAGCTACAAGCCTTCTGCCCTGTAGTAGAAAACAAAATCCTGTACCATCCACATCACCTTAACATCAGCAGGCAGAAGAATGTGAGACAGAAGCAGAAGACATAAAGGAAGCCAGTATTCAAACAATGTGTCATTTCTCTTCCAGCAGTTTTTCAACTACAAAGTTACAATTTTAGCGCAAGCTGTGTGATGTTATTTCACATTGAGTTATGACAACAATGTACAAGTTACAAGCCTTCATGCCTGAGGGGAAAAAAAGAATGAAGTGTATGTACAGTGGACCCTTGTTATCTGCTGGGGTTTGGGGCCAGAATCCACTGTGGATAGCAAAATCCATGGAAATATAATGGTATAGCAAAATGGTGTCCCTTTTATAAAATGGAAAATCTAGGTTTGCTATGTGGAATTTATACTTTTTTGGAATATTTTCAAGCTGTGGATGCTTGAATCCATGGATAAAAAAAATCTGTGGATAAGGAGGGCCAACTGTACTTGTTATGTGCAACATGTTCCTTCCAAGAGCAGTGTATATCCCACTCTTTTTTCATTTGGGGGGAAATAAGTAGTTCCCAGCATATGCAAGCAGGCAGAGTTTTGTGCTCTACTACAGTCCCATAGGATCTTGGCCTTGGATTACAACTCCCATAACACTCTAACATTTCTAGTGATGGTTGAAGCTTCTCAAAGCTAAAGTCAAGAGCAAAGTTTCCTCTCCCTGAATATTTTGCAGAGGTGTGATGTCTGTGTACTGCTCAATTCATTTCTTGAATCTGATCCTACCATGCTAACTGGAGATAGAGATTTCAACATGGTTTTCCTTCTAAGCACTTGCTGTCTCACCTACCTTCCGCTAACTTGATCCCAGGTCAAGTCTCTAAGTGCTTCCAAAGTATTTTGTCAGTTTTCAAATGTCATCTACCTAGTGTATATCTGGGTTAATAACAAGCCACATCCATTTTTCATAGCTACCCCAGTCTTCAAAAGTGCACTCATTTTTCCTTTAATAATAACTCAACTCTAGGCTTCTGTGTTTTTGGGCTTTGTATTCTGGCACAAAGCTTTTAAAAATGTGTGAAAAGTTGCACCTTTGGTAGGTAGGAGGCCTCTCTTAATAGCTCTGTGCTTCAAGTAAGTGATAAAAAGAAAACCCTAACTCTTTATTTTTTTTTTTAAAAAAAAAGTGGAAGTGGAAAGGGATTGAGGAACTGATTAAATTACCTCTTTGTGACATGGGGCAAAAGCAACAGTGTAATAAACAGTGGCCACATGATCAGAAAAATACCAGCTTTCTCTGCTCCAGTACATTTAACAAAAGCTTGATCAGTGAAAAACAAAAGCTTTTCTCACTTTAGGGACAAAAGGATTGCCTCTTGCTAACCTTTATGGAGCATACTGCTGAAGAACAACAAAGAAGAAAGCTGTCCTCTACTCTCTGAGCATACAAGTCCATTATGAATATGCTCACAGTGCTTTCTTAAGGGAGTGAGGAATGTAGCTTATTATTGACAAACAGATTATTACATGACCATCAGCTATTGTGTGGGTGAAACGTCTGTTATTCATTAAAGGGTGTGCTGGTTGTTGTTGTTTTAAATAGACTCGATTATTTTAGTTAACCATCTGAATCAAGTCAGTTTGCTGACAGCATTTTCATACTAGGAATTATTGCAACCCATTGTAGACATAATGGATGAAACATTTGTCTGTACTGATTTCTATACAGTTTACATTTTTCCAGGTTTGTTGTGGTTCAAGAGTTCTAGTTTCAAGTGAGGGATGAATTTGGACTGACCCCCTGCATTTTCTGACAAGCCCTTCATCTTTAACAGGGATATTGGGGCGAAATAAACCAGCAGTAAGAGCCGGCTTCCCAGCAGCCTAGGAGCATGGTGTTCAGAAAGCAGCATGCCCCCAGGCCACCAGGAAGCCACACAGCTGACCGCATATGTGGCGGCTTCACAGTGTTTCAGTGGCGTGGTGATTACACATATCGTACTGCAGAAATGATGAAAAGCCACTGCTGCAGTGGCAAAGGCACCTTTTTCCTGGTGCAAAATGGAGCAGCTTTTTGTCGCTTCTTTTTGTGCCAGGAAAATGTCAGATTGGGGTGTGGTATGTGTAACCCAGTTACACATACCCAGTAATCAAAGGGACAGTGTGATGCCACTCCTTTGGGGCCATCTGTTTTGCCCCATAGTTACAGGGATGCAAATGAAACATGGATTGGCTGCATTTATTGAATCTGCAAAGTGCAGATGGTTGAGAACTTTATTCAATTTTTTGGTGTTTTTTTGAGAGAGGAGTTCATTCAGATTTGCAAAATTCTTCATAAATTTCATACTTGAGATTTAAAACTAGTCAGAGAAAACAAAATGGACAGACCTATCCAACTGTAGAGGGATAAGGAAACAGTTACAGAAAGCTAGGGTGTCCCCACTTCTCTCCCTCTCTTCCCTAACAGTTATTCAGTCTTTCCAAGGTGGCACATGTTGACATGCAAAGCCCCTGATAACTCTTTTATTAGCTAAGTTTTTTGCTTACTAAAGTGTACTTCCAAGGAAAAGCAACAGTAGACCAATTTGTCAGCTTGTAGGAATCTATCACAAGCTTGTAAAAAATCATCTACTTTTCAGAGATTGATGGACTCAGACTGTTGTTTACTGAGAAGTGGAGCAAGCAGTCATGTCAGGGCAAAAGAGACCAAACACTACAGATATAAATCAAAGTTAAAGTTGCTCCCCTAACAAAGGCTGCATGCCAGCCCTGCTATATTCTCCTTTGCTCATTCCTGGTGTGTCAATGCATGCATAATCTTTGCTTCATTTTTTGGTTCATTTTTTGGCATTTAGAGCTGTGATCTGTCACAATGTCTCTAAATGTCACAGTTCTAAATGTATACCGCTCCTGCATACTGAAAAGAACATGAATGCTGCCTACATACTACATAGCTAATGCATCAGTTCTAAAGTGTATAATGGACAAGACAGAATGGCCACTGACCCAATCTGCACTTCAACACAGACTTTAGATAGGGATATAGACCTTCACTCATTGCTGCAACATAGTAAAACTGAGCTAGGAGATCATATTCCATACTGAGATGCTTCCTTATTTGACAACTCTAAATTTAGGGACCCACCACTTGTGGCCCTTTAGATGCTGTAAAACTAGAGCTCCCATCTTTTCTCACCATTGGTAATGCTGGCTAGGTGTGACAAAGGGCCTAAGCAGACTGCCAGAAATAGTGCACATTAAATTGAGGCACTACCCTGGCTCAGTGCTAGGGAATTATGGGAATTATATTTTTTTCTGAGACATTGAGCCTTCTCTGTCAGAGAGGTCTGGTGCCACAATAAATTGCAGTTCCCATGATTCCCTAGCACTGAGACAGGGCAGTGCCTCAATTTAATGTGCACTATTTCTGGCAGTCTGCTTAGGCCCATAGTTGAAGTCCAACAGCAGGTAGAGGGGCACAAGTAGCCTACTCTTTGTAGTACCCCTTGTTAAACAAATGCATGGAGATGAGTAATGACTTCTGGGTTTGAATGGCAAAATGCATGCAGTCCCTGTAAGTGACTAGCTGTAGGGGGAGTTGTTTAATGTGGTGGTCATAAGCCAAACTTCTTTTAGACTGGTGAAAAGTTCTCCCTAGATCAAAGGGAGACTGGGGGATAACCCACAAGGGCCTACATAATCCATAAATCTGGTGTTTCAATTAGTATTTTGGTTGTGAATAATCTTGGGTGGAATGGAGGAGACCAAGGCTATGAAAATGGCCCACCATGGTAAAAACCTATAGGATGACTGACACAAACTCTGCAAAACCAACTTTCTAAATTAAGTGGAACAAATGTGTTGGATTGTCCTAGAGAGTGACTTTCTGATTTTGATGGTGAAATGATTGCAGTAGGAAAAAGGGGAGATGCCAATAACAAATACAGAGAGACCACCATATGAAATAAAAAAGGCCACAACTTTATTAAACACAGCTGACAGGTAATGTTGGCCCATAGCATGGGTCAGAATCTGGCATCAGCCAACCAAACTGTTGATCAATGAACCCATTGCCTGGTCACGGCCAGGCCTCAGGATGACAAGAGGGGGGAACCTGATATTCACACCTCCACCCCTTGTCACTGGGGATGCTGATAAGGAGTTTATCCCTGCAATGACAACTCCTTCTCCCTCCCAACACCCCATGGTGCTCCTGATAATCTGTGCTCTGCAGCACAGATAACCATGCCCACCAGATTCCAACTCTATGCTACCACCAAAAAAGGCTGGCCCTCAATGAGGGACCACCTTCCTCCATCTCCTAGCTGAAAGCAGAGTCAAACTCAAACATTAAGCCTAACACACAGTCCTAGGTGAGGCTGGCCGAGGGCACCACCATGGGGGGCAGGGGTCCAGATCTGGACAAACATGACCCACATAGATTCTAGATTTCCACCTGCCCAGATATTTTATGGCAATAGCAGTAAGACTGCATTCTGCTATGGTGGTGGCAGCTCCGATCCAGAAAGAATGTCCTCTGAACCTTGCTGCTGGCATACCAATGTATTGGAAGGCCAACCTGAGCACTGCCACCAATTAAAACTGAGTAAGAGGAATTCTATTCTTATGAAGAAACAGCAGGCCTCATATCGGTGGGTGGGATGCAAGGTATTTCTGTAAAGTCTTGACTGGACAAAGCCTGCAGCCAGGGAGCCATCAAAGTTTTATGGTGGAGCCTTTACCCAAGTTGTCACACTTGGATCTGTGGAAAACTAAGAAAACAACATATTTCCCAAAAGAGACATCCTCCCACCTAAGGGCCCTCCCAGTCCAAACTTTATTGGTGGAGGGAACCAGCTCACCCAGCCACAGGGCCCCAAAGAAGGCTGTCACAAAAGCTGCACAGAAAAGGCAAGTCTCCTCATTAGAGAGACACACCTCACCCAAGTGTTAGGAGATAAAAGAGCCCTGGTGGTACAGTGATTAAATGCCTGTACTGCAGCTACTCACTCATAGACCACAAGGTTGTGAGTTCAATACTAGCCAGGGCTCAGGCTAGACTCATGCCTGCATCCTTCTGAGGTTGCTAAAATGAGTACCCAGCTGTTGGGAGGCAATGAGCTTACAGTTGTAAACCACTTAGACATCCCATAGTGTGATATGAAGCTGTATATGAATGAAGCTGCTTTATATTGGAGAAGAGTTTAAAGGTTATGGGCCTCTTCCCATCAGCCTCCCATGGAGCTGCCCTCCTCCAACCCTCAGTGACCCTCTTGATAATTAAGGATGCACATGGGTCCTGAAAACCTGCAGTCTTAGCAAAAAAAGGTGATACCAGCCAAATTTACAGACATGGTGTGGAGGGCTAGACCTCTCTCCCGCATCCAGCCCAGGAAGTTCAATACAGTGCGGGTACATGATGGCCGGCTTGCCTGGAGGCCCAATGCCCTACAGAATGAGAACTTGGCAATGCCACAGCTGTAGTTTCTAAGGCTGGCAGGGGCCAGGAAAAGCAAAACTCTTTGCATTACAGTGTGTTCCCAAGTCCCCAAAGTTCCTTTGGGAAAGGCATGGGTGAGGGGTCTGCTCCAGCCACCAAATATCAGAACCTGGCCTCCTGGAAATAAGAAACAGTATCTACGATATTGTTTTCTTTTTTGATTTTTTGAATTAATATTCAAGCATACATCCATTTTAACACTGATATCTTCTCTCAACATTCCCATCATCCCCTCCACCACCCCATCACCACCCTAGTCATCCCCTATTACCATGACCAATCATAAATCCTATTCTATGACACACTCCTTTATATATTGTTTATTCTATATAAGTAAAACTTCCTTATCTCTCCTTATATCTATCCATAACCTACTTCTCTAAGTCCTTCTATAATAAAACTCCTATCTATTCCATATATCCCATATGTACTCTTACTCATTCCTTCCTCCCTTCTCATCCTCCTGTTCCATCCTCTTCTTCCCTCTCTCACCTTCTAACTTATCCCTTCCAATTTTTCATCTCCTCCTCTTCTTCTTACATGTGATGATATTTTCAAGGCCCTGAACAAAATGAGCTTTGATGGTAATGTTGCATAGGCACATCAAAACAAAACTCCAAACCAATTGCATAACGCACTCAGACTTGGAAGACTGGCAGAAGAAGAGAAAGAGCTGGGCAGCAGTGGCATTAAAATCCCTCCGCCCACCCAGCACCCTCCCAGCAGCAGTGGAGGAGGAGGAGGAGGAGGAGAGAGAGAGAGAGGGGGGGCAGCAGCAGCAGCTTTAAAATCCACCCACCCACCCAGCACTCTCTCTGCAGCAGTAGAGGAGGAGGAGACAAGAAAGTGAGAGTGGGGCAGCGGCAGTTTTAAAATCCACCCACCTACCCAACACCCTCAGGCAGCAGTGGAGGAAGAGGAGGAGAGAGAGAGCAAGGCAGTGGCAGTTTTAAAATACCCAGCACCCTCCCAGCACCCTTCCAGCAACAGTGGTTTAAAATCTACCCACCCATATTTTAATGTACAGTTTGGTTTTTAATTTGATAAATTCATTACACTGAACTATGGTAAACTACCATATCTCTCTAGGATAATTACAATTCTAATTAAATCATAAGACTCTGCTCATATGACTACCCCATCAAGTCCAAATACACATTATCTGCTCTGAGACTTCTCTCATAGAATAGCTGCCTTCAATATTTTACAAGATAGTTTTCACCTCCTTGTATCTCCCAAAAACCATCTTGGAATTAATTTCCAATTTGGGGTTTGGTGGGACTGATCTGCCAAAGTTCCCTTGCTCCTGTTCGGCTGAAGCTTAGAGTCTTTGTCTGCAGAATTATACCCCCAAATCTCTGGAATACCTACAGCCTCAGCAGCTGGGAGGAAGTGTGGGAGCAGAAATTGAGGCTGTGCAGGGAAAAGGAAGGTATGGCAGGAATAGGATGAAGGTTTGTTATAAAGGAAGGTGGGACCAATGTTTGAAAGCTATCCTGCCTTCAGTTCACCTTGTTTCCTGGAATGGATTGGCAAATGCACCGACCATATGACACAACCTTACCTTGCTCCTTTACAATTCCAGGTCAGTCAAAAACAAGTCTCAGATCATCTATGATCTTTTTCTAGATGAAGATGCCAACCTGGCTTGCCTTACAGAGACCTGGCCAGGAGAAGACAGAATTATAACTTGGGCACAGGCCCTCCCAGCTGGCTCTGTCAATAAACAGGTAAGGAGAAGTGGACAAGGAGGCAGAGTGGCTCTGGTTCATAAGAATAACCTTACCTTGACCAGGATACCTGTCCAGAAAACAGTCCACTTTGAGTGTATGTACCTGAGCCTGAGTACCAAGGACAGTTTGGGGATTCTGTAAGTATACCATCCACCCCGTTGTCTAGCAGACTCCCTAACCATGCTGACACATCTGGTCTCAGAGTTGCTGGTGGAGTTGCCTAGACTCTTAGTGTTGGGCAACTTCAACATCCCACTCAAGACCAGTTTGTCAAATCTAACAGATATGGCTCAGGAGTTCGTGGAGTCCATGACAAACATGGGCCTATCCCAATTGGTCATCAGACCCACATATTGTGTAGGTCATACCCTCAATGTGGTCTTCAGTACAGAACAGGAATATCCATGGGCAGAGGTAACAAAAACCTCCACATTGTCATGGATGGATCATTTCCTGATCAAGGCTGAACTAAGAACCACTGTCCATCCTGTCAGGGATGGAGGACCAATTAGAATGGTCTGCCCTTGAATGCTAATGGAACAAAATGGATTCCAGAAAGCCTTAGAGGGTCTAATGGTTGGCAACACCGGTGATTCTGTTGAAGCTTTGTTTAATACCTGGAACACTGATCTTGCCAAGGCTAACAACATGATCGCTCCCAAGCATCCTTTCTAACCCACTTCAAACTACCAACTATGGTATACTGAAGAACTCAGGAAGATGAAGTGGGTTGGACAATGACTAGAGTGCATCTGGTGGAAAACTTGACTCTTATCTGATAGAACTCATCATAGGAAATTTCTTTGTTCCTATAGAGAGGCAATGCATGCCACAAGGAAATCTTCCCCCTCTGCACATATACCATCCACCCCATTGTAACACATATTGCATCTGCAGAGTCCTGTCCAGCAGAGCTGTTTAGAGTGGTAAGGGAACTGGCACAGGTTCCACCTGTACAGAACCCATTACTTAACCTGACAACAGCCTGCTGTGATGTGTTTAACAATTTCTTTGTAGATAAAATCTCTCAGATAAGAGCAGATTTGGATGCTGGTGTTATAGCAGAATCGATAGATGAGGTGTCCAGCAACTCTGCTAATGAGATTATACTGGATTAGTTCCAATCAGTTAGTACTGATGACGTGGACAAGCTCCTTGGGAGGGTGAGGAAGGCAACCTGCCCTCTTGACCCTTGCTTTTCGTGGCTGGCTATCCAGGGGGGAGATGCCTTTAGGATGTTCCTGAGGGACATCATCAATGCATCCCTTAGGGAAAGTCAGGTGCCATCTTGCTTGAAGGAAGTAGTGATCAGGCTGCTTCTGAAAAGACCTTCCCTTGACCCACTTGACATGAACAGCTATAGGCCATTTTCTTTACTACCATTCTTGAGCAAGGTGAGTGAAGGCTGTTGCCCTTCAGCTCCAAGCTGTCTTGGAGGAAACTGATTATCTGGATCCATTTCAAACTGGCTTTAGTACAGGATATGGAGTGGAACCTGCCATGGTTGCCTTAGCTGATGACCTCCGTCTGGGCATCGGCAGAGGTAGTGTGACCCTGTTGCTGCTACTGGACCTTTCAATGGCCTTTGACAGAATAGATAATGACATCCTCTTGAATTGCCTGAGAGAATTAGGAATCAGAGGCATTGCATTGTAATGATTCCGTTCCTTCCTCTTGGACAGATTCCAGAGGGTGATGCTTGGGGATAGCTGCTCAGCTAAAAAGGAGCTTAATTGTGGCATCCCTCAAGGCACCATCCTACCCCGATGCTATTCAACATATATATGAAACTGCTGGGAGAGATCATCTGGAAACAAGGGGAGGAGTGTTATCAGTACACTGATGACACTCAGATGTATTTCTCCATGTCTCAGTCTACGGCTTTGACTTCAGATGGCATCTCCCCCCTCAATGAATGTCTTAAAGCAGTAATGGACTGGATGAGGAAAAACAGATTGAAACTGAATCCAGACAAAATGGAGGTACTAACGATAGCAGCCCCGAACCTAGGTATTAGGTTACACTAGTCCTAGACCTAGATGGGGTTACACTTTCCCCAAAGGACTGTGTTCACAGTCTGGGGGTGCTCCTAGATCCATTGCTTCAGATGACAAATCAGGTGAATGTGATACTGCACTCTTTCCTGGATGTTAGGGACCTTGAAACCATGGTATATGCACTGGTAACCTCTCAATTTCTGTAATGAACTCTACATGGGTCTACCCTTGTGCCTAGTTCAGAAACTTCAGTTGACGCAGAAGATGGCAGCCAAGCTGGTCTCAGGTAAAACTAGAAGAGACTATATAACACCAATCTTAAGATCACTTCACTGGCTGCCTATTAGTTTCTGGGCACAGTACAAGTTGTTGGTTATTACTTTTAAAGCCCTAAATGGCTTGGGTCCCACAGATATGTGGGACCACCTCCTTCTGTTTAATCCACCCCATGCACTCAGGTCATCTGGGAGGAACTTGTTGCAACCTATAAATACTAGATTGTTTGCAACTGCCCAGAGGACCTTCTCAGCTACCACTCCCAGATTATGGAATGGCCTACTGGATGAGATCCATCACATTACCTCCTTAAACAGCTTTAAAAAACCTGTTAAGATGAATCTCTTCTGACAGGCCTTTCCTGAGTAGACAACTGTCCACTGAAAAAGTTGTGTCTGTTACACCCCGACTTCTCTCACAGTTATTGAAAACTTATTTGTTACTTATTGTGTATTGTTGTTTTAAAAATGTTTTAAACTATGACTGTTTAATTGTATTTTAGGGGTGAGTGGGTTGTTGGGAGATGGGAATGTATGTTTTAACATGTAAGCCACCCTGGTTGTGTTACACAGAAAGGTGGGATACAAATACATTTATTATTATTATTAGTTAAGGATCCTAACAGCAGCCTAGTTGTCACACCAAAAACAAACCATCTTATTCTTGAAGGAATCAGCCCAAAGGTGGACCACCAACAACATGGAGAAAAATTCAAGGAAGGTAAGGTTCTGGGGGATCCCACCCCAACCTCACTTCTCAGGCCATTGTTGGGTATATCAGTGCCCATGAAAAAAGAATCTGAAACCCAAACTCCCCACTGCATCACAGTGGACTTGGAGCCCCTGCCCCAGGTTCCAAGGGCACTGCCACAGGGACATCCTGTTGAAATGCAGGAGGAATTCCTGCCACACTGAGAGGTCTTCTCTGATACACTTGGTGATGCTGATGTATTGATGGGCAGCCCTGAACCTTGCTGTGACCTTATTTTGGAGGGTATAGAATACAGGCAAAGTTTAAATGTTCCAGAAGGGACTGGATGTCCTTTAAGGTGACCTTCTGGGCTAGGCTGGTGGCCTGGATTTTATCAAGGAGGGCACAGAGCTTGTCAACTGGGAGGTGGATCCCCGGGTATGTGAGCACTGTGGAGGGCCCTTCTGTCTTGTCTGCTGCTAGAGGGACTCCCAGTTCAGCAGCCAAAGATTGGAAAATGGTGAGGAGCTTGGAGCATCCATCATCCCCAAACTTCCCAGTGAACAGGAAGTCATCCAAATAATGGGTGACTAGTGGGGATCCCACACAGCCTTTTATCTCTCATTCCAGGAAGGTGATGAAGGTCTCAAAGGCTGCACAGCTGACAGAGCATCCCATGGGCATAGCTTTGTCAAAATACCACTCTCCTTTGAATTTGAACCCAAATGAGCAGAAATCATCTGGGTGGACAGGTAGCAGTTGGAATGTCAAATGGATCTCACACTTGGGTGTAATAGTTACTGAGGTGCAAGCCTGCACAAGCTGGATTGCATTGTCGGAGGAGTAACACATTATTGTTCATCCTTGCTTTGCCATTCTTGGATGTCTTCTCTTCAGTATCTATTCCTCTTATTTATTTTTGGTCATATTTTATACATTCATTTTCATTAGCTGCCTTGCACACCATCTCCCAACTTTGTTATCTAATCTGCTGCTGCTAATTTTCCTCACCGTTGTTGTGTCTTCAGTGAATTCCAGCCAGCGGTTGTTTTTTGGCTGAGGTGGTACTGGGGAAGGACACATATTATATATATTTCTTTTTCCTCTGCTTGCTTCACTGGGTACTCGGAGCTGACTCCAGTGAAAGGAGGCTTCCATTGACAAAAAGAGTCTGCAAAACCTTAATTGATCCTACCATAGCCACGTGTGCCTGCCTACAATAGGCAAGGAAACCAGGGTCATTGGATTGCTCTCAGATTGGATGCTGATATGAACCTGATAGGAGCCCTGGTGGCATAGTGGATAAATGCCTGTATTGCAGCCACTCACTCATAAACCACAAGGTTGTGAGTTCAATACTAGCCAGGGCTCAGGCTTGACTCAGGCCTGCATCCTTCCAAGGTCACTAAAATGAGTTCCCAGCTGTTGGGGGGCAATGAGCTTACAGTTGTAAACCGCTTAGACACTGCATAGCACAGTATGAAGTGGTATATAAATGAAGCTGCTTTGCTTTGCTTTGCTCTTGTTCAGAATATCCCAGCAGTGATTGGCAGCAGCTCAGGAGGTGTGGCAAGTGAGCAGCAAATCCTAGCCTCCCTGGGACTGAGGGAACAGGGTCCGCCTCCTGAGTCTGCCTCATAGTTCCACCAGCAACACCTGGGCCAAGCGGAGGAGCGGCAGCACCACAGCAGCATGGGAGATGTGGCAAGTGAGTGGCAAACCTAAAAGCCACTCACACCACCCTCCCTGGAACACCAGCTCCCTGCTCACCACTATTGCCCCCCTGGGACTAAGGGACCAGCAGTCACCTCCTAAGTCTGCCTCACAGCTCCACTGGCAACACCTGGGCCAAGCAGAGGAGTGGAAGCACCACAGCAGCACAGGAGGTGTGGCAAGTGAGGAATAAACTTAAAAACCACTCACACCACCCTCCCTGGAACACCACCTCCCTGCATGCTGCTAGCCTCCCTGGGACAGAGGGACCAAAGGCCATCTCCTGAATCTACCTCACAGCTCCACCAGCAACACCTGCATGTATCTTTGGGTAGCACGGAGGCAACATGAAAGGAAAGAGATGGAGGAGGATGGGGAGGATATACCCGCGACAGTAGACAGGGGGAGGCAGCTGATGCTACCTATGGAGTGGCAATTCAAGTAGTGTGGGATAATGGAAGATATAGCATGAACAGGGTGAAATACTATCATAAAGGAAGGTGAGATTGATATTTGAAATCCATCTTGCCTTCCATTCACCCTGCTACCCCAAAAGAGCTGGAGAGCATGCCAAACCATCCACTGAACCTTTCCTTGCTTTTGTGCAACACCAGGTCAGTTAAAAATAAGACTCACATCATTCACAATCTATTGATGGATGAAGCAGCCAACCTGGCATATTTTACAGAGACCTGGCTGGGAGATGACAGTTCTGTAACTTGGGCTCAGGCCCTACCAGCTGAGTACTCTGTTAATGAGCACGTAAGGGGACATGAGCGAGGGGAGGGAGTGGCCATGGTCCACAAAGGTAATCTTACTTTGGCCAGGATATCTGTCTGGAAAACACTCAACATCGAGTGCATTTACCTAAGCCTAAAGGCTAGGGATAGTCTGGGGATTCTGTTAGTATACTGTCCACCCCGTTGTCTAACAGACTCCCTAGCCGAGCTGACACTACTGGTCTCAGAGCTGGTGTTGGAGTTGCCTAGGCTTCTAGCCCTGGGTGACTTCAACATTCTGCTTGAGGCTGGTTTAACAAACTTAACTGGTGAAGCTTGGGAGTTCATAGTTTCCATGACAAACATGAGCCTAACCCAATTAATCTCTGGGCCCACACATTGTGCTGGTCATACCCTCAATGTGGTCCTTTCTTCGGAACAGGCATATCCATGGGCAGAGATAGTCAGTAACTCCTCATTGTTATGGACACATCACTTCCTGGTCAAGGTTGAACTGAAGGCCACTATTCCCCCCATTGGGGGTGGAGGACCCATTAGAATGGTCCACCATTGAAGGCTGATGGAACCCATTAGGTTCCAGGAAACCCTAGAGGGTTTAATGGTTGGTAATGTTGGTGATTCTGTTGAAGCCTTGGTTAATACCTGGAAAAATGATCTTACCAGGGCTATTGATATTATTGCTCTTAAGTGTCCTTTCCAGCCCGGCTCAAACCGTAAGCCTTGGTATATAGAAGATCTTAGGAGAATGAAGCGGGTTGCATAATGACTAGAGCGCTGCTGGCAAAAAATTTGACCCTTATCTGACAAGACACATCATAAGGATTTTCTTGATTCCTATAGAGTGGCTATAGATACAGCTAAGAAGTCTTTCTATTCTGCATGTATTGCATCTGCAAAGTCTCATCTGGCAGAGCTGTTCAGGGTGGTAAGGGTTCTAATGGAAATGTCCCCCACCCAGAACCCTTTACTAGAACCAACTAAAGCCTGTTGTGATAAATCTCTCAGATAAGAGCCGACTTGGACACCGGCATTAGAGCAGAAGTGGCAGGAGAAATAACCAGCGACTCCTTGAATACTGTCATACAGGATCAGTTTGAGTCTGTGAGTACTGAGGATGTGGACAAGCTCCTTGGTAGTATGAAAAAGATGACCTGCTCTCTCAATTCCTGCCCATCTTGGCTGGCTGTCCATGGGGGAAATGTGCCTAAGGTGCTGTTAAGGTACATAATCAATGCATCTTTTAGGGAAGGCTGATCCACTTTTTAAAAAAGCCTTCCCTAGACCCCCTGAACAAAACTGACTACAGGCTGGTCTCACTTTTGCCGTTCTTGAGCAAGGTGATTGAGAGAGCGGTCGCCATTCAACTCCGAGCAGTCTTGGAGGAAACTGATTATCTAGATCCATTTTAATCTGGATTTAAGACAGGATGTGGAATTCAGACTGCCATAGTCTCCTTAGTCAATGATATCCGTCTGGGCATCAACAGGGGAAGTGTGACCCTGTTGGTGCTCTTGGACCTCTCAGCAGCCTTCTATACCATCAACCATGGTATCCTTCTGGAACGCTTGGGAGAGTTGAGAATTGGGAGCATTGCACTGCAGTGGTTCCATTCCTATCTCTCAGCCAGACTCTAAATGGTGAAACTGGGAGACAGCTGCTCTTCTAAAAGAGAACTAAAATCTGGCATCCTTCAGGGTGCCATCCTGTCTCCTATGCTATTTAACATTTACATTAAGCTGCTGGGTGAGAGCATCTGGAGATATGGGGCAGGGTGTTATCAGTTTGCTGATGAGACCCAGATATGTTTCTCTATGTCTGGGACTGCTGCAGTGACTAAGGATGGCATCTCTCCTCTGAATGAATGTCTTAAGGCAGTACTGGACTGGATGAGGGAAAACAGACTCAAACTGAATCCAGATAAGACAGAGGTACTTGCTATAGGGACCCCTAACCTGGGAATGGAGATATGTCAACCAGTTCTGCATGAGGTCACACTTCCCCTGAAGGACTGTGTTCACAGCTTGGGGGTGCTCCTAGACTCGTCTCTCCACTTGACACCTCAGATAGACGTGATGGTCAGGAGTGCCTGTTATCAGCTTCAGCTGATATGCCAGCTGCAACCCTTCCTGGAGCCAGGCGACCTGGAAACAGTGGTACATGCACTGGTAATCTCTTGACTTGAGTTCTGCAACATGCTCTACATGGGGCTACCCTTGGGCCAAGTTCATAAACTTCAATTGATGCAAGATATGGCAGCCAGTCTGGTCGCAGGTACATCTAGAGCTGACCATATAACACCGGTTTTAAAATCTCTCAATTGGCTTGTTTCCAGGCAGGGTACAAGGTGTTGGCTATAACCTTTAAAGCCCTACATGGCCTAGGTCCAGACTACTTGCGGGAGTGCCTTCCTCCATATAATCCACCCAACACACTTAGATCCTCTGGAAAGAATTTACTTCAGCCTAAGAAGACCAGATTGGTTACGGTAACCCAGAAGGCCTTTTCATCTGCTACCCCTGGGGTATGAAAGGGCCTGCCAGAGGGAATCAGTCACATTAGCACATTTGAAGCCTTAAGTCTGTTAAGACAGATCTCTTCTGGCAGGACTTTCCAGATTAGCCTCCACTTCCACTGATCTTGATATCCCCCGTCTACCCCAAAAAAGATAATGTCTCGCCTCTAACTACCTCTAATTTTAGCTAATTTGTTATTGCTTCTGTTTTTAATTAGTATTTTATATTGTTATTCATTTTATATTGTTATTGTTTTTAGTTTGCTTCTTTTTCTTTTTTATAATTGGGAGGAGGATTGGGGTAAGGGTTATTTAGAAATCTGGTTTTAATTGCATATTGTATTTTATTGTTATTCCTATTTGTTGTAACAAATAAATAAATAAAATTTATTATTATTATTATTATTATTATTATTATTATTATTATTATTATTATTATTATTAAACACACCAAGCATATCTCAGGGGGAATGGTATCAATGACTAACACTCCATGGGATGGGATAGGTGAATAAGGTGGTACTCACTCAGAGCCTTCTTGGGGACACTCCAAGGGGGAAACATGCTGGTTAGGAAGAGGGGGATAGAGAAGAGGCCCGCAACCCAGCCTGCTTTGCATTCTTTCATCATCTTTCTTAGAAGACATGAGGCAGGTCCCAAGTAGATTCTAGATTCCAGGCATTGAAGGCTACCCTAGGCGCAGAGGTGGAGATACAGAACCCATGGGTGGACCCTTCCTCCAAGAACAGGGCTGCCTTTTTGTTTGGGTATCTATGGTGGAAGGGAAATAATGCCAGTGGGTGCACAGGGTGCAAGCAAGGTCAAAGTTGGGATAAGCAGCCTCTGGGGAACTATTTTGGATCCCCTTCCCTCTGGTACTGGAGCCAGTGGCTTCCTCGTTTTAACTGGAGGCTGTTGGGCTGGGGCTGTCATGGTGAGTCCCACTCATCCAACCCTTTTATTCAAGTGAAAGCACAATGGATTTTACTATCCCACCGCTGACACCAATTTGTCAGGGTGACTTTTCACGTTCTCTTATTCTGGAAGCCCTATGCCACACCAAGTACTCTACTTATTTGGTTTATTAAACTATGTTTCTTTTTAAAGCCATTTCCTTGTGAAACCCCAACTTATTGATGTAACTGTTTCATTTCATGTACCTCTTCATAGCATGGAAATTCAATCCAGGTTCACACAACTTGTAATTATTATAACAATAAAACTGCATTTAAATGATGGTTAGCAATGTTTCATTTGTTACTATGTTTTATTCACTTGTTCTTTTTACACTTTGTTATAGAACTCTTTATCTAGAGAATGCCAGTTAGGAGGCATGCAGATGGGCAACCCTGGGCACCCGAGGAAACGGAGGATCAGGCTGAGGCTGCTGGACACATTGACCCCAACCCTCCCTTTTGCTGGCCCAGAAAAGAGTGGCAAAATGCTGCTCTTTTCAGAACCGGCAAAAGGGTACCCTAAGAGTTGCCGTGCGGCTCTTTGGTGCCCCTTCCTATGCAGCGTGTCAAAAGGCTGTGCCAGACGGACATCCTGAAGCTATGCGCTGTGCGTACTGGTGCATGGCATCAGGACATCTTTGGGGAGAAGTTGAGGCAGCCGGCATGCGGCTGCCTCTCCCCATCCCTGCCTCCAGGATGGCCCAAAGGGCTCATCTGTAGAGGTCCTTACTCTCATTTATGACCCTAACACCATTCTTATTTACTACTATTCTTCCAACCTTATTTTTATACTAGCCCTCAGGCTAACAATGGGGGGGATGCAGATGGGCGGCCATGTGCTGCCCTGGGAAGTGGTGGATTGGGGCCGAGGCTGCCCCATGCCTTGGCCCCGATTCTCCCTTTTGCCACCTGGGAAAGGAGCGCTAAAATAGTGCTCCTTCCACAAGCTGCGAAAGGGGTGCCCAAAGAGCCGTCATGTGGCTCTTTTGTGCCTCTTCTGGCTCAGTGTGTCCAGATGCTGAACCGGAAGGATGTCATCAGAACGCCCACCATGTGCAATGGCGGACAATCTGATAGCATCCTTAGGAAGGGGTTGGGGCCCCTCCCCTCCCCTCCCCTCCCCTCCCCTCCCCTCCCCTCCCCTGTCTCCAAGATGGAGCTTTGTGCCGTCTGCAGAGGCCCTAAATCCCAGAAACTCCCTCACTTGGAGTTCTGTACTAGAGCTAAGTCCCTCCCTTCTGAACTTTAGCCCTCACAATCCCTGTCTTCTGAACTGTTACACTCCCAAACTCGGTGTGAGTCCATCAGCAACAGAATTCTTTATAAACTACAGCCCACAATACTATTGGTTGTCACCAGCCCACTCCTGATTGGAAATTGGTCAACTGGCTCAACTCTAACTTCTCTCCACAGGATAGAATTTAAAGATATAGGTTCATATGTAGATATATGTAGAATTAATATGTATAGAGATTTTGTAGCACCTTTGAGACTAACTGAAACAAAGAAAAAGTTTTGTAGCATGTGCTTTTGTAGACTTTAGGTCCGTTGCAGATGGATCAAAAGCCAGGGATAGAGGATTGCAGGAGTTTAACTGAAGATAATTGTAAAGGAATGTTGGTTACTGTAGACCCAGTCAGCAGTAGAGCCCAAACTACATATCAGGGGTAGGCAACCTTTCCCCTTTAAGGGCCGAGGGACTTCAGCTCCCAGAAGCCTCACCCATGTTGGTCAATAGTCCCATGTTGGCCAATAGCTCCTGGGATTCTGGGAACTGAAGTCCCTCAGCCCTTAAAGGGGAAAGGTTGCCTACCCCTGCTACATATCATGAAGAGCTTATGGGTTCTACTCATGTTTACTGGGTCTACAGTAACCAACATTCCTTTTCAGTTATCTTCAGTTAAACTCCTGCACTCTTTGTGTTCCTGGCTTTCAATCCACCATAAGCATCTGAAGAACTAGACTATGGGCCTTTACAGATTGCCAGAAATAATGCAGCTTGAGTCCACTTTAACTGCCCTGGCTCAGTACTAGGGAATCATGGGAACTGTATTTTTTTCTGAAACATTGAGCCATCTATGTCAGAGACCTCTGGTGCCACAACAAACTACAGTTCCCATGATTCCCTAGCACTGATCCAGGGCAGTTAAAGTGGACTCAAGCTGCATTATTTCTGGCAGTTTGTAAAGGCCTCAAGAAACTCACGCTACAAACCTCTTTTTTCAATTAGTCTCAAAGGTGCTACAAAATCTCTATACATATTAATTCTCTCCATAGGGGTGTCCTACCTGCATGCCAGTGGGGCTGGAGCAAGCCAGCTTGGTATGAGGGCCAAGACAAAGCTCGCAAATGTGCTCAAACTTGCACTGCATGCAAACACATTTTCCCAAGTTAAACTCCCAGCCAACCAGCCTGTGTGAGTCTTGCTTCCCCACCCACTGGTGGGCCTGGAAGAATCCCCTTTTCCCTTGATATGAAGATCCACCATGACAAGCCAAATTTTGTCATTGAGGAGGTCCCATCTGGCTCTGCTACTCTGGAACACCCACTTGTGGAAGCTGGTGTCATATTCAATTGCTGCTGCCTCTCCTGTCTGGGATCTGGCCTTGAGGATATTGGTCAGGTGGTTGGAGAGGTTCCATTCCTTGTCAGGGTAAACCATTTGAACCATCCCCATGAACCACCAACCAGTTGGTGAAGGAATGATCAGCAGGATTAGCCTCCGGGAATTGAAGTCCTGCTCCGGAGCCAGAAGTTCTGCTCTCTAGCAACCTTGGCCACCAATGAGAGCCCTTCCCAGGCCCCAGTAGCTTCTGGGGAGGCACCAGGGCTGGGACCCATGACAGCTCCCTGGAAGCCCCCCCCCCCCAACTGCAAATTGACCAGCCCAGTAAGTCGTCTGGCTGTACTTATTTCTAGAGATGTTACTTCTTCAGACAATCAAGCGACTGTGAGTATACTGACTTAAAATATTTTAAACAAAAGTGTTTGTTGCTTTTTTGTTTGCTTTATAAAGAGCAAAAAGTGTAGAATTGGGGACTTTTAATAACAGAATTAAGGAGCAAAGGGACACAATATTGAACAAAAATAGAAAATAAAGAATAAAAAGACTTACGTTATAAATGAAAGACAAGAATAATAAGAATTATATTATGAAGTGGGAGGATGTAATTTGTTTACCTTTGAAGAGCATGAGGATTCTCATGTAAATGGCAGAACAAAACTACAGATAAGCTGGCAACTCAAAATTGCTACTGTACTGATAGCAATATAAGTGACCTTAACATTAGATTAAACAAAAGAAATTACTGGACTGTAATGATGGCAAGGGTTAATGAAAATCAGAGTTGTTTGGGAGAAGATTTTGAAAGCCCAGAGAACCATGCAATCTGGGGAAATTTTTTTAAAAGAAGTGAGAGGTCAGAGAGATGATGATAAACGCAAGCTGGAGAGGAATTTCAGCAGAAACCAAAACTTGTACAGTGGAAGACAGTTGTTAAGATGAAGGAAATGAAGATTCACAAGTTGGAGGGACAGCTATGGTGATAGAAAGAGATGGCCCTGTCCTTTCAGTTTCAGAGAAAGCTGAAGAGTTTTGTGGTTTGTAATAATAATAATAATAATAATTTATTTATATATCCCACCTCTCCCTGCGGATCGAGGCAGGAGCACAAAATAAAAGAAAATACAATAATCTAAAACATGACAATAAAACCACAATAAAACAGCAGCATAATTAATAGAATTACTTTTTTAAAAATTACAAGTTACAAAATATTAAAATTACAGTGTAATTACTAATGTCAGGGTGTGCGGTGGGTGATAATGATCTTCTTTGGGAGGTCTTTGATCTTATACTTCACTTTGGGAGGTCAGGTGGATAGGCCCGCTGGAAGAGCTCTGTTTTGAGTGCCTTCTTAAAAGCCTCTAGTGTGAGAATAGTGCGGAACTCTTCCAGCAGGCCATTCCATAATTTAGGGGGCTGCGGCCATGCATGATTTTTGGGAGGTAGAGATCAATTTAGTATAATGATGGTTTAATAATTTCTTCCCAGATGTTCTGAGTGAGCAGGGCAGATTGTGTGGGGAGAGGCGTTCCTTCAAGTAACTTGGGCCCAAGCCATATAGGGCTTTATAGGTAATAACCAACACTTTGTATTGCACCCAGAAGCTAATCGGCAGCCAGTGTAGAGCTTTTAATACAGGTGTAATATGGTCTGCTCTGGATGTTCCGGCAACCAACCTGGCTGTCATATTTTGAACCAATTGAAGCTTCTGAACTTGGTACAAAAGTAGCCCCATGTAGAGTGCATTACAGTAATCCAAGCGAGAGATTACCAAGGCAAGTACTACTGCTTCAAGGTCCCTCTGGTATAGGTAGGGGAACAGTTGGCGAATCAGAAGAAGTTGATTCCAAGCACTCCTGGCCATCACATCTACCTGAGATGTCAACTGCAGCAATGAATCCAGTACTCCCAAACTGCGCACTTTGTCCTTTAGGGGAAGTGTGACCCCATTCAGGACTAGATGGCAAAGCTCCCTTCCCGGACCGGGGGTTCCTATAGCAAGTACCACTGTTTTCTCTGGATTCAGCCTGAGTTTGTTTTCCCTCATCCAGCCCATTACCAGGCTGAGACCAAGAGACTTTATACTGGAAATAAGGCAATAGTGCTAGAGAACTGTATTGAGATTAAAGGTGTTCAGGCTGGAGAAAAGATGTGGATCTGGGAGTTCAGAGGATCCAAGAGAGAAAAGAAGAAGGAGAATGGGAAGCTGAAGCAAAGGAGGAAGTATGCAACATGTCTCATGTTTTGGGCTGTATGAAGATAAAGAAAAAGAAATGTAATCTAGAAAAGATAGAATGGCTGTTTTCCACTGAAAGTTAGATTACAGAATAAGGATCCAGCATTGATTTATGGGTTTAAATTCTCCCTGGAGATACAAATTAAAAGTTTGGATATTCTCCTGGTTCTATATCATAGATTACCATATCTGGTGATGGCTGGGATACATTTGCATAATTAAAGTTAGTAGACTGGACACCTTTTCATCTAGAAAGAATAACACATGCACATGCACACATTATCCAGCAAGAGCACTTGAATAAAATGTACCTGACATCCATGGAACTACATATTTAAAATTTTATCTATGAATGCACTGTGACACTGTTCCCCACATTGTTCAGTCTTAGGCCCCATAATAAATGTAAGCTATTCCAGACAGGTGAAATAATAACTGAATTTATTGCTGAGGGTTTCTTTGTACAGGTGACATATCCCTTCTTAACTATACTGCATATAGTTATCAGCAGTTTGGCAATTTTTCCAGCAGCCATGCAAAGGAGAACTGCCATTTGGAATCAAGACCCCACTGCAACCATTTCTTGGGCAGCTGCTGCTGCTGTTGCTGTTGCTGTTGCTGTTGCTGCTGCTGCTGCTGCTGCTGCTGCTGCTGCTGTTGTTATTTCTACCTTTTCTCTTACAAATTATTGAAACCAGTACAAAGTGAAAATATAAAAATAACAGTAAATACAGTTAGCCCTCCACATCCACAGAATTTTTTTTTATCCATGGATTCAGCCATTTTCATGGCTTGAAAATGTTTTTTTATAAATATATAAATTACAAAATCAACACTTGATTTTGCCATTTTTTCATAAGAAATACCATTTTTCTATACCACTGTATTTCATGGGACTTGAGCATTCACAGATTTTGATATTTATAGGGAGTCCTGGAACCAAACCTCAGTGGGTATCAAGGCTCCATTTTATATATGCAAGTTTTCTTGCATATAAAAAAATCTGCATCTAATCTAAACCTAAAAATAATCCATAGAGTCAAAACCATTCCAAATGCATTCAAAGACAGGCTATAAATATCAACAAAAAAAGCACAGCATTACAAGCCCATCAAAGACAATTTCTAACACCAGTAAAAAAATATGAATGTTTCCACTTGTCAATGGAAGAAGAGCAAGGAGAAGCTATCACAGCCTCCCTAAGGAAGAAGTTCCAAAGTTTTGGAGCAGCCACAAAGAATGCCCTCTCCCTTGTTCCCACTAAATGTACCTGGGAAGTCAGTGGGACAGAAAGAAGGGTCTCTCTTACCTTTACAAACCCACTATAACAGTGAGATTGTCCAGACAGGCCCTCTTCTCTGTCCCACTACTCTCTAGGTGTGTTTGGTGGGAACAAGAGAGAGGGCCTTTTCAGTGACTGCTCCCAGGCTCTGGAACTCCTTGCCTAGAGAGGCCAGGATGGCTCCATCTCTGCTTTCATTTTGGTGGCAGATAAAATATTTTTTGTCCTGCCATGCTTTCTCACACTGACACGGGTGCTATAAGAGTTTTATAAAGTTTTTAAATTTTAAATTTGAACATGTAATGTTTTTAACTTTTTTGAAATTGTTTGATTGTTTTTTAAACTTTGCATTTTTATTGTTTTGTACTGCTTTAACTTGGACTATTTTAAATTTTGTTAGCCACCTTGAGGCCGTGTACTAGGAAGGAGGCAGGATATAAATAAAACAACAACAACAACCTTAGAGCTCAGACTTGCTCATATATGCAAATATGGTCCTTCAAATAACTTTGACATGAGCCATATAGGGATATATGGGTAATAACCAGCACCTTGAATTTTACCAGGAAACAGACTAATAGCCAATGGAGTTGTTGCAAAAAAGTAGTTGTAAACTCTCTATAGTCAGCCCTAGTTCATAATCTGGGTGAATTATTATTATTTTTTTGAAAATGACCCCCCCCCCCCAGACTGTGGGTTATTATGGGATTGGTAGTACAGTTTTCCTAAATTCTCTTCTTGCTACTCTGGATAACAGAATCACAAAAGATAATGATACTTGCAAATTACAGAAGTCTGTATGCTTAGTCATTGCTTTTTGTTAGAGATTAATAATAATAATAATAATAATAATAATAATAATAATAATAATAATAATAATAATAAATCTATAAACTTACATCAAAGTAATTTCCACTGAACTTAAATGCACTTACTTATAAATAAATGTGATCAGGGGATATATCTCTTTGCAATCATTGCCTTGGTGAGGCTTTCTATCTCTGTCTTCTGTATATTTGGACATGCAGTTGCACAGTTCTCTGAATCTTCTTAATACCATAATCAATGTATGGCAAGGGAGACCATGGCTGCATCTACATGGGAAAAATAATGTAGTATAACACTATTTTAACTGTTGAGCCCCAATGCTATGGAATTCTGGGATTATACTTTTGTGAGATATTTAGGCTTCTCTCTCAGTGAGCTCTGGTACTACAACAAACTAAAAATACCAGGATTCCATAGCATGGAGCCATGGCAGTTAAAGCAATGTCAAACTGCATCATTTCTATCATGCGTATGCAGCCTATGACAGATATCTGCTTTTATTCCAGGTCCTTTAGTAGATTACAAATATGGTTGCTTTCCTACTCAGTTCTTCTGTGTGGGATAAAATGTATTTTTTCTAAACTCATAATAATCACACAAATGGATAATATGTATATATTAAATGGGAATCCAATACTGTTGCTTTTAAACAAACTATTTTTCTATGACTTTTAACAATGATGTTACAGCAGAGGGGATGAGGATGAGCTCATGCCAACCATTTCTCTAAATTTTTCAGCATTATGTGTTGCAGGTGTAAGATTGTAACTCAAAGTGGTTTTAGTGTTTCCATTAAATCAATAATCCCATTTACAATAGCAAAATGAAATGTAGAGACTGCTGTGAAGTTTGAGACAGAACTAATACTAATAAAAATCTCTTCTGGGATTGAAATGAAATAGAGATATGAGCTCTTGAAAAAGTGTAAACCCATGAAGAGAAAAGATGGAAATGCAGAACTTAAGCTCCTTTTGGCTAAACATTTACCAAGCAAATTCATACACTGGAAATGGTTGTCTTTTACAGGTTTTACTTGGCAGATGGCTGTTAAATGGAGTGGAGGTAGAAAATGCTACTAGTGTAGCCAAATTTTCAAAAGAGCAATACGGGGCAGTCAAAATTCATAACATGCAGCTTTGATAATCAGATAGTAGCTTTATGAACAATATGTATTCAACACACTTGAAGCAATTCACCCACCACATATCAGTTCAATCAAACCATCTTGGCTGATGATATCTATAAGGGATGGTGAATACCTCATATGTTGGGGGGAGGCGTCTGCTGCCCTGAAGGAGTGTGTCCTTTCATAAAGAGGACCTCCCTAGATGTAGAGGCATATGAGAACTACTACTCCATTTTAAATATCCCCTTTTGGGGCAAGGTAGTTGAGTGTGTGGTGGCTGGCCTACTGCAGGCATTCTTGGAGGAAACAGATTATCTAGATCAGGGGTACTTCAGCTCCCAGAAGCCTCAGCCATGTTGGCCAATAGTCCCATGTTGGCCAATAGCTCCTGGGATTCTGAGAGCTGAAGTCCCTCGGCCCTTAAAGGGGAGAGGTTGCCTACCCCTGATCTAGATCCATTTCAGTCTGGTTTGGGGGCAAGGACATGGCACCAAAACAGCCTTATTTTCTCTGTAAAAGTAAGGTAAAGGTATTCCCCATTGACAAGGTTGTCATGTCATTTCCAACCATAGGAGGCGGTGCTCATCTCTATTACTTAGCCGAAGAACCAGTATTGTCAGAGATTATTCTGTGATCATATGGCCAGCATGATTGCACAGAATGCTGCTTACCTCCCACCAAAGTGGTACCTATTTATCCACTTGCATTTGCATGCTTTTGAACTGCTAAGTTGACAGAAGCTGGGACTAGTGACAGGAGCTCAACCCATCATGCAGCACCCAGGCCTAACTGATGATCTGTTGACTCTGACTGATGATCTATTCCATGGAAAGACCAAGATAGTTGTACCCTGTTGATATCCCTGGATCTTCAAGCAGCTTTTGATATCATTGATCATAGTATCTTATGTGGTATATCTGTGGAATGGAAGTAGAATCATAGAATCACAGAATCATAGAGTTGGAACTTGACTCCCTTCCAGGCTTGGCAAAATACTCATTGCTAACATTGTACAAGGACTGGGAAAAGATCATATGGGCCACTGCTTGGTGTCCTTCAGCTCCACTGCCGGGGCGGCGTCTATGAGGGCTGCACAGGTGAAAACAATCAGGCACAGTCCTCTCAGTCCAAGGGTGCCACCTCCATGACTGTGTCAATTTTCAGGTTTCAGACGGCTTTTTCAAGGCTCCCTCCTGGGGCCAGGTGTTCCAGAGGAGGAGGAGGGGTGGGCAGAAGTGCTTACCACCCCACTCCAGTCCTTGCCAAGGCCGTGATCTGGGCAAAATTTTAGTAATTTTGTTTATTGTATGGCTATTACGAGAGTGGAAAACTTAATTTTTATATGTCTTTCTGATAAACACCTTGTTAGCTATTGCAGAAAATTGAACTGCAGCTACTGCACTGAAGTAGCTGAAGCAGATCCTCTGTGTACTGTTAATCAAATATTTTATGGAGGTCAATAATTTTGGTGCAAGTGGCAGCATTTTTAAGGATGCTGGGATATACCACTGTTCATCCCATTGAACTCATTCCCATCCTTCCTGACACAAATTTGAGGAGCTTTCCTCCATGGTAAAACCTAGTAAATGTTTAAATGTGGTATCCACTGATGCAGAATGTCAGGAACTGCATCATGCATCTCGCCTGTAAATGCAGGTTAATGGGTATTGGTATGTCAAGGTAATATGATGGGGATATGCAGCAAGGTGATTATTTCAAGGAAGTGTTCATCGTATCTATAGATGAGATAGAAGAGGCAGACTTGGCTGGGGACTACACAGTTTCTCTGGGCAGAAACTGGCAGAAGGGACAAGGAAGGTGTTGGTTTTGCAATGAGTGAGAAAATAGCTTCCCAATAATTTGAAATTATGTGTAGTTCAATTAAACCTTAATAATACTTGCTATTTGTTTCTGACAATGAACATTTCTTGTGTGGATCTATAGTTACTTATAGTACCTACAGAGACTTGACACAGACTATGATAGCTACTTATCAATATAAATCCTCAGTTGTATCATTCCAGTACCTCAAGATTTGTCTGTTCTGCTGATGCTTGCCTAGTACATTACTTTTATTCAGAAAGGGGGGGAATACTAGTTTTGTCCAGAGGGGGGAGAGTATATTGTCTTTGTATTATTTTTAATGTTGTTAACCGCCCTGATTGGATTACCAAAGGACAGTATATAAATAAATTTTATTATTATTATTATTATTATTATTATTATTATTATTATTATTATTAAATTGTGGAAACCTTGAGGAAAAGACTTGTTCATTCACTCTTACTCAGAAGATGAGAAATCTTGTGGAGTTCATTGATCATTTAACAGGTGCCTCAATTCATAGAGACATACTATTCTATCAGGAATGGGGGAAAATGTAATTTTTATTCACTTTCCTAGAACAACTCCTGGAATAATTTTTCTAAGGTCTAATCTGGACTGCAGAAAAAAGTTTGACATCATTTTAACTACCATGAGTCAATGCTATGGAATCCTGGGGTTTGTATTTTTATGAGATATTTAGCATTCTCTGCCAGAGAGCTCTGGTGCCACAACAAACTACAAATCCCATGATTCCACAGGATGGAGCCATGACAGTTAAATCAATGCCAGACTGCTTTATTTCTGCAGTCCAGATTAAATCTTGGTCACTAATTGTGAAACAGACCATATATTGCTTTCTGTTGAAACTAGGAATTGAGAGAATTTTATTTCCATTTGATTTTCATGAGAATTTACCAGAATTTGAAAAAAATAAGGTAATGTGTGTTTCTTTCTTAAAAGTCTACATTGCTATATCCAACTATTTTACAGATTAGAGTTGTACCCCTTTCTCAGAGAAACTTCTCATCTTGTGCAGAAGCAGCATGATCCTTTCTTCATAGGAATACAGAATTGAATTAAACCAACTGAACTGAGCTAATTCAGTTTCTTTTTGAAAAATTTACTGAAATCCAAATATTCATATTTGGGATGAAAAGAAAACAATTAAAAAATACCAAAAATACCAATCTGGACAAGAAAGCAATAAATAAAACTATTCACATCTCCAGTTGACATTCAATTTTTGGGACTTTTCCTTGGCCTTTCAAGAATAACAAGATGTGAAAGATTGCATTGGAGGTGTCTGTTGTCAGATCATATTAGAATAGCAGGATGCAAAGATGTGTGTAAACAGGTGCCACAAATAGAAATCCTGTGACAAGTAGATAAAAAGGCCACATTTGTTTGACACTTTCAGCAAATTTAGAGTGATATTCTCCTGTAACTTCAATCAACTAGGATTTTTGGCTAGAGAAAAATTGGATTCACTGCCCTGAATTTATGGTTTCAGGGTAATATTTCTAAGCTAAAAAGAAGCAAAAGCTGAATTCTTTTCTAAGCATCTCTAGCATTTCTGATTTCAATCTTTTCTAGCTTCAATGAAGAAGGGGGGCACAATCATTTCAGTTTATTCTGCCAGCTTGCTGATAGATTTGTGCCACTAAAAGAGACATATGAATTATTGAGAACAACAAATCCATAGTGGGATGATGTCATCAAGAATGTCCAGAAGGAATAAGAAGAAGTAATAATGTTTTTAAATCTAGGTTTGTGTGTGTGAGGAGGACCACTTCTTCACTAACTTGTCTATAGTGACTATGTTTTAGCCAAATAAATGTTTATTGGTGATGGACCATAAAAGTTGATATCACCACTGAGATAAAATAGGCAGATGAGGATGTCATTTTAGGACCCTTCTGAGGCAGTTAAAAAGCCTACTAAAACCTCTTATTGGGGTGTTTGCACTAGTTTAATACAGCAACAAGAACATTAATTTCCCAGTGCCACATAATGTGGGTGTATCTGGGGAAGTAGCCTTGTTGCTGAAGGAATGGTCATCTGTGCTGTGTAGCTGCCATCCTGTTCATTGGTGCAGCTCTGGATATGTGAAATGCAACAAATTAAAAAAAATTACTAAGTGGAGCTCTAAAGACTAAGAATGAGGAAAGGCTTGATTCAGTTCACATTTCAAGAAACAGATACTTATCATGTGAGAAAACAAAACAGAAATGGAGCCAGAGAGTAGTGGCTTTCTCTGTGCTTTACCATGTTACATCATAGCAGTTCAGTTCTCTTCTCCTGGGAGATTATTGTAAGAATCTGTCTTTTTGTCAAACAGATTTTTCCAACTAGAAAAAAGGCACACCTTTACAACTGTCTCCCATAGGAAGAGAACTGAAGCACTATGACATCATATGGTAAGGCATGGAGAAATCCATTACTCGCTAGCTCTATTTCCATTTTCTTGTGTGATCAGTCTATAGCAGGGGTAGGCAACCTTTCCCCTTTAAGGGCTGAGGGACTTCAGCTCCCAGAATCCCAGGAGCTATTGGCCAACATGGGATTATTGGCCAACATGGCTGAGGCTTCTGGGAGCTGAAGTCCCTCGGCCCTTAAAGGGGAAAGGTTGCCTACCCCTGGTCTATAGCAAGGTTGTACTTTCTGCATATGACTATCAGAGGGGAACATTCTTGGATAGCTATATCTTTTTTCAATCAGGTCACTAGTTTAGTTAATGATAGGAATTCTGTGGATGTCATTTATCTAGATTTTAGCAAAGCGTTTGATAAGATCTCCCAAAATAATATTTTGATTCATAACCTGATTAATGTGGAAAAAATTGGCATGCTGTCAGATGGATCTATAATTGGTTTGAAAACCATGCTGAAAAACTCATAATCAATGGCTGCATTTCAAACTGGAAGGCGGTCTCAAATGGAGTGCCTCAGGCTTCTGTCCTAGGGACATTACTCTTCAAGATTTTTATCAATAATTTCAATGATTGGGTAGGGTGGTTAACAAATTGGAAGATAGGAAAAGAATTCTAAACAACCTAGATAACCTAGAAAATTGGACAGAAAATAATAAAATGAAATTTAATGGAGGCAAATGCAAAATTCTAGATTTAGGCCACAAAAAGCAATATAGGATAAGGGATATATGTGGTCCCAAAATATTCTGTGCTGGTCAGGCTTCATCTGGGTGCCTCATTTTAAATGGGATATAGACAAGTTGGAATAGGTTCAGAGAAGGCAATGAGGATGTTAATGGGAAACAAAACACATGAAGAACAATTAAGTTACTGGGCATGTTCAACTTGGTGAAGAGAAGACTGAGGGGTGATGTGATTGTACTCTTTAAATATTCAAGGGCTGTTACAGGAGGGAACAGGCATATGCTCCGCTGCCTCAGAAGGTAGGACCAGATCTAATGGTTTGAAGTTAAAGGACTGAAGATTTCAGCTGAGCATTAGAGGGACCTTCTTGACAGTAAGAACAGTTTGGCAATAGAACCAATTGCTGAGAGAACTGGTAAAATCTTCTTCTATGGACATCTTTAAAAAAGAGTCTAGGCAGCTACCTGCTGGGGATGTTGCTGCATTGAG
>CM034703.1:115330515-115343649 GCA_020142125.1 Phrynosoma platyrhinos
GCCTGCATCCTTCCGAGGTTGCTAAAATGAGTACCCAACTTTTGGGGGCCATGAGCTTACAGTTGTAAACCACTTAGACACCCCATAGCATGGTATGAAGCAGTATATAAATGAAGCTGCTTTGCTTTGCTTTGCTTTCTTGTCCAGTCAAAACTTTAAAGAAAAAGATAAAGAGTTTGAGACAAGAAGACTTTACCTATGTGGTTTCACTTATAACAAGAACATTTTTCCCCATTTTTCACTGTTCTTATCTTTCAGTTCAAAATAAATCTTTATTCTGATGCCTATCATCATTGTAAAGGAGCATGATTTGCTAGCTACATATTTTACTCCCAAGATGTGGTGATAGCCACTATCTCAGAACACATATATGGAAGTGTATCACTTCCATGGGTTCTATGGAGCAATTTTATAAATCAACAGTGCTCAAACAATAATACAAGTTTGAACAATTTGCAGATTTATATAGCCTTTTAAAAAGAGCAATAAGACTGCATGCTTTATATTGAAACCAGTCCATATCCAGTCAGCTAAAGTTTCATCCCTCCCAGATAGGGCCTATTTGCCTAAACCCTCCTGCTGAATAGGTACTGGAGGAAACTTTGAGGCCCTAAATAAAAATATAAAACAGATACAAATACAATGTACAAATTTCACTACAGGAAATCTATAATTCTAATAGTTCCTAAGTCCATAGATCAGGGGTAGGCAACCTTTTTGAGCTGGGGGCCGGGTTGCTGTCCCTCAGACAATTGGGGGGGTCGAAGCACCAAAAATAAATAAATAAATATAAATAAAATTAATTTTTTTTTTTAAAAAAATAAAAAATAAAAAATATGCATGCACACTCTCTCAGCCCCACAAAGGCCATGGCAAAGCCCCTGTGGAGATTTTGCCAAGAAAACCCCAAGAACAAGTAATAACAACAATAATCAATATCATCAGGCGGCGGCGGCAGGACCAGTCTGGGGCCGGTCCAATGGCCTCAGGGGGCCGCATCCGGCCCCCGGGCCTTAGGTTGCCTACCCCTGCCATAGATTAATACCATATTACCTAATTCAAGGTAATAAGGGTATAATTTTTTTATATCTGGTGAACACAGCTCTCTTCTCCATCTCATCCCCCCCCCAAAAAAACAAAAAACCCTGGAATGGTACTTAAATCTCCTTTCATAGGGCTTTCTCTTTTAGTGGGTCAAACCAAAAATGTATAGAGGGTACAATAACACTCAATAAAGGTGTGGTTGAGCTTCTTTGTGTCCTAAAGGAAATTAAGGATTTTATCACACCAGGCTGGTAAGATGACATAATTGTGTTAGTGTTGTTGCTGTTGTTGTGTGCTTCCAAGTCATTTTTTACTTATGGTAACCCTAAGGCAAACTGTAGGAAACACAAACATACAGTTTGGGGACAGTCATTTTTGCACAGCTCTTGAAAAGTGACATGGTGCTACAATAGTCCTGGGCTGTGACTTTTAAAAACTGACCTTCATGAGCCCACCTTCCTGCCTGAGGCCCTTCCCAGCATGCCTTTTAGTCTGTATTTTTTTTTCAGTTGTGCGTTCACTGCAATTGATTAAGTGGGCAAAAGATAAAGAAAAGAAATTGGAAAAAAAAAGGAAAGGAAAGGAAAACAACCTGCTTTGGAATAGCAAGGGGAGAGGGGGAGAGGAGCGGAATCATGTCCACGCACACCATGCGACTGCCTATCAGAACTGCATCAGGAGGAACTTACTACCCATGAATCAATAGTGGAAAAGCAGCACAATTGGGAGGGATAGATGAGTTTTGCCCCTCAATGTAAAGAAGTGCTCCATAAATGGATGGAAGATTAATGCTACAGGATACACACAGCATTTTGTAATAACGTATGACTACAGATGGTACTACATTGCTTAATTCCACTTTGGCAGCCTCATGTGATAAAGTCCTTATTTCATGCAAGTGTTAGTGCTTTTTCAGAACCCAGAATTTTCATTTGAACTTTTAATTTTTTATTGAGACTCAAGATATTAAATATTTGAGAAATCCTAAATTAGGCCAGATTTTTATCTCCTCCAGGAAGAAGAAAAGGTGGAACTAAGAGCCTCTATCCATCCCTCCGGGGGTGGTGGACCTATTAGAATGGTCCACCCTCAAAGGCTAATGGAGCCAATTGGATTCCAGAAAGCCTTGGAGGGTTTAATGGTTGGTAATGCCAGTGATCCTGTCGAAGCTTTGGTTAACACTTGGAACACTGACCTCACCAAGGCTATCGACATGATTGCTCCGAAGCATCCTTGCCAACCTGCTTCAAACCGTAAGTCATGGTACACCTTAGAGCTTAGGAAAATGAAGCGGGTTGGACAATGACTAGAGTGAAACTGGTGGAAAACTTGACTCTTATCTGACCAGACTCGCCATAGGAGCTTTCTTTGGTCCTATTGGGAGGCAATACGTGTAGCGCAGAGATCCTTCTCCTCTGCACGTATTGCGTCTGCAGAGTCCTGTCCAGCAGAACTGTTTAAGGTGGTAAGGGAGCTGATGCAGGTTCCCCCTGTGCAGAACCCTTTACTTAACCCAACAACAGCCTGCTGTGATGAGTTTAACAACTTCTTTGCAGATAAAATCTCTCAGATAAGAGCTGACTTAGATGCCAGTGTTTTGACAGAAACTATTGACGAGGCATCCAGTGACTCCATTATTGAAATTATTCTGCATCAGTTCCAATCTGTGAGTACCAATGACGTGGACAAGCTTCTTGGTAAAGTGAGGAAAACGACTTGCCCTCTCGATCCTTGCCCATCATGGCTGGCAGTGCAGGGGGGGGGGATGCTTTGAAGATGTTCCTTATGGACATCGTCAATGCATCCCTCAGAGAAGGCTATATTCCATCTTGCTTGAAGGAGACGGCCATTAGGCTGCTTCTGAAAAACCTTCCCTGGACTCCCTGGACATGAACAACTACAGGCCAGTCTCTTTATTACCATTCTTGGGCAAGGTAATCGACAGGGTGGTTGTTCTTCAACTCCAAGCTGTCTTAGATGAAACCAATTATCTAGACCCATTTCAAACTGGCTTCAGAACAGGCTTTGGAGTTGAGACTGCCATGGTTGCTTTGACCGATGATCTGCGTCTGAGCATCGACAGGGGTAGTGTGACCCTGTTGGTGCTTTTAGACCTCTCAGCGGCTTTTGACATGATAAATCATGGCATCCTCTTGGATCACCTGAGGGGGCTGGGAATTGGAGGCACTGTGCTCCAGTGGTTCCATTCCTTCCACTCGGCAGGTCCCAGAGGGTGCTGCTTGGGGATAGTTGCTCCAACAAAAGAGAGCTCACCTGTGGTGTTCCACAAGGTGCTATCTTGTCCCCAATGTTATTCAACATCTATATGAAACTGCTGGGTGAGATTATTCGAAATTATGGAGCTTGGTGTTATCAGTACACTGATGACACCCAAATTTATTTCTCTGTGTCTCATTCGTCGGCCTCGAATTCCAATGGTGTCTCTTCTCTCAATGAATGTCTTTGGGCGGTAATGGGCTGGATGAGGAAAAATAGATTGAAACTGAATCCAGACAAAACAGAGGTCCTCATGGTAGCGGCTCTGAAACCAAGATTTGGGCTGCAACCTCTGGTCCTGGATGGAGGCACACTCTCTGTAAAGGACTGTGTTCGCAGTCTGGGGGTGCTCCTTGACTCGATGCTCCTGATGACGAATCAGGTAAATGCAACAGTCAGGAGTGCCTGTTATGAGTTTCAGCTGATATGCCAGCTGTGCCCTTTTCTGGCAGTAAGGGATCTTGAGACTCTTGTAGACACACTGGTAACCTCACGTCTAGATTTCTGTAATGTGCTCTACATGGGGCTACCCTTATGCTTGGTTCAGAAACTGCAGTTAGTACAGAATATGGCAGCCAGAGTAGTTTCTGGAACATCTAGGAGGGATCATATTACTCCAGTATTAAAGTCCTTCCACTGGCTGCCTATTAGTTTCCGAACCCAGTATAAAGTGTTAGTTATCACCTTTAAAGCCCTAAATGGCTTGGGTCCAAACTATCTTTGGGACCGCCTTCTCCCCTACAATCCTCCCCATGTACTCCAGTCCTCTGGGAGGAACTTGCTTCAGCCATTGAAATCTAGGCTCTCGATTACCTCCCAGAGGGCATTTTCAGCTGTCGCCCCCAGATTATGGAACGGCCTGTCAGATGAGATCCATCTGATTACAACTCTGAACAGCTTCAAAAAGACTGTTAAGACAGATCTCTTCTGGCAGGCCTTTCCAGGATAGAGATCCTGGCCTCAGGAATTCCCTCTTAAGGGGAGCCCTCTAGGAATTTTCCCTATTAGCCTCCTCCTAGTCAACTTGTGTCTGCTGTTTTTCTTCATTAAGCATTGCATTGACATTGTTTGTTTTATTTTGTTGGTTTTAACTCTTACTTGGTTTAATACTTTTTTAAGGGGGGAGAGGTACAGGGGCTTGAATGTATTTGTATTTTTATTATTCATGAGCTGCCCCGACTGAGCTCAGAGGGGTGGGGTATAAATAAATTTTATTATTATTATTATTAAGAAAAAAAGTGGAGCAGTATTTTATGTTTCCATTTATATATCCTGGCAAAAGAAATAAGTAATGATGAAGAAGGAAGATCATAATGGTTGAAACCAATGTTGAAGGCCAAGTGCATACGATGATTGGAGTCCATGCACCTCTGGAGAATAATGCCAAATTTTATAAAATGTTGAATAAAAGAATTTTGGAAATGAATTATGAATATATCTTACTGATGGGAGACTGGAATGGAGTAATTAACCCAACAATTGATAGAGGCTCACTTAAAAGGAAAATTAAACAAAATCAGAGGAAACTCAGTAGTCAGTGTAGTGCTTTGCAATATATGTACTCCTTGCAAAGCAATCTGAATTACTCTGTAACATCCAAAATAGCACTGCAATCTATTAGAGGATCCAGGATACAATAAGTATGGGAAAATAACATCTTTAATAACTTTGAATATCTTTATTAAATCCTAAACATATACCTGTCTATATATATTTTCTACAGGAATTGATTGCCTAAAAAACTCCTTACTTATACTGGTTGACTAACTGCAAATAGGCAAATTATTGTGCTGCTAGATAGGTATATCTGCTAGATTATTATTTTACAATATGGTCTGCATTTACTAATAAATATACTAACTATGGGGCTATGCCCGGGGTAGGCAACCTTTCCCCTTTAAGGGCCGAGGGACTTCAGCTCCCAGAAGCTTCAGCCATGTTGGCCAATAGTCCCATGTTGGCCAGTAGCTCCTGAGATTCTGGGAGCTGAAGTCCCTCGGCCCATAAAGGGGAAAGGTTGCCTACCGCTGGGCTATGCAGATGGGTGGTTCTCGGCCACCCCTGCTAGTGATGGATTGGGGCTGTGGCAACATGTCGCTGCTTTTAGGGGTGGCAAAAAGCCACCCTAAGAGCCAGCACTGCAGCTCTTCTGTGACCTTTTGACACAGTGTGTGTACACACTGTGCCAGGAGGGCATCCTGATGCTGTGCGCTGTGTGCTGTGTGCAACATCTGGATGGTGTCAGGGTGGGGTTGGGGCAGCCAGCGTGTGGCTGCCCTGCCCCAACTCCACCCCCAGGTGGACCCTGTAGGCCAGTTTGCAACACCCCTATATTACATTTTCCCATTTTTTAGCTTAATTTTCCACTGAGGAAGACATTCACTCAAAACACGTTTGATTATATCAGGAGTAGGCAACCTTTCCCCTTTAAGGGCTGAGGGACTTCAGCTCCCAGAATCCCAGGAGCTATTGGCCAACATGGGACTACTGGCCAACATGGCTGAGGCTTCTGGGAGCTGAAGTCCCTCAGCCCTTAAAGGGGAAAGGTTTCTTACCCCTGGATTATATTGTTATTTTTTATCTCTTACATTACATGTCCTCTGTAAGTGCATATACTTCTGCTTCTTCATGCACTTTGAATGTTGGATATTTTTAAATTGTATATGTCATTTGAGATTTCTAATCTTATATGTATATTGGCAGTGTATTTACTTTTCATTTGCATTTATATGGGAAGCATATACATCACTTGTTGTTTATACTTTCTCGCACAGTGTATTGCCTTGACCACACACTATGTACCAGGATGCCAAAAAACTACTGTTTCTACATTTACTGTATGCGTTAGACAATAGAACTTTCTTATGTATTACTTTTTCATTATTTTCCCCTTGTCTTCATAGTAAGACCTCAAAAAAATTAGCATATTATTCTGAACCCCATCAATTGGCATCTATAATTGATATTTTTTATTACGTCCAATGTACCATATTTTCCGGCATATAAGATGACTGGGCATATAAGACGACCCCCCACTTTTCCAGTTAAAATATAGAGTTTGGGAAGAGTATGACTTCCAAAACTGTTGTTGTTGCTGTGCACCTTCAAGTCATTCCCAACTGATGATGACACTAAGGCAAACCTATCATGAACTGACCCCCCCACACTTTAACCCCAGATTTTGCAGCTTAAAAAGTAGTCTTATATGCCAGAAAATAAGGTATATACAGAAATTGATATTATGTCAAAGAAAATGTCTTTGACAATCCAATATAGATATGTCTGAAAAAAGGAAAAAAGGTCTATCATGGAGACTCAGGGGTTATGCAGATGGGAGGCTCTGGGCCACCTCTGCTAGCAGTGGATCTGGGCCATGGCAACCCCATGCTGCAGCCCTGATCATTCCTTTTGCCACACCTAAAAGAGCAGCAAAATGCTGCTCCTTTTAGAGGTGCAAAAGGCCACCCTAAGAGCTGACGCTGTGGCTCTTCTGTGCTGTTTTGGTGCAGCATATCTGCATGCTGCACAGAGAGAGCATCCTGACACCATACACCATGCAAATGGGTGCGTGGAATCAGGATGGCATTGGGGTGGGGTTGGGGTGGCTGGGGTGTGGCTGCCCCACCACAACCCCACCCTCAGAGCAGCCCTTTAGGCTGGTCTGCAATACCCCTCAATGAATTCTTACTGAGAGATGATGAAGTTCTTAAGCAAGCTAAAGAAATTCTGAAAATTATTTTCAAGAAAACTTGAATATGGGGATTGATCTGAGCAAAACTGTGATGTAGGGCTTCTTCATCCAGAAAAATGCAGAATGGAAAAAGTAGAAAAACATAAGAATGGAAGAAATAACACATCAAATCCAAACTAAAGAAAAAGAACTATTCAATGATATGCTTTTAAAACATTGGAAGATGAACAGAAAAATATTGTAAATGCAAAAATAAATCCCACTTTATTTATTATTCAACTTGGCTGAAGGCCAACATTACTTGGCTGAAGGCAAACATTACTCTTATACCCAAAACAATGACAGATAAAGATCAGGATTATAAACTATTTGCAATTACTTTGGTGAAAAGACTACAGAAGATATTACAAGAAAAAAAATACAAGAACAATGTGGCTTCTTACCCCAAACAAAACATAAGGACAATGATTAATCTAATTGAATATTATGATAAAAGCCCTGGGAAAAAGACAGCATTATTATTTTTAGACTCTCAAAAAGCATTCAGTGCAGCAAATTGGGATTTTATGAGGCACATATTGAAATTAATGGATTTTTAAAATGGATACAAGCAATATACAGAACACAAGATACACAAGTAATAGTGAATGAAGAGAGATCTAAAAATTGCCAAATTACAAAGGGGACGACACAGGGACATCCATTGTTGCCCTTGTTATTTATTCTAATTTCAGAAATATTGATTAATCATATAATGAAGGATGAACAAATCAAAGGAGCTCAAATTAAATGTCATAAATATCAGATTAGAGCTTATGCTGATGACCTGGCAATCATTTTGGAAAATCCTATTGTGAAAACATTGACCATCTTATTGGAACAATTCAGGAATTCAGAGGGTATGCAGGATTTAAAATTAATAAGGCCAAGCAAAACATTATAACTTTGAATATGTAAAAAGAAGTAGTAGAAGAAGAAGATATGGAATTGCAGGAGAAATCAGGTTTTCAAATTTACAAAAAAGTTAAATACCTTGGCATCATGCTCTAAAAAAAAATTCAAACTTTTTTGATAACAATTCTGGAATATTATGGAAAGAGATTTTAAAAATGGGCTAATTTAAGCCTATCATTCATGGGTATAATTTTGGCAATTAAAATGACTATTGTACCAAAGTTAATGTCCCTATTCCAAAATTTACCTGTCTTGACTAATGACAAACCATTCAAACTATGGAAAATGACATTTCAAAATTTATCTGGGCAAGCAAAAAACCATGAATAAAATTGAAAGTTTTAAAAGATGAAAAAGGAAGAGGTGCATTGGGAATCCCAGGCCTTAAAGTATATTATCATTCCTGTGTTCTAGATGGAAATCAAAATTGGATAATTAAAGATGCAAAGATGTTAAACTTAGAAGGATTTAATAAGACATATGGATGACACAGATATCTTTGATATAAGAGGGCAGAAATCAATAAAGAATTCAATGACCATATAATCAGAAGGGCCCTGTTAAGAGTTTGAAGCAAAGTCAAAAACATGATATATATTTGTTTCCAGGCACAGTACAAGGTGTTGGTTTTAACCTTTAAAGCCCTACATGGCTTGGGTTCATCTTATCTCAGGGACCGCCTCCTCCCATACGATCCCCCCCACGCACTAAGTCCTCTGGGAGGAATCTGTGGAAGCCCATGAAGACTAGGCTGGCACAGACGTCCCAGAGGGCCTTCTCTGTGACTGCTCCCAGACTATGGAATGGCCTGCTGGATGAGATCTGTCTTATTACTACCTTTGCTGCTTTCAAGAAAGCAGTAAAGAAGGATCTCTTCCAGCAGGCTTTCCCGGAAAAATCCCCCAGTCCTAGTGGAGGTTACCTTATGCCCCTTAACCCCCCATAGTACATGGACATGCCCAAATAGTTTATTCTGTTTTTATTTGTTTTTGTTTTTGTTTTTATTATGTTTTTAAGAATCGTTTTAATTTTGCTATTATAGTTTAATTTAGTTTTAAGGGGCGGGAGGATTAGATTGTGGGATATAGGAATTTTACATTGTCTTACGCTGTACGCCGCTCCGATTGCTGAGCAGAGGGGCGGCTTAGAAATAAAACTATTATTATTATTATTATTATTATTATTATTATTATTATTATATAGGGAAATACCAATCTGGTTATTGCCACAAGAAGCTTGGATGATAGGGTATAAAACACAACTAAAAGACTGTCTAAAATACCAAGAGCTTTTACATTAGGAAGGAGGAATACCAAAACTGAAATCATGCAAAGAAATAGAGGAAAATGGATTTGATTATCATTGGTTTATGTACCATCAACTAAGCAAAAAATTCAAAATGGATTCTATATTTGAAGGTTTCAATAAAAACAAGAATGAATTAGATGAGATTTTATTGGAATCTTCCAAAGGTACCATATCTAAATTTTACAAGCTGCTGTTGAAAATTGAATTAGAAATGGAAACAGTTATCTGCCTTCTTTTTTAGAACTGAACCCCTTCTCCTTTGCTGTGTAGTCAAAATACTGCCCCATCTTCTGGCCCTGCCAACATGAAAGGAATATCATTATTATCAGGAATGGCATCAGAGAAACCATAGACCCAACATAGTTTCCATTCCATTTCTTATGGATGGATGAATCAGCTAGTATTAGTTTTAGTCAATTTTTCCCCCATCCTTCTTTCCCTTTATCTCTCTTTCTCCCACCCTCTGTCTCTTACCTCCCTTCCTCCTATTTGGTTCAGAGAGGCATAATTATATGCATATCTATGAAAATTTTGAGTGAATTAATTTTGCCCACATCCCTCAAATTTATAACATATCAAAGAAACAGAAGGTAGGAAATGAATAAGCCCATTATTTACTGTATTTTTAAGCACCCCATGTCAAATACATCAGATATGGCAACACCCTACTTGGACTTTATTCATCTAAGGCTCCATCTACGCTGCAGAATTAATGAACTTTGACATTGCTTTAATGTCTCAGTGCTATGGAATTCAGAAATTTGTAACTTTGTGAGGGCCTCTACAGACAGTGCAAAGCGCCATCTTGGAGGCAGGGAAGGGGAGGGGCAGCCACACACCAGGTGCCCCAACCCTTTCCCGAGGACATAATCACAGCACACACTACTACACATGGTGTGCGCTGTTAAGACGTCATCACAGCAGTGTTTTTGCACACTGCGCCGGAAGAGGTGCAAAAGAGCCACGTGGTGGCTCTTTGGGCACACTTTTCTCCTCCTGTGAAAGGAGAGGTGTTTTGGTACTCCTTTCCCAGGTGGCAAAAGGGAGGATCAGGGCCAACATGTCTGGCAGCCTTGGCCTCGATCATCCATTTGCATCCCCCCAAGTTATTTAGTCTTCTCTACCAGAGAGCTCTGATGCAACAACAAACTGTAATTTTCTGTAAATTCCAGTTACTCCTGTGACACCCAGAGCTGCATCCAATGACTAGGGGGTTATTCCTTGTTTCTGCTAAATTATGGCTTGAATCCTTCCCACCCAGGAAACCAGGGACTCCATTTTGGAAGAAGTAGTATTTTTTTCCTATTGTTAACATAACAAAAAGTCTATTGAAAAAAAATTAAAAATAAAACAGAAAACCCATGAAAGATATTGAAGGGTTCACTGCTTCCTACCTTATCCCTAGATCTAAAAGTGTTAACTGGCCTGTTATTTAGTCCAGAGATGCATCCAACACACAAAATGCCAAGCACAATTGATCATTTGAAAGCCATGAATATTTTTTAAACTTTATTAGATGATCTATTTCAGAGAAATGGCTATTTACTTCAGAACACCATTTCCTTTTGAGTTTTTTTTAACAGCAAAAGCCAATTTATATTCCAGAAATGCTCACTCATTTTTTAAAAAATTGAGATGTTAAATAAGCTGTGAATTGAGTTGAGAATTTATTTGAGATATTTTTTCACCTCAAGCAGAAGCACTTTATGGTGCATATCAAAAATGAAGAATAAGTCTTGCACATAAACTTTGGAATTTACTTTGGTAGATTCCCAATTTACTCGTTTTGCCCTTCTTGGCCACTGTAGTGTAGACAGCAAATAATCTTTTTAATTTCATGTCTGGAAATCAATATTCAATGTCTTAATGGTCCATTTCACAGCCTTTTGTTCAACACAACTGTATATCTTTATTTGCAGGCTGCATTTCATAATAACTATAATAACATATATCCCTATATCCATTTATTTAATACAACCAGGGATTATTTTATAGAGTGACTCACCCAGAACCTTTGGGATCCTTTCAAATGAATGGCACAACCAACTCATAATGCAGCAGCATTAATGGCAAAGAAACTGTCCCATACACTCTTTCCTTAAATCTCTCCCAGCAATTATCACTAGAGTTAACAAGGCTTGCATAATGTGAAAAGACAGAGAAACAATCAAAGAAATAAAGCAGGCTGGGAAGGCAAAAGAAGTCTCTTTTGTCATATCTTGAACTTGTTACCAAATTTCTATGTACAAACTTTGTGGCAAAAACTCTTTTCCTAGCATCTGAGGAATTCTGAAAGATCTAAAACTACTGAGGTCCCATTCACACTGGACCAGCATGGTGTAATGCTTTGAGCATTGAACTAGAACACTGGGAAACCAGGGTTGAAATCCCAGTTCAGTGATGAAAACCCACTGGGTGAACTTGGGAAAGTCATACTATCTCAGCCTGAGAGGTTGGAAATAGCAAACCACCTAGAAATAAACTTGTCAAGAAAATAATGTGATAGGTTAACCTTAGGGTCTCCATGAGTCAGAAATGACTTGAAAGCACACAACACAACACAACACAACATAACACAAAACACACCTATGCACACTATGATTTCACTTTAATACTTTAATTGCTCCATCATATGGAATCCTGGGAGATCTAGCATGGTATAGTGGTTTGAGTGCTAGACTATGACTCTAGAGAACAATATTCAATTTCCCACTTAGATATGGAAACCCGCTGATGACCCTGGGCAAGTCACACATTTTCAGTCCCAGGAAATTCTGTGATAGATTCATGTTAGTGTCTCCATAAGTTGGAAACAACTTGAAGGCCAACAACAACAAAGGAACTGTGGGGTTTGCAATTTAGGGAGTGGTATTTAGAATTCTAATTCTAGTGTCGGACCAAACTACAAACTTAAGAATTCCATATGAAGGAAGTATCACAGTTAAAGTGGAACAACAGCACTGTAATTCTGTAGTGTGAATGGCCTCCTGAACTTACTTGTGGAAGAATTTCATGAAAGGAGGAAAAATAAGCAGCTACCAGGCTGGAATCCCAAATATATTCTTTTTAAAAAAGTATTTCATTTAATGGATTTTTTTAAAAAAATGGTTTTCTGAAAAGATTACTGTCACAGGGTGGCTTAATATAAGGCCTCTACAGACCAGCCCAAAGGGCTGGCCTGGAGGCAGAGATGGGGAGGAGTAGCTGCACACCGGCTGCCCCAACCCCAGTCCGATGACATCCTGAAGCCGTGCACTGTTATGCACGGTGTGCAGCATCAGGACATCCTCCTGGCACAGCATTTTTACGTGTTGCACTGGAATGGGTGCTAAAGAACTGTGCTCTGGCTCTTAGGGTGCCCTTTTGCTGCCCCTGAAAGGAGCTGTTAGCAGATGTCCTCCATTTTTCTTTTATATTTTAGCCATGTGGAGTTCCCTATGACCCCAGCCTGACCCTTGGGAGATGGCAGCCATAATCCCCTAAATGTAAGGTCAGGTAGGCAATGCTGATGTTGCTCAAGACCACTAAAGATTTCCTGGACAGGCAGGTTTGGGAGTTGCCCTTGGGAATATTCCATTATACTGGAAAAATTACACAATGGTGTTTGTTTGTCTTAGTCTCACACTTAATGGACAGTGATCAGATTTGATTGCACCCCTTTCTCTAGCTTCCTTTCCTCAATAGTTTTGAAAGCAAATGCATTGTTTAAACTATGCCCAGACTTAGGTAAACAATGGTTAGCCCATCAAGCCTTTGTCCTCCTATTGTTTGACTCATGGCCAGAAGGCAGGAATCACCCTTAAAAACCCTTAGATTTTAGCAGACCATGTGCTACCTTGGAAGTGCATGCTGAATTTCTG
>CM034703.1:115385383-115399214 GCA_020142125.1 Phrynosoma platyrhinos
TCTGAAACCCATGTTGACTTTTTGTGATTATGGAATTACCATCCAGGTATTCACAGACTCTCTGTTTAATGATCTGCTCCAGCATCTTTCCCGGTACTGATGTCAGACTAACTGGATGATAATTGTTGGGATCCTCTTTTTTTCCCTTTTTGAAAATGGGGATAACATTTGCCCTCTTCCAGTCTGCTGGAACTTCTCCTGTTCTCCAGGACTTCTCAAAGATTATTGCGAATGGTCCTGATATTACATTTGTCAGTTCTTTTAGTACCCTTGAACGTAATTCATCTGGTCCTGGAGACTTATATTTGTTTAGATTAACCAGGTATTCCTGTACTATCTCTTTACTTATTCTATGCTGAAATTCTCCTATTCTAGCCTCTGCTCTATTATCCTCAGGTTCAGCACTCTTTGCCTTTTCTGAGAAGACTGAAGCAAAGAAGGTGTTGAGTAATTCTGCCTTTTCTCTGTCTCCTGTTAACTTTTTGCCATCTTCTCCACACAGTGGCCCTACCATTACCTTCTTCTTCCTTTTGCTGTGGACATACCCCAAAAAGCCCTTTTTATTGTTCTTAACCTCTCTAGCAAGCCTGAGTTCATTCTGTGCCTTAGCTTTTCTGACTTTAACCCTACATGTGCTAGCTATTTGCTTGAATTCTCCTTTGGTGATTTCCCCATTTTTCCATTTCTTATAAATGCTCCATTTAAAACTTAGGGCCTCAGCAGACGGCTAATAGAGCCGTCTTGGAGGCAGGGAAGGGGAGGGGCAGCTGCGCGCTCAGTGCCCCTTCCTCCTCCCAAGGTCGTCCTTGGAGCCGCCGGCCCTCCACACGGCTGGCGCTCCGAGGACAACCTCCCGCCACAGCGTCCAGACACGCTGCAGCGGAAAAGTCAGCGAAAGTGCGCTGCAAGCTTTTGAGGTGCACTTTCTCTGACTTGTGAAAGGAGCGCTATTTTAATTTTCCCCTTTAATTTTTATCCAGATGCTCTCCACCTGGCTTCCATGACTCATGTCCTGGATTTCTTCACTGGTGTAAATATCCCTGACATATAATGCTATTCCTCCACCTTTCCTGTTCGGCTTGTTTCTCTTGAAGAGGTTATACCCCTGTATTTCTACATTCCAATCATGAGACTCATCCCACCATGTTTCAGTGATGCCTATTATATCATATTTGCTTTGTTGTGCCAGGAGTTCAAGTTAATCTTGCTTATTTCCCATGCTCTGTGCATTAGTATAGAGACATCTAAGACCATATGTCTCCTTTACTTGCTGCCTGTGCATGGTTTTTTTTTGCCTCCCATTGTTGGGTCCCTGTACTGTTTGCCTTGTTTCCTCTATGACAGTTGACTATTTTTCCAAGTCCTTTTTTCTTCCAGGATGCTGTCTCAATGATGTTATTGTCTCTTTCCTTTCCTAAATCTCACAACGATCATCCCAGCATTTCTCTGATCCCCCTGGTCCATCTACTCTCAAAAGTTTCCAGGTGCCATTTTCCTCCTGCTTGCCTTCTTCTCCTCTCCTTGGTGTCCTTGTCTGCTCATCAATGTCTGCTCCTATTTTCACACATCACTACCTTGTCCAATTTTACCCACAAAGAAAGTCCAGTCCAGTTCTTAAAATGTAGGTAAGCATCAGTTTCACTTTTATTAATATATGTATTCTTTGTCTCTCCCTTTTGTCTAGTCAGGGAGTAGTATATTTAGTTCGATCTAACTTGCAAATTGTAAATCCACCATAGGCAACAAGTTTATCCCCACATGCATTCAAATTGATTTCTTTTTTGTCTTGATCTGTCCTCAAAAATTTCTTATTTCAGTTCAAATTGTCTTTATATATATATATATATATACACACACACACACACACACACACACACACACACACACACATATACACAGGGGAAAGTTTTGAAGTAACAGTAGTCTCACCGAACTGGAATTGTTCTCATTGTATGCTTTAAGTCCTTTTTATATGCTGCCAGCAAGATTCTTGTCTCACTGGATGATCATGATGAGACTTTGGCTGCTTTTCAACTAGGGTCCCCTTCAAATCCATGGGTTACCACTGACTGATCTCTAGTTGGGTCTAGTTATTGGATTTAGTCCAATGATAACCATCCAAATAAACACAGAATACTGATTCTGCTACTAAAGCTGTTTTATAGTGCTCTTGAAACTCATTCTTCTTGATTTAAGACCTCCCTTTTCAGATTCTTCTTGATTTAAAACCTCTTTTATCCTTTTCCTCTCCCCACTTAGAATGGCGTAACAACATTGTGAAATGATTTTAACTGTAGGAAAACAAAAGAATTCAAGGGTAAGTAAGATTAAGATTACAATGGAGGCATTGTTGCTTATGAGATACATATTAATGTCTTTCATTGGAAGTCAAAGATGGCTTATGCTCAGGTTATCCCATCATATAACCTATGGTAGGGTTGTCAATAGCAGTATAGGGCCTGTACAGACTGCCAGAAATAATCCATCTTGAGATCCCTTTAACTGTCCTGGCTCAATGCAAGAGAATCATGGGAACTGTAGTTTATTGTGGCACCAGAGCTCTCTGACAGAGAAGGCTCAATGTCTCAGAAAAAACTACAATTCCCATGATTCCCTAGCATTGAGCCAGGACAGTTAAGGTGATATCAAGCTGGATTATTTCTGGAAGTCTGTACAGACCCCTAATTCCATATAGTGAGGATGGATTAATCTCATTCAGATACCCAGGCAATAATAATCCTGTACAAAAGTTGGATTGTGGAGCAGGTAGTGTAGAAAGCAGTTTTATGGCCTTCTATTTTTATAAGGATTTTTTTTTTGAGAAATTGTTTTGTGAGGTATCATTACAGGGAAAAGGAATAGATAGCTCTTCTCATATACAGAATCAGAGCAACAGGTGAATGGCAGCTGGTTAGTGCCCATTGGGACTGATAGGACAGAGGGCAGAATAATAAAAAATGAGGAAAACAATCTTGTTTTCTTCTAATCCAGAGACTAGGACATGGACCAATGGATTAAAATAAAGGATTCCACCTGAACATAAGGAAGAATGTCCTGACAGTAAGAGTTGTTTTATAGTGAAATGGATTACCATACTTGATGGTGGACTCTCCTTTTCAGATCTTTAAAGAAAGGTTGGATGCCCATCTTTCAGGGGTTCTTCAGCTATGTATTCCTGTTAGTGCTGGGGTACAACTGTGTCCACATGCAGAAGATTGCCAACCAGGAAGACAGACACTACTGCCAAGTCTGGAAGTAGCTGAAGAGGGGGGGGGGACTCCTTCTGCTGAACAGAGTTTTACTCGCAACTGCTGAGGTTCTTCTGAAGAGTTTTTTTTTTAATCTTGCAGCAAATATTTACAAGAAAAATGCAGTAATATTTACACCATCTGACATAATGCTCCACCACCACGAACATCCTCCTAACCTCAATGCATTGGAGCATTCTTCTTTATACGCACAAAATCTGGCTAGGATTCTGACCCAACCCCCTGCCAGTGTTTCATCATTTTCCTGTCACATGTCCACAGTGATTATGCAGTTTCAAACTGTTACCACACAACTTCCTGCTGAAGTTTCAATCAGCTTCCTTTGAGTCAGCTTTTATCCTTTTTGCACACTACATGCACCTGGAACATTTTACATCCTGGGGAAAAATATACTGACAATTCCTGCATGATTGGGAGTTCAGCTGATTAGCCTTTGCCTGGTGATGTAAGATTCTACATCACCAAGGGCTTCACCATGTAGTTTCCCCCTTACAACTTCTGTTATAACCTGGGGATTAACCTCTGTGAAAACACAGGGGGTTATTCCTAGGTCTCAGGTTCTGGCTCTGATATTTCATGTGCTGGTAGTCCTGACTTGACAACCCTATCTGCCAGATGCAGAGGTGGCCAGGTTTATTTCAATGAGAGACATTTTCACCTCTCTCCAGAGGTTATCAGGTCACATTGTTCAAAGCCCTAACTGACCCTTGTCCACAGTTTACTCTGACTGGTTTGATTCCCAGGAAGTTTAGGGGGTTGTATTGATATGATAAAACAGATTTCTTTTCAGTGTGGGGAAGTCATGAGCCCACAGGGAGAACATTGTAGGCTCTGGAGGGCTGTGTGCAGTCCAAGAGCTGTATGTTGCCCAACCCTGGCTTACTGGTAGGGATAGACATGTACCATGTCATATGCAATCCTCTGATTCACAGCACCACAGAGTAAATAGCAAAGACCTCATACCAACATCTTAAGAGCCAATCATCATCATTGCTATGCTGACCCCAAAGCTCTTATATTTGGGGCATAGACTGAAAACATTATACCAGCAACAGAGCTAGCCATTAAGGGTCAGGATGTCACAAACCTGAAGCACATTCTTAAAAGCAGATGGCCTTCAAATAGTTTGAACACATCAATTAGAGGACCTCAGTGCATCAACTGTAGGCCTGAACAGACTGCCAGAAATAATTCAGCTTGAGACCACTTTAACTGTCCTGGCTCAATGCTAGGGAATTATATAAACTATAGTTTTTTTTCTGGGATATTAGCCCTTCTCTGTCAGAGAGTTCTGGTTCCATAATAAACTACAGTTCCCATGATTCCATAACACTGAGTCAGGGCTGTTAAAGTGGTCTCAAGCTGGATTATTTATGGCAGTCTTTTCAAACCCTGTGTTATTATTTGCTATGTTTCAGCAATTAAACTCAGGAGCAATGTTTCCCAGTTTGGGGTTGTGAGACTATAACTCCCATTATCTCCAGTGAGGGTGACCAATGAGCAAGGAGAATGGGAATAATGGCTGAATATCTGAAGACCCCAAATTGGGAAAGGCTGCCTCAAAGAGCTGTGAAACATAATTGTTAGTATATCTTTTTTGACAAAAGGAGTGGTAGATCAAACATAAAATGTGTGTGGATTTGATCCTTTTTCTTTATTCTTGGAATCTGTAAATGATTTTTTTCCCATATTGCACGAATAAGCAGGGCCATCAACACTCTGTACTCCTAGGAGTGATCAATAGCCATTCTTCCCCTGCTCTATAAATAGAATCTCCATCTGTGCCTAGGTGCAAAAATCAGATAAAAATGTCAGTTCTGACTACAGGAGAACATCCAAGTGCAATGCGTTAAGCAAGACATGCTTTTCTTTAACTTAACAATAGAGTTTGCCTGTTAAGTATTCAGTGCTATAATAACCAGTAAAATCAACCACAAATAGATCTTGATTTCTTTTTTCTTCTTTTGAAAAGAATATTTAAACTGGCTTTTGCAAGATTCATAAGTGTCACTAGCCTCAGATAAAGCAAGAAAAAAATGTTTAATTATGTGCACCCTGAAAAACTCATATGGAGAAAGTTTTAATTACTTACATATTGTATAGGGGTAAGAATCAGGCGCTTAAGATGTTATTTGATTTCAGTGTCCAGTAGCTGGAGCCAGCATGGTCCCACTTATCTGGTGGGGCTTTTTTTGTTTTTGTTTTATTATTATGTATACACACACACACAATGTTAATTTAACAAATTTACACAGACTGAATAGGTTTATTCTGGTTGGAACAAACAATTAGATTCAGGCCACGGTCAAGTAAAGTGAGCATGCCAGAAGCAATTTGTGTCAGGAAGAAGCTAATCATTTCTTTTGCATTTTGTGAAAATATTTCTGAATATTGGAAAGTTCATATGAAGAAATGATCACAAAGTTCTCACTTATCCCTGCTGAAAAGTGGCTAACATTGGCTAGGTCATATAGCACCTTGGGACTAAAAAGATTGGCAAGTGAGTTAATACGTTTTCATGTTTGCTTCTACAACAAAATAAACAAAAACATGAAAAGTTTAACTTTGGTTTCTCTTTTAGTTCTGTTCTATGTAAATACAATTATCCTGGTGTAGGTTGTGACCACAGGACACAAAAGGCTATGGCTGAAGCAGCCATGAAGGAAGTAAGGAACTGACGAAAAAGGTTGCTTGTACCCAGCAGATTTGGGGCCTTGGAAGACAGCTTAAAAAGCCGTCCTCGGCGCAAGGAAGGGGAGGGTCAGCTGCACGCTCGGCACCCCATCCCTCTCCCGAGGTCGTCCTTGGAGCCGCCGGCCCTCCACACAGCCAGCGCTCCGAGGACAACCTCCCACCACAGCGTCCAGACACACTGCGGCAGAAGGGTTGCCGACAGTGCGCCACAAGCTTTTGAGGTGCACTTTCGGCAACATATGAAAGGAGCACTATTTTAGCGCTCCTTTCCAGGTGCGCCGATGGTGCGCAGCTGGATCGAGGCATGGGGATGCCTCGGTCCCCGCGGCGCACCTTCCCAGGGCAGCCCATGGCCGCCCGTCTGTTTAGGCCCTTCATCTGTTTTCCTTCACCAGTACTGCACACCCCTGGAAAAAGTGCAACAGCTAGAAAAACACATCAAAGAATTCAAGCCATAGAGTCCCAGGAGAAACATGGAGAACTCCTACATTCTGGCTTGGAACAGAGTCTAGGGCCCCTTTCACACTATAACGTTATAGTGCTGTGTTCCATTTTAGTTTATGTGAAAACATAATATGTAATCCTAGGCTTTGCAGTTTATAGAAGTGTATGCCCAGAGAGTGTCATTAGTGCATCATCAAACTACATGGGCTTCCACAGGATGCAGCTATGGCAGTTGAAGTGGAATATAGTGCTATAATTGTGCAGTGTGGAAAGGACCCAAGACAGAAACAAACTGTTCTTCAGAGCAGCTCATTTTAATCTGACCCAAATGTAGATGCCAGAGTGCCCTGATGATATGTAGCACAATATAATCTAGTATTTGTTTTCACTCCCTCCAGTGATTTTCTCCTAACTGATTTCCTTTGCTTCTCTTTTTTCTTTACACTTTGTCAATGCCTGGCATACTATTATGTCCACCTGCCAGAGGTGATCATCTTTGGAAAGGTTGAAATGCATTTTCATTGTGAGGTGTCATTTACTCCAGAATTCCCTTCTTCAAGATGTCACTTACACCATAACTCACAGGCATGACATGGTTCACTTGCATACTTTCCAAATGATTTACCAGCCCTTGTAGTATATCCCTACTGGTGGCTTCCTGGCTGTGCTAGGCCTTGCCACAAACCTTCCATTCTCAAGACAGGAAACATTTTTTTATTTTTGCTTTCCTTTTGTTGGATCCTCAGATGTCAAGAAAAGTAGCAAAGTTTGAAAAGTTCCCTTTGAAAGCAGTTGCTCCAGGTCTATTTACCCAAGTAGTGAGCTGTCATTATCATCACAATTTTAAAAGTAATTTTCCTTTTCCATTGTTTAAAAGTAAAAAATAATAATTTTATGTCCTGTATTAGAAAACACACTACACCTCCTCCTCCACATCACTGCCTTTGCACACAGAGCAGACCTTATGCCAGCAGTATAGGACATAGCATGAAGCAGCTCTTGAGCCATGAAAAATTCTTCCCCCACCATTTGTTGAAACTACACTTCTGGACATTAAGGGCAGCCAAACAGCTCCTGGATGCAATGGTCCATTGCCTCTGATTGGCTGGTTGGAGTTTTATGTCATGGAACAAGGAACAATCTTATACTTGAGGATAATAGCAATGCTCCCTTCCCCAGGTATACAACAGCACTTGGAAGCTTATCTGGGTGTACTCCTGCAACCAGTGAGTGGCTGGGGGGAATGGAACTGTGTCCAAGACCTAAGTGTCATGGTGCAGAGAAGGAAGTGCTGCCACCTTTGCCCACATGAAGACAGATAATCTGGCAGATATTTATATTCTACTAGATTTCAAACAAAATGTTGGCTATGTCCTATGAAAATGGAACAGTCACAGATGCATGAATCTAGGAAACTTCATGGTCACTACTTAGTGATAATTCTGATACCATTATGACAATATTAACTCTTTTTGCAATCTACCTTTTCCATGGGGAAAAGGAGGTGCACTTTGGTCCTGACCAGAGAAAAGTTAGGTTTTGGGGATGGGGTGGCCCTGAGAGTTTACATAGGCCTGAAACAGACAGACCGAATAGCCTGGCACAAGGCTGCACCAGTGCCATTCGTGCTGGGAATGTAGCAGCCACACATGCCTGTTCCTGATCTCAGCTGCTGCCACAGTCTTGAATTGGGCCACTGGAAGATTCCTGGCCCAGTTCTTTCCAGATGATATGGGCTCAGCATGACTTCCAGACACATTTGGGATGTGCCTAATCTAAACACTATGCCTCTAATGCAGCTAGAATCCTTGTTATTTGGCCCATGTGTTTTGGGCCATAGTGATATGTATTTAAGCATACAGAGGCATGGCCATGTTAGTCTGGAATATCAGTATGCAAAGGGATCTTATACCACCAATCAAACTGTTTGAATGAAGCCGTAGCATCAGGTTTTGTAGACTCAGTCAGATGAAGTAGACCAAGGACCTCTGCAGACAGGCCCAAAGGGCCAGCCTGGAGGCAGAGTTGGGCTGGAGCAGCCACATGCCAGCTGTCCAACCCCACGTCAATGCCATCCTGATGCTGCATGCCATTATGCATGGCGTGCGGCATCAGGACGTCCTTCCAGAGCAGTGTTCAAACACGCTGCACCAAAAAGGGCACTGAAGAGCCATGTGCCAGTTCTTAGGGTGGCCTTTTGCTGCCCCTAAAAGGAGTGGCATTTTGCTGCTCTTTTCGGAATGGCAAAAGAGAGGATCAGGGCCAAGGCATGGGGTTGCCATAGCCCTGATCTGTGGCTTCCCAGGGCAGCCCAGAGCCACCCATCTGCAGTCCTCCCAAGTCTACAAAAAGGTTATACTACAAGTTTATTTTACACATTCAGTCTCAAAAGTGCTACAAGATTCCTTTGCATGCTGATATACTTAACTGAGGGCTGTTGTACTTTGGTCACATCATGAGAAAGCAGGTAGGAATTAAACGTTGCAGTTAAAGTTGTTAACATATGATGGGGATGTTTGGTGGCAGGCAGAGAAATGTCTTCAGCCAGGATTAATAATCAAGCCAATATTCATCAGTATTTGCTTACTCAACACACATACACACAGATAAAAGAGCATGACCTTCCACTTTCAGTGGAAACAACAGAGGAGCCCTTGTAAAACTGATGCTTCTCTCATTTCCCTTCAAACAGATTTTCAGTGGCTTCATTCTACTGATCTCAAAAAAAAAAAAAAATGTTCCACAGAATCTAGTGCAAATGGTATTCAGCAGGATGCTTTCTTCAGACAGGCTTAACTTGAGTTCAAACAAAAGTCTTGGATCCAAAAGATTTTAATGTTTCCAAATTGAACCTCATCAGTTTGTCCTGACTTCTGGGTTCTGCCCAAGAATGATGTAGCTTCTGCCATATCTGAGTTTTAGCTAATATATTAGTTGACAGGAGCGTGAACATAATGCTGACAGGCAGTTACATTACTCAGCAATATGTGACTGAAAAGTGTGAAGTTCTTACTGGTGATCCTCCAGATAGTTGCTGAACAAGATAAATTTTATTGGCTTAATTATTTTATAGGATAACACTGCATGGAAACATTTTCTGATTACATAAATATCACCTGGTGGCACTTCAAATAATGGCTGGGTTCATATGTCCATGTCCATCATTTAGCTGTTCTCATGGTAAGCTGGAGTGAATGCAACATGAGAGACAACACACTGTATTATCTATAGTAAGACAGGGTTCTGACAAAGCTATGCTTACAGTGATGTCAGAACATGTCTTCCAGCATAAGCACATATGTGATTCATAGCTGTTGTTCTTTTTTTTGGAATTTCTGTGGGATTATTGTAAGAAAGACTACCAAATCTCGTATACCCCACAGGGAAAAGAGATTCACAGGCCTCATCTGCACTGCAGAATTAATGATGTTTGACATCACTTTAACTGTCATGGCTCAATGTTATGGAATTCTGAGATTTGTAGTTTTATTAGATATTTAGCCTTTGCTGTAAGAGAACTGTGATGCCACAACAAACTTCAAATCCCAGAATTCCATAGCATTGGATCATGACAATTAAGGCAATGACAAACTGCATTAATTTTGCAGTGCAGATGAGGCCACAGGTAACTCATTGTAAAAGGAGGTACAGGATACTGCCTTCTACAGTTGGACCTTCATGTCCATGGGTTCTTTATCCATAGATTCAAGCATCTATGGCTTGAAAATATATTTTTAAAAAATAAAATTCCAAAAATCAAAACTTGATTTTGCCATTTTATATAAGGAACACGATTTTATTACCCCAATAGATAACATGAAATTTGAGCATCCACAGATTTTGGTATTCATGGAGGGTCCTGGAACCAAACCCAATGAACAGCAAGGGCCCACTGTGCAAATTTCCAAAAATTACTTGCACTGGAATAACCAGGGGCTATACCAATGTACATCAAAAATAGAAATCTGTTGTGCTTGCTTCGGCAGCACATATACTAAAATTGGAATGATACAGAGGAGATTAGCATGGCCCCTGCGCAAGGATGACACTGAAATTTGTGAAGCGTTCCATTAAAAAAAATAGAAATCTGTCCATCCTGAAACAAAGCATACATTTCTTCATAAATGTTCACTTTTAAGAAGCTTGTCATAAACCATGTGCATGTGAAATTGTGCATCCAGAGATTTTTTTTTTAATATGAATAGGTAAAATGTAATACAGTTGAAAAATATGCACATAACCACTTTTGGTCCATGGGAGGAAAACATATCAAAATGTATACATTTGATACATTATGGAAGCCAGAATCCTGTTTGGTTTACTAGGCTAACCATTGCATTTTCCCAAGGATATGCAATAATGGTAAAACAAACAAAATTGGGCTCCAAGCATCCTATTTCTCCAACACCTTATTCCCTTCACACCTGGAATACACACAGCACTTGTCCTCCTGCTGCCACCACCTCTGCTAGCATAGTTGGGGGGGGGGGCATTTAACAAATTCTGGTATGAAAATGCATACAAGTATCCATACACAAAGAAAAAATCAAAGGCTCACAATGTGGTACACAGAAAAAATGTGGAGGACAATCTCAGGTACAATTTGGATAAAGGCAACAAAATTGAGGCTGAGAATTCTTCACATGCCTGCCAGCCACTCAGTAATATCCTATATGGACAGTGGGTGGAGCAATTATATGGAAATTGTTTCATTTAAATTTCTGGAACAAGATTTAGAAAATTACAAAGAAATAATCATTTAAATCTGTGTATACAATAAATAATAAGCAGTGCAATCATATTCATATTTATCTAGAAATAATCTCAACTATAACAGATTGTTTAGTATCAGTGCTAACATGACATTGCTAGTTTAGAAAAAAAGTCAGATACTATTGTAGATCTAAGGCACCCCTCTCCATATTTCCAAAAAGATAAAGTAATTATTTTTTTATTATTAAGTTAAATGTGAATGCAGTAGTGTGAGGCCAGAAGCAAGCTGCACATTGGTATTTGTTCATTTAGTCATTTAGTGAAGTTACACTCTGTAATTATAAAATTAACTATCAGGTACTGTTATATTACAAAGGAGTTACCTGATCTGTCACTAAAGTGCAGTCATATCATAACTGAGACCTCAAACAGATGGCCCAAAAGGGCTGCCATCAGGTCGATCCAGGGGCCAGGGCTTGCACATGATGTATGCCCCAGGATTGTGCAGAGGCCACACAGAGGCCATGTCAGGGCCACCACATGCAGCCCAAAACTGGCTGCAAAAGGAGCAGTTTCTTACAACTCCTTTTTTTGTGGCCTGTTCAGGACCATGATAGTGGCTTCCCTCAGGACTATGGGGTCTGGTTACTGTGGTCCCACAGCAGTCCCAAGGTGATTGGGGCAGGCAGTCTCTAGCCGTTTCTTTTGCCCCATCTGCTTTGTCAAGTTATTGGGAAATTGAACTAACTAAATATAATATTGTGAAGTCGTAGGCTTTCATGGCCGGCATCCATAGGTTTTTGTGGGTTTTCAGCTGTGTGGCCATGTTCTATAAGAGTTTCTTTCTGACGTTTCACCAGCCACAGATTCTGGCGAAATGTCAGAAAGAAACTCTTCTAGAACATGGCCACACAGCCCAAAAAATGCACAAAAACCTATAAATGTAACATTACTTCCTGTATGATCTTCATTCTTCTTTTACCTATTCATTGAGCTCATGTCTTATCCTCTACTCACCTATATTCAATTTAGTTTCTAGACTGTCTTCTAGTTTTGATGTATCATCCCCCCCCCCGAAACTTAGATAGGCCACCCAAAGGAAAAAGAAAAGGAAGCAAAACATTTAAATGACCATTGAATTCAAGAGTGGCCCCAGGCTCTGTGAGATGGGGCAGGAATACTTGGAGATGTTCTTCTTTGATTGATACACATAGCCAGTACTAACATATATGATATAAATTTTGGCATAGAAAGAATAATTGGAAATATTTGGGGAGAAATGTAAAAAAAGTTTCTTCAGCATCAGAATTCTCCCTATGGAGGAGAATCCTGGACTCATGGTAATTTTCAGAGGTTAAGACTTATTCTGTGCAGAATTTGCACAGTTCTTTTTTTTTTTCCATATAAGATCCCATTTTTTGCACAGGAAACAACATTTTCTGTGCAGAAATAGTATTATCCATGTGGAATAACTTGTTTCTCTGTTTTTTAAAAAAAGCATATGCAAATTTTGTTCAGGATAACCCAAATACAGCTTTTTCTGTTCAGGAAAGAAGAGTTTTTGTTCAGAAAATACTATTTCTCACAACCTGCCCTGTCCCACTCATTCGACTTTGCTTATAAGATCCCATTTGTAAGTACTGAACTACAAATAACCTTCAAAGCCTGTGCAGTATTTGAAGATTTTCTCACAGTGGGAAGAAAATAGTTAAAATTCCTTGTTGCTTCCTTCAAGAATGAAATTAGCAAATAACTATTTTTTGCTAAATGCCTTTGAGTTGATTCCAGCTCCTGGTGACCCTATGGATGAGACATCTCCAAGGCTGTCTATCTCCCACTGCTCTGCTTAGTCCTGAAGATTCATACCTGTGACTTCCTTAATAGAATCCATCCATATAGCATGTGCTCTTCCTCTGTTTCCACGGCCCTCCACCTTTCCTTAGTATTATTGTCTCTTCTAATGAGTTATGCCTTCTCATGGTGTGGCCAATGTATGACAGCCTTTTCTTCCAGAAGGCTGTTCCACAATCTAGGGGCATCTGAAGAAAAAATCCTGTGGCTGACAACTGCCAACTTAGTCCTGGCTGAATGGGGTAAACATCTAGAAGTGTAGGGAGTGGATCATATGGGAGGAGGTGATCACATAGTAACACAGACCCAAACCATGTAGGGCTTTAAAGGTAATAGCCATCACTTTGTACCTTGCCCAGAAACTATTTGACAGGAGATCCAACATTATTCTGACAGATGATGAAATGCCACCACATGTGTCTGCATTCTCTTCATCACTATTTGTGCACAACTCCAGATTCTGACACTATGGTGTCCCTCCACAGTCATTTAGTTGTGGCCAGGCAGTATCCATTTGTGTTTCTACATCTGAGGGCAAGAGGTTGATGCCATCCTTCTGGGTCCTTGGGGCAATACAGAAAGGCAATGGATAATGTTTTCTTTGCTATACAATTTCAGAAACATAGCCAAAAACTGTTGGCTGCCTCAGACCTTTCCAGACACTAAATGAAAAGTGGTGCATGTTGACGGAAGAGGTAGATTGCACAGGTGGATGATGATTGTGCAAAGGAAGTGGCAGATGCTTCCTTCCACAATAACCATAAGAGGACATAGCACAGAGATAATACAACATTATGCCTGCATATATCACTAATCATAGAATCATAGAATCATAGAGTTTGAAGAGACCACAAGGGCCA
>CM034703.1:115408180-115424624 GCA_020142125.1 Phrynosoma platyrhinos
TGCTTAGTTCAGAAACTACAGTTGGTTCAAAATATGGCAGCCAGGCTTATTTCGGGAACATCCAGGAGGGATCACATCACTCCGGTTTTGAGATCCCTCCACTGGCTGCCTGTTGGTTTCCGGACCCAGTTCAAGGTGTTGGTTATCACATTTAAAGCCCTAAATGGCTTGGGTCCAAGCTATATCAGGGACCGCCTCCTCCCATATAATCCTCCCTGTGCTCTCTGGTCCTCTGGGAGGAACTTGCTGCAGCCTCAAAAATCTAGGCTTGTGGCTACCTCCCAGAGGGCCTTTTCTGTAGTCGCTCCCACGCTCTGGAATGGCCTGCCAGATGAGATCCGTCAATTAACATCTCTGGATAGCTTTAAAAAAGCTGTCAAGACGGATCTCTTCCGGCAGGTCTTTCCGGATTAAATCACCCGGCCTTGTGACCCTGAGATCTTAAGATCTCTCTTATGAATATTCTGTAACTCCCTTAGCAGGGGTTGTTGTATTGTTGTATTGTATTTATAATTTTGCATTTAAAATTTTTTATATTATTGGTTGATATCACCATTTTAAATTGAGTCGGATTTAATAACTTTTTAAAGGGGGAGGAGGGAAGTATATTGTTTTAGATTGTATGTATTTTTTTATTGTTCATTGTTGTTCACCACCCGGATTGGTTCTCCATAGGGCGGTATACAAATAAAAAATATTATTATTATTATTATTATTATTATTATTATTATTATTATTGTCTAATTTCTGTTCGGATTAACCTCCTTTTAACAGTGATGGAGTTTATCATACGGAGGAATCCTGTTGATAAATTGCTTCTGCTTTTGCATGTTTTTTTTCTCTGTTTAAAGTACATTTCTGCATGGGGCTCCCCATGTAATAAACTCCTCAGAGATCACAGATAAAGGCTAAAACAATCCATTTTATTTAACAAACCTTTTCCTCCTCTTCAAAGCAGGAAGGGACAAGACACTAAAAGAATTGGAAGTCATTCAGAACTGCTGAACTGATTAATGAAAATGTCTTCATATGCTTCGAAAAGACCAATCATTTTGAACAGCTGGCAGAAACTACAATCATGTTCTTGTTCCATCATGGAGTATCATCAAATTATAATGGGAGCCATCAAATCTAGAGTGAGAATTGCAAGAAGACCGATTATGAAAAAGCAACTAGAATACAGTTTTTGCTTGTTAAAATGAATCAAGATTAAGATAGGATCTAGGTACTCAGCAGATTCAGGGACAAGGCAATTAGGTAGAGAAATGGACAGAAAATGAGATGTGCAATATTGTTTTGATGAGGAGATGGCAGGATGATAGAACAGCAGTTAGATGACCAGTTTTGACTTTAAGCACAACTCTGTCAAAACTTTAGGTTGTATTCGTTAGCCTCTCTTGCAATGGAACTGATACTATCAGCAGAGCTGGAAGCACAGTTATGGGGAATCTGCTCAAATAAAGCTAGATTTCATTGGGCAATGGCTGGCATCCTATTAGGGAGATATGTCTCTGTGTGTGTTTCCTTTTCACATGGGCATGTGTGTGTCTTTTTTGGGGCACTGTGAAAGCTGGCATTCCCTCCCTACCCCTCCACAATTGTTCTGGTCTATTACCGTAATAAAGATTCTATTCTTCTATTCTTCTACCTCCACAGTGCTCAAAGTGCCTTGCTATAAAAAAAAAAAAAAAAAACAAGGTGGCCATGTGGTTATACATTATAAAAATACACAAACACAAACAAAGAGATGAGTAATCTATCTTGTATGTTAAAGTCTTTCAAAAGTGACATGAACTTTGATTTTCCCAGAATATTTCATCAGGCATGAAAGAAACAGTAGGTCCAAAAAAACTTTTCTGGTGGATTGGGCAGTGTGTGTTTCTGCAGCTGCAAGGTTTCACTTCCATGAGGTGCAGAGGCAATAGTGTATTTCCATCTCCATAGATTGCAGAGGTGGCTGACACCTGAGCATTGCTCATTGTCCTTTTGCAATTGGCTGAGAGAAGAGGCATTGAGCAACATGACAGCCTCTCCATCAGCAAGGTCTGACATTAAACCTGGCAAGAAGTCCTTAATTTTCCTACCCATAACATCTAAATTAAATAAAATTGATATAACTTGCTATTCACTGTTTTAATTTTGCCATGTATGCAAAAACAGGAGTTAAAACAAAGAGTGGCTAAGCAATAGTCTGTCATCGCTTCAACAATTATTTCATTTGATTATGTCATCAAAATGTTTTGCTGCTTCATTGCTGCACATACCCTATTTTCCAGCTTGGTAGTCTAAAAACCTATGAGCCTTCTCTGCCCCTCTGGTCTATTTTGGTTATCATTGGACTAGCACATTCAAAAGTATCTTATAGTACCTTTGAGATTATGTTCAGAACAAAAATACTGTTTCATTTCTGCTATTTTCTATTTGGCTAATCTATTTCTTTTTTCATTGTCTATCTCCCTCTCTTAATAACAGTCTTTTAAACTATTATGTTGGTGACATGCCAGGTTTGATTCCACATATGGCTTCTGACTGTGACTGCAAAATGAATAGAAATACTCCAACTCTCTGTTGCTGAATTCAGTTCCTCCATTATTTCTCTATGTTCTTCATTCTGTGTTTTTTGTGTGGAGTCTAGCATTCTGAAATGGCACCCTGTAGCTCTTAAATAAACAGTCTGCTGGACCATGAAAACCCCATAAAAAGCAGGAGTCCTGCCTTATGATCCTGAAATCCTTCTTGCATTCAATGTACTGAATAGCAAGCGGATGAGTTTCATTGAAGTAATGTTGGATTTCTTTTATTGTCTCAAATCTAATCAATGTATAGTCACTCCAGAGCTAAAGCCATCAGCCAATCTGGACCCTTTTGTTAGTCCCCTGGGAAACCCATTAAGATTTTTGTCACACCAAACACCCCAATGGTAGAAAATGGGATATTAATCCATCCCAGCCTAGCCAGATAGTTCACAGACCAGGACTCCATTCATAGTTCCTTCTGTGTTTACTCCCAGACGTGGTCAGAGCCATTCTGCATTTTCCATGGACTTCTCGTCAGAATCTGTAATTATCACCCTTTTTACCCCATCCCACCCCGGCAATGTCTGTATATCCAACATTCCTACCTTTCTTTTTGATAGCCTTGTATAATTCATAATGATGGTTTGTATTTTATTTTAATGTAATAACCATTTTTAACTTTTAATTGTAATTGTTTTAATTGAATTGATTTAATAACTTTTTAAGGGGGGAGGAGGAAATTATTTGGTTTTTACGCTGTATGTTATTTTATTCTTGTTCACCGCCCGGATTGGTTCGCCACAGGGCGGTATATAAATAAAAATTATTATTATTATTATTATTATTATTATTATTATTATTATTATTATTATTATAAGGTTGTTTTGGGTTTTGTGTGCACCCTTCCACATTTCTAAATAAACACTATTTAAAGAAAACTGGAGCACTCTCCCTACAGTTATTACCATCATATATAGATGAAAAGATCACTGCACATTACTCTTCTATTGCAGGCTTCCTTTGAGCTACAATTTCCCCAAATTTCAAGGAGATGGTAGTATTGTGAGTGGGGATCCTCAATGTCCTCCAACTTTTCAAATAACAACATGGAGGTGAGGGTTATAGTGTGACTATTCCACTTGCCTAGTGATCCACCATAGAGGAGGACAGACTTTTTCAAATGGTAAAGAATTGATACTGAGTATTGATGTAGTGGGTGAGGTGATTGTGATGGACAAAAAGATACAAAGGCAAGAAGTCACATTTCAAGCAACATCCTCTCCTTTCCTTACATATAACACACACAACACAAATTGGTTTCTCACCTACTCCAGTGGCCCTGTCTTCTTCTTCTTCTTCTTCTTCTTCTTATTATTATTATTATTATCTCCCAAACTGGGTCTCAAAGTGGCTCACAATTTAAAAAATTTAAAAAAGAACAATGCAATTAAAAACATACAAAATAGTAACATTAAACTGGAATCAAGCTATTGCAGTATTAAAACCAATCACACAGTGAAAGACAAAAATGCAATTTAAAAAGATAAAAGCTCTTCAAAACATTTGTTAAAACATTACAGAACACCCTAGTTTGTTCTTTAAAAACTCTTCTTTTAGCATTGTCATTCCACTTTAACTGCCATGACTTTATTCTATGGAATCTTAGGATTTGTAGTTTGAGCAGGTTCTAGAGTTCTCTGTCAGAAATTCTAAACACCTATCCCAGGATTCCATACTATGTAATCATGGCAGTCAATGTAGAACCATAGTACTATAATTGTGTAGTGTGGAGAGAGGAGGATAAAAAAAGTATCAAGGATCAAGAAGGATCTACTTCTGTTACGTTTCTATCACATTTGAGAGGCAGACATAAGTTTTATATATGTAAACACATTCTTTTCCTCTGCTGCAACAGGTATACAACAGGAAATGTAGCTCAGGCCAAAACAGACATACCTAGGAGTAATTCTATTGTTTTGAGTAGACATGATAAACATATGTAGGAAATGAATGGTTCTCCAGATGTTGTTGGACTGCACCCCCTTCAACCCTGGCCAGTAGAACCAATGGTACTGATTGATGATAGTTGTAGTCCAACAACATTTGGAGAACCATATGTACCCAACCCCTGATGTACAGAGTTGTATGATAACTCTTGTTTGCTTTTCCTCCACTTCTTGGAAAAGTCAAAAGACATGAAATTTGCACTTCTTCATACAACTGATAGCTTAATTCAAATAAAAACCCATCAGGGATACCTTTATTGGCCAACCAAAATTCACAATATACTTGCTGCAAGCTTTCGAAGCTTGCAACAAGTATATTGTACATTTTAGTTGGCCAATAAAGGTATCCCTGATGGATTTTTGTTTGAATTTGCTAAAGGGCCAACACAGCTATCCCTGAATGATAGCTTAATGTCTAATACATAATGACAATAATATATGGACTCCCAATATTTGCTTGCTTTCCATACCTTCCTATTGAAAAGGCCAAATTTCACACTCACTTTATTTGCCACATTTGAGAATGCATTTTTTTTTTCATAACAACAGACAAAATGCACCAAACAAATGAAGCATCCCCATCCTCTATTTTTCTGTATGGACAATTCTTCCAGTACAAAAGTTTGTTTAATAAATGAAAGAAATGGATTGGGATTTTAGAAATGACATTTGAAAGTGCAAAATATGAGGTATATTGAAAGTTGATTGCATGCTAATTAGGCAATAAGCTCCCTTGATTGAATGACTGGATCAGTTTTTAATTTGAGAACTGTGATTAAAATGAAATTACTTCCTCTTCAGATTTTCATTTGAAAGAGGTTGGAATTAAGGGAAAAAGGAAACTCTTGAATAAATGGTGATAATTTTACTAAAAATGCATTAGCTATAAGGGTGAATGGTCCAGCTCTGAGGGTTCATGCTAGTTATTGCAACAGATGTGTTACTATTTCCAGTTATGTAGTTCAGTAACTTGTTATGCTGCTTATCTGCACCTTCAATAACATTTGTATGGAAATATGTCATTGGCAATGATATTCTTATCCTGAAGGCATTTGGATATTTTCAGTGTGACCCAGTCATAATCCACGATGGGAAAGAATGTTCCTTTCCTTAATAATAATAATAATAATAATAATAATAATAATAATAATAATAATAATAATAGCAGTCACATCTTCTTTCTTACTCATTCTATCCCTTCTCCCCTGATGTTTTCTGGCTCTGAAGTCTTGCAATAGAAACAGAAGCTTATAAATAACCCAGATTTCTTTTAACCTTTCAGAGAAGCAGACTGGGAGATCTATTCACAATCCATCCATGTTATCTGATCACCACCTAGTTGACAAGTAGAGATTTTGAAATGTGATACTGATGGACCAAACCACCATTCCTTAACCCCAATGATACCCCACAACCCCTAAAGGCCCCCCCTTGCATAAAAATGGTCAATCAAATCTACCAAAATCTCTAGGGGTTGCATTTCATTCTGTAATGGCTATTTTGCCTCCCAGGGCCTATGCTTATACTGGCAATAACCTTTAAAAAACAGGAATTACCTTTTAGATTTTTCCCATTTTTAAAAAGAGTTGGCATGTTGAGGAGATGGGGGGGCAAAAATGGCCCCTAAGATCCCACAAAGTTGTTCACCCCTGATACAAGAGGGTGCTAAAAATTATTGGCAAAACCAAGGAGGGGGTGAGCTAGAGCCAACTTACATGCTATTATATGCTATTTCACATATTCATCCCAGGAAATCTCTAGTGTCTCAGCAAATTGTTTTAGCTGAAATTCACCAGTCTCCCAAATTCAAGTCATGAACACCCTTTCAGGAGCTGACACTGTTGAAGGCCTCCCAGACCTTGCTATATCTTTGGTCTCAACATCTCCATGCTGAAAGTCAGGACACCACTTCTTCACAATTGAGTATGATGGGCACTTATCACTCAATGTATACCTCATACACTAATGGATTTCCTTTGGAGTTTTGTTCTGCAGGAACAGGAACTTCATGATAGCCTGGAAAATTCCATACTTCATTGACATGGTTCTATCAATGAACTGGAAAAAAAATCAGAAATTAGAACTACATCCTGCAAATTGGCAATTTACAATACAAAAGAACACTCTGTCAAGCCACAATGACAAAATTAGATTTTTGGAAGGTTGAGAACTATTCAGCACTCCCTTGTATAAGTGATTATAGCTCTTATCTGAGAGAAGAGCACCCAGGTATAGTTCCACTGTGCCATAATCCCAGAAACTGGTGAGAACCCTTCACTCTAGGGGATCGCCTTCTTCCATACAATCAGCCCCATGCCCTCAGGTTCTCTGGGAGGAATTTTTCATCACCATTCCCAGACTCTGGAAAGCCTCGCCAGAAGAGATCCATCAGATAACCAACCTAGATGGCTTTAAAAAAGCCATAAAGACGGATCTCTTTCGGCCTACCCAGAATAAAACCACCTTCCAACTTGGTTTCTTCCTGTCAGACACTCTCTTTTTCTTATTTTGTTTTGCCCCAGAGTGCCTATTGTTTTAAATGTTGTAAATTTGCTTATTGTTTTAAATTTGCTTACTGTTTTAAATTGGTTTTAATTGAGACTTGCATTTAATGTATTTTTAAGGGGGGGAATATCATGTTCGCTTATATTACCTAGTTGTTTTTGCAGGGATTTGTACTTGTTTTAGTTGTAAGCCGCCTTGATTGCTACAGGAAAAGGCAGGGTATAAATAAATAAATAATAATAATAATTGTTGTTGTTGTTATTATCTTTGAGAAACAGAAGAGCAGCTAGCATTTGCTGAATCTCATCCCCTCCATCATTGCAGTCCCCTTTTCCTTTGCTATCCTGTCTTATTTAGATTGTAAGCCTAAGGACAAACAACTGTCAAAATAATTATTTTTGAAGCCTTTTTCTAGATTTTTACAATACAGAATTTTAATCATCCACTTTGATTGTATACAAGTTGTCCTAATTACATATGTCCTCCCTGCCCTCACACCTGGTCCAATTGATCCTATCTATATTTTTGACAATATATTTGTTACAGGTGATGTGACACTATTGGGTACAGCCAAAAATCCCACTACTGTCAACTTGTTCATCCTGAAGCAGCCATAACAGTCAGCACATCACTAAGGATTTGTCACCTTTTATTTTATTCAGCTTGTCATTGCTTTATCCTTGTCCTCTTGTATTTCAGTTCAATAAACAATAGGCTTTAATCTGGTGGAAAAGCTCTTTCTGTATTATTAAACAAGTTCTTAAAATCTCAAAATCATTTAAAACTGCTCCTGTCTATATATTCTTGGGCCTAGGATTAATCTAAGCATGACAAATGGTAATTTACAGAGAACCGCTCCTCTAAAGCAGGAGAAGAAAACTTCCAGCTTATCATATGTTTCTTTGTTTTCTTACAAACATCAGTGGCAGGACTGTCAGATTTCTACATTTCTACATTTTAACTTGGGTTTGAGACCAGAAACCTACTGGCTCCAAATTGGTCTGAGCCAGGATAGACTTTTTTCTAAAACACCAGAATAGGTCTGACACAGATCTGGATGTCAGTGCACATCTTTAGTATGTCCCTTGTTGTTGTTTTTTAATACATACGCATGCTGTAGAATCACAGCATCACACAGAGTCAAAGCATCACAGAGTTGGAAGGGCTATCTTGACCAACCACATACCAGGCATCTAAGGTAATCTCATAAATTGCCATCCAACATCTTTTAAAGAGGTCCAACAAAAGAGAAAGTCCATTCCACTGTAGAAAGGCTGTTATTGTTAGGAGGTTCTTCCTATTATTTAGGTGGAATCTCTTATATTGTAATTTGAATCTATTAGTTTGTGTCCTACTCTCTGTAGCAGCAGAAAACAATTTCCCCTCATTGTCTACATAATATCCCTAAAAAATAATGGCTAACATGTCACCTCTCAGCTTCCTTTTCTCCAAGTTAAACATACCAAGCTCTATGAGGGCATAAACAGACAGCCCAGTAAAGTAGCCTTCTGGGTGGTGTGGAGGCATGGCATTTAGATGCCACATGCTCTAAAGATGTCTTGAAGCCACCCAGCTGTTTAGATGTGGGCAGCTTCAAGATGCTCTGGCAGCATGACATTTATACACCACACACCACCAGAACAGCTTGCAGATGGCTTCAAACCATTGTAGGGTGGGAAAAGCTGGCTTTTGCTGGCTTTTTGCTTGACACTCTTTTTTTGTGTGGCTTCAAGGTGGATTGTGGCAATGGCATGTGCTTGCCATGGCCTCATCCATTTTGGCAGGGTGGCTTGAAGCTGCCCTTTTGGGGCAGTCTGTTTCACCCCATAGTTGTTCCTCATAGGGCATAATTTTCTTACCTTTTTCCATCTTGGCAACTCTCCATTACACAACAAAATGTGTGCAGATATTGGTATAAAGAAAGTATTTCCACCAAAGGATGAATATATACTGCAAGAAACTTGGAGAGGGGCAGTCTAACTGACAACTATAGCAATTACTTGCTAAAGAATTCTAGTAATTTCCTTTTTGTCTGAAGAATTCTAAAACAGTCTTTCCTTTTCATAGTGGTAAGAGGTAAGACTCCACTCCCCAGGCACAGATTTCATGATAGGACCCCTCTCTACTTCATGGATGAAATGAATTAAAGAAAAACAGAGAAGTTGCATTAAACACAATAGGACCCTAGACCAGGGGTAGGCAACCTAAGGCCCGGGGGCCGGATGCGGCCCCCCAAGGCATTTGGACTGGCCCCAGGCTGTTCCTGCCGCCGCTGCCCCCCCGCCACCGCCAACCATGATGATATTGATTATTGTTGTTATTACTTGTTCTTGGGGTTTTCTTGGCAAAATCTCCATAGGGGGTTTGCCATGGCTTTTCTGGGGCTGAGAGAATGTGCATGCATTTTTTTTTTAATAAAAAATAATTTTTATTTATTTATTTATTTATTTATTTATGGTGCTTTGCCCCCCCCCCCAATTGTCTGAGGGACAGCAAGCCGGCCCCCAGCTCAAAAAGGTTGCCTACCCCTGCCCTAGACTGTCTAAGCAAGGAGTTGTATTAATTGTCACAGTTTTAAAAGTTTGAGATATTCCACCTAATAGCTAAAATCACCATGCTGGATCATTCAATGGATCCTAGCAAATTTTCATAGAATCATAGAATCATAGTGTTGGAAGAGACCACAAGGGCCATCCAGTCCAACCCCTTGCCATGCAGAAACTCAAAATCAAAGCATCCTCGACAGATAGCTATCCAGCCTTTATTTAAAGTCCTCCAGTGGAGTCTCCACCACACTCCGAGGAAATGTATTCCATTGTCAAACAGCTTGCACTGTCAGGAAGTGCCTCCTAATGTTGAGGTGGAATCTCTTTTCCTGTAGCTTGAATCCATTGTTCTGAGTCCTATTCTTTGGAGCAGCAGAAAACAAGCTAGCTTCCTCCTCAATATGACATCCCTTCAAATATTTAAACAGGCCTATCATATCACCTCTTAATGGTCTCTTCTCCAGGCTAAACATACCGAGTTCTCTTAGTCATTCCTAATGGGGCATGGTTTCCAGATCCTTCACTATTTTAGTTGCCCTCCTCTGGACACACTCCAGTTTTTCAACATCCTTTTTGAATTGTGGTGCCTAGAACTGGACACAGTATTTCAGGTGGGGACTGACCAAAGCAGAATACAGTGGCACTATAATTTCCCTTGATCTAGATACTATAATACTATTAATGAAGCCTAAAATTGTATTGGCCTTTTTAGCTGCTGCATCACACTGTTGACTCATGTTCAACTTGTGTTCTACTAGGACTCCTAGATTCCTTTCACATGTAGTCTTGTTAAGCAAGATGTCCCTAGCCTGAAAAAGAAGGCCATCCCTCCATCAACCATCATTGAGTGAGAGAAGGCAGGCCAGCTCCATCAGGCCTACCTAGCCTGAACAAGAAGAAGGGCTCTCCCTCCATCCACCATAATCCAGAGGGAGAGAAGGGCATGCCAGCTCCATCGGGCCTAACCTGAAAAAGAAGAAGGCCTTCCCTCTATCTACCATCATCCAGAGGGAGAGAAGGGCAGGCTAACTCCATCAGGCCTAGCCACAGTAAGAAGAAGGGCCCTCCCTCCAGTCCATCTGCCTTGGTCCAGGCTTTAGAGGGAGAGAAGACCTGCTGGACTTATTCTCCTTCCCCACCACCATTCCCTTCTCCTTTTATGTCATGTCTTTTTAGATTTATAAGCCTGAGGGAAGGGAAATGTCTAATTAACCATTTGTAAGCCACTCTGAGATCCTTTTGGATGAAGAGTGGGGTATAAATACTACTACTACTAATAATAATATATCATATCATTATATCAGCATATCATGAAATGTACAAACTGTCACAATTGTATGGAAACATTTTGAATAGAGGAAATAAAACTTTTTTCAAATGACTATAATAGGAGCCCTTCACAGCAATGGCACCATAAGGGTTGACATCACCCAGTGTGGCAACTCATGATGCCAAACACACACACACCCATTGATTTCCTCTCAAATCACACCATACAGAATACTTAGTAATGTTTTGTACTACTGTTACTTATAAATAGTAATTCTTGTATATCACTAAATGTAATGCTAATGTAATGCTAATGGTTGTGACATAAACAACTAGCAAAATTAAAATTATAACTTTGAGAGTGGGTCAGGGGTTTGGTGGGTAGGGTTGTAGTTCATCCTGATATATAATAATAATAATAATAATAATAATAATAATAATAATAATAATAATAATTTTATTTCTATCTCACCCTTCTACCGAAGCAATCGGGGCAGCTTACAAGAATAAAAATTCACAATGTACAATCCCAGAAAACCCACCCACCCCTTAAAATAGCAACAACAACAACAACTATTATTATTATTATTATTATTATTATTATTATTATTATTATTATTTCTTATACCCTACTTTTTGCCTTGGCAATCAAGGAGGAGTACAAGTACAAATACAGATTAAAAACATACATGCCATAAAACCATAATACAATACCCCCTTAAATATCAGGCATTTTAAAAACAATAAACAGTTCATACACACAGCCTAAATTTATTTATATTTATATAGTTTCATGTGGTTGAAAGTAAAATTTGGTAAGATGTGATGTTTTTTAAATAAAATTTAAAAGGAATAAACAATTAAAAGTCAATTTAATTTTTTAAAATAAAAAGTTTAAAATGTTAATTTAAAAAAAATGAAAATATTATTTTTTAAAAATCCTGGGGCCTTTTCTTTCTTTCCTACTGAGCCTCACACCACCCACAATATATCTTGAGTTTTTGAAGGTACACAGGTGAGTGTCACAACCTGTTTCTGCCAAAAGGTGTCACCTTTAGGGTGTCACTTGGCGCAGCCTGCACCCCCACACTCCCTTAGTGATGCCCCTGCCTTAGTGATGTCGTTTATTATTGCAACCAAGATTAGCACTCCTGAAGAAGGTTTAAACCAGGAGAAATGAGTTGCCCAGTTTATCCTTCTAGCTGGTTGGCAATGAGAGGTATGTGAGTAAGGCTCCCTCAGGAAACACTTCATAGATGTTAACTACATAAGTGCCCATGCCCTACCAGTTGTGATAGGAAGAAGACCAGGGGGCTAAACATTGATTAGCATGGAATAAGTGATAAATTGATGTCCAAGGCCTATCAAGACATACTAAAATGAAAATCCTACTCAGCCCCAGAAGGCAACCTAGAAAAAGCCTATGCTATAGGAAGGGATAGTGAAGGTCAGCTTATGGGCCAAGAGGATGTGTTTTGGTCTGTTCTACCTTATAAAATGATGCAGGCTAAGGAGCCTGCTAGAAGTGATGTCCTGCCAGACACTCTTAGTGGGGCTTTTCAGCCGATAGGTTGTGGAGAGCAAAATCATTCCCAGATAAATATGAAAGGTTTATAATTCTGGTTGGAATTTTGCCTAATACACATACATTTTCCCCAAGCAATTTTTAAAATAATATGCATTTCTGAACATTATTTTGACTGAAGTATGTTTTATTTTGTTTGCACATTTTCCTAATGCATTTATTTATTTTTGGATTGGAAAACTGCATTAAAAACTGCAAGAAGTGTAAATTTCAAAGGATAGCTCAGTTTGGTGTGGAACGCTGGTCTTGAACTATGAAATTAAATTAAAAGCTGAACAGATTCCCCCTCCACTTTTCTTTCTTGAGTAGCCATGTACAGGACTGCACTGTAAGACTGTTTTGTTGTTGTTCTTTTCCTTGCAGCAGATAAACATGGCTAATCCTCTGGAATTTGTCTTAGAAATACATTATCTCAAAAAGCACCTGTGAAAACCTCTGAACTTCAGAAGCTCTAATTTAAGTGGCTTTTAAAAAGAGAGACACTTTTCAAAGCATTGTGTCTCTTAAGGATTGGTGAGAGGAAAATGATATTGTGGGTTTCCGTCAAAAGCTCCCTGAAACTTCAAATTCCAAAAATGTTGCTATAGAAACTTTAAAAAACCCTATCCCTTCCACCTCAGCCACCATTAATTAATGCAGCTTCTAAATGTTTTGATAACTGGAAAGCTGGTAAATCTATCATCACTTAAGGTGCTGAGAAAGGGAAATACTTTCCAACACCATTTGTCTTTGTCTGCCTACTTGCCTCCTGAAGCATTGTTTGAGTTTAGAAATGTTCTTGATTTTACAGAATGGAAGAAAACAAGGTTTATGACAAATTTAGGCTGAGAAATAAATGGCTGCTTACAAATGGAATACTGGATGTTATTTGCATTGCTGCTTGCAAAGTATGCAACATTTAATGAAACCACAATCTTAAACTGCTTTTGGTGGCTGGGAAATGGGAAGGTTCAGGGCTATTTCAGTGAAATATTATGCTTCCTCATATCCTTTCATGAAATATCCAGTCAAAGATTGTCATCCTGTTAGGGGCATATGAATGCTTAAGTTTCCACTTGTACCTGTGCATGTATATCTTGGGATGCTGCAGGGTTGACATCACATCCTCCCTTTCCAGTGTTCAAAGGCACATCTCTGATTTATGGAACAACCTCCCCCTGCCCCATAGCCATTCAATGCTTCATGATGAATGGGTAGGATTGAAAAAATGTTTCTCCACAACTATACATGAAATGATGACATCAGTGATGAAATCATCCAAGGTCCTCCAGAGATCTCAGTGTCACTATAATTATTTCATATCATGCCTCTGATCCTGTTCTCATCTTAAATGTGTCAGACACTGGACTTTATCACATGGGGGAAATTGGGGGATTCAAAAGGCATTATCCAGGGAAAATCATGCAATCATGGCTAAGAATATCACATGATGTCACAATTAAAGAAGACTTATCCTAGGAATAACCAGGGAATAACCAGCAACAATTCATTCATGTGGAAATCCCATGAATGATTTATTGCTGGTTATTCCCTTATTATTCCTGGGATAAGCCCTCTCTAATCGCAATGTGTGATAATCTTAGCTGTGATCATGCAACTTTCCCTGGATAATGAGTTTTGAATCCCCTGATTTTCCCCTGTGTGATAAAGTCCACAGAATGAGAGACCTTCTTGTAGATCATTAGATTCAGATATAATTTTGGTATCCAAATAACAATCACATGCCTCAACTGACTAGAAGATGTTCCACTGTCTGAAGGGAAGAGCAACTATCACAGGTTTTTTACAACTTTCATGTGAAATGACAAAGGCAGCAAAAGGCAAGGATCTCACCATTGGAGTGACACATGATTTGTCATCTCACACAATCCATCACCTAAATTGGGGGATTCATCTTGTCTCAGCACAGGACCAGCTCAGTCATGATTCTAGTAATCTAACAAGGTTTGGTTTAAGACAAAGGCAATGTACTGGAGCAACTGTTTATTTGGAGGAGAGATTGGAAAGTCACCCTTTTTGACAACTTCCAGAATCCCACAGTCATTTTTTTTTAATTTGGAGGTTCTAAACATGCCTCATGTCAAGAGACAGTGACATATTTATCCTCTATGAATGGGGTTACTCCCAAGCTAGTCTTCTTTTCATGCCTAGGATCTCATAATAAAAGCCAGGTTTATTTATTTGTTTGTTTAATTTAGATACCACCTTTTTCCTTGATAAGGACCCAAGGAGATTTTAGAAAGCATATTATGCACCCAGCCCTTTATTAGTGATCAGACCTCTGATTAGTCTCTTGAGATTTCCATTTGCACAGCTCCACTTAAAATTTGATTATTTATCCTAATTGAAATATCTGAAGAAATTCAAAGGTAGTCAAAAGAGTTTTTAGAAAGCAGATTCTGCAATATGCCATTCTATAGTCTCAAGGCTGGAAGGTGATTTGTACTAGGCCAATTGGACTGACTAATGCAACATGCACCAGTTGTTGTTGAGACATGAGGCTCCATCCTTCTGCCCAATCCCAACATCATTTGGCCAGTGTACCTTTCTTGAACACTACACTGTCTAATTTTGGAACACAGACAGGATCAAGGGAGTTCATGCTCACCTTCCTAATGAGTAGAGAAAAGTGGGATCCCTGTGTTTTCTCTGTATAATACATAGATTTCCTACCACCTACTCACTCACAGTTTTCTAACTTGAAGTCCTAGGTTGCTGCTACACTGAAGAATCAATGCAGTTGGACACCTCTTTAATGGTCATGGCTCCATCCCATGGGATCTTGGGATTTATATGTTGTTGCAGCACCAGAGCTCTCTGACAAGGAAGGCTAAATAACTCACAAAACTACAAATCCCAGAATTCTATAGAATTGAGCCATGGCAGTTGAAGCGGTGTGAAACTGCATTAATTCTGCAGTGTAGATGCAGCTCAACTCAATAAAGTAAATCTCTGTATTATCCCTAAATTATCAAGAGGGATGGGCAGGGTCATCCAGACCCTCTGGACTGAAAGGTTGTCTCCCAGGCACTAAAATGGACATTTGAAACAAATGTGCAAGTTTCTATCAGGGAACTCATTTTCTAAAACACATTTTTAGAAAGCAAAAATAGTTAAACAAAAGGCCCTAAGACTAGCTGCATTTATTAAGTTCTTTCATTTGTTTTTATTTTGTCTGAACTCTTAGGGGTTATTCCTACATCTCAATTCTCTCTAAATCCTTGCCAGCTTCCAAATCTATCAGACAACAATAATTTAGAAATGAAAATGCTCTTCCCCCTTTTTGCGACATTCATATGGAAATAGCCTGTTTAGATCATATTTTGTATCCTCTTATTAGCTACCACAAAGTACACTGTCTAAGTAGTTGTTTAAATCAAATATAATCCTCCATGGACCACTAATAAAGTAGCAGGAAAAACACTGCTGGTGAAGATACACATGCTAATTACAATATATAAATAGTCACTTTCATAAATAAATCTTGTTATATAATTAAATGCTTGTAGGTGGGAATATATCCTAAGTGGCTATATAAACAGGCATGCCATAAATCTGGATTACTCTAAATGCACATATATTATAGCAAAACTTCATTTTTAAAACAACTTGATTAACTGGGCTCTGAGAACATCTGTGTCTGTGTGTGTGTGTTTGTGGTATATTTGGTAATTCTAAATGAAAAGCTTTTGCAAATGCATGTGCAAAAGAATGCAGCAGAATACCAAGGAAGTCCTATAGTTAGTTGATTTGTGTAATGTGATAGGGTATATATATGAGGGAGAAGCAGATGGGAATGGTTTATTGCCCACCTGAATGAATACAAACAATCTGGGATTACAGTAAGTGAAAGCCAATGTTACCATTTTGGAAGGGGTCCTCTTAAGATAAAGCTGAAACAATTATGGAATGAAAAGATTAGCCCCAAAAGTCAGAAAGAAACTCTTTCATAACATAGCCACACAGCCTGAAAAACCCCACAAAAAAAACTATGGATGCCGGCCATGAAAGCCTACG
>CM034703.1:115428922-115442261 GCA_020142125.1 Phrynosoma platyrhinos
ACCAGTGGGAGGGGGGAGGGATGTCTCCAGGCAAGGCCCCACATCCTCTAAACATCCTCTGCTGCCTTCTCTGTTGGAAAAACTGAATTAGCTGATTGGAGCAGCACAGTCCATTTCCAGGTGAAGTACTGGAAGGAATCGCTGCATAGAATTAGAAAATGAAGTGCTGGATTGGAAAGTGCTAACACCAACACAAACCATCCATGAGAGGAAGAAATTTACTAGCACTGTAAATATGAAAATCAGTCCCAAGTTCATTGAGTTTCTCAGAATCTTGCCTACACATTTCCACTTTTTAAAAATCAACCCTGATATTTGGACTTCTTTTTTTAAAATGCACATTTTATATACTTTTCTCCCAATTTGCACCTTTATTTTCACATTTCATCCAGTTCACACAACTTTCCCATATGAATTGAAATGCATATCTATGTCCTCCCCTCCAATCCTATCTAGTTCTGCCATTTACATTTTTAAAATGCATGCATTATTCAATGCTTACTATATGTCTCAGAAATACCCTATAAACCAAGGATAGACACCTGCACTTTCACCATAGGTTCATGTCGGAGCCTCTCCTAGCTTGTCCACACTCTGATGTAGCTTGGCCATATGTTTCCCAATGCTCATCAGTGAAATGTTGGAAGGTAGACCCATTTTGGGCTATTTTTGCTTCTTCATGTTTTAAATGCCTCAACATGCCATTTCTCAAAGCAGGGATTAACCTTTTCATTACATCACTGCCTCCAAATTATGGGATTTGATGCTTCTAAATGACTACAATGGAGTACTACTGGTGATTACAGCATATTTTTGATAGGTTGTCAGACTTCCACCTAAAAACAGCCCCTCTTTCTTCCAAAACAGGAAGTGAGAGAATTTATGTATGTATGAGACATGACCTGAAGAATTAAAGAAGATGGTTGTGGTGCAAAGGATTGTTGGAATGAGGAACTTGGCAGATGAAGAGAGGAACTGCTAAAGAATGAATATGTAGTTGAATGGGTTTAGCAGAGACAGGACATATTCGAGGCCACTCTGATAAGAACAAGAGAAACAAAGTTGAGCAAGTATGATACCATGGAAACCGTCAAAATATGATTATTCAGAAAGGGTAATGTACAGACTAAAGATTGGGGAATTTCAACCTTGATGCCATGATCCTGAAACTGCAGCAATGGGTCATCCAACCTTCATGAACTCCTGATCAATGTTCCAGTGAAGGGTCATGTGTGAGTATGATGTATGAGTGTGGGAATGAATGAAAGAGCTCTTGATACTTAAAGTGATTTTATATGTCTTGTATATGTCTTAATAAATGTGACATGAATAGTGTTTAAAAGCCAAATTTGGTTTCTCTGTGTCTTTTTGCTTGTCACCCACTCTGAAGGACTTAAACACTTCCTGATCCTAAAAGAACCTTTTATTGACATGACATGTGGATGGTTAATCCCTGCTTTGAGCATGCTGAGGCATTTAAAACATGAAGAACCAAAATTAGCCCAAAATGGGTCTACCTTTCAACATTTCGCTGATGAGCACTGGGTCATGTGTGGACAAGCAATGTCAGAGTGTCATCAACATGGCAAAATTTACTAATGAGGAAAAACAGATAACCTAGGAGAGGCTCCAACAGTTTGCTTTTGCCTGACCTTACTGGGAAGGGCAAGATTTCCCTCCCTCCTGTTGTCTTCTGTCCAATTAATTAATTGAATACAAACTTCTTTTGCACTTTGAATTCAGATTTTAGCAACTGAAGTAAGCTGAGGACAAACAGGGAAGGTTGGGAGGAGTAGAGAGAAACTGGGATATTTTAAAAGCAGGTGAAGGAGTGAAACAAGATAATTTGGACTGTCCCTGCCAAAGCAGGATAGTTCAAGGATATGAACAAGCCACCTTTACCACTAAACTCTAGCTCTTCTGGTAAATCTTAAAAGCTTTTATAACATTATTAGTAAGCATGTGGTCACCATAAGTCAACAGGTGACTTGAAGGCACATACACATACACACTTCATCAGTACCAATGCAATCCTCTACATGTTTAATCAGGAGTAAGTCCCATTGAATTTACTGGGTTTTTTTCCAAATAAAGCCATAGGGCATTTTTTGGTTTTTTAAAAATAGCAATAGCAATAGCAAGTACATTTCTATACCATTTATCAGTGCACTTAAGCACTCCCTAAGCAGTTTACAATGTGTAAGCTAATTGCCCCCAACAAGCTGGGTACTAATTTTAGTGACCTCAAAAGGGTGCCATGCTGAGTGACCCTGAGCCCCTGGCTGGTATTGAACTCACAACCTTGTCATTTGTGAATGAGTGGCTGCAGTACAGGTATTTAACCACTGAGACACCAGGGCTTTACAAAAGAGAAGAAAGAAAAGTCAAAATGTCAGAACTAAATATGGATGGTTTTTGCCATTTTCTCCCTCTATCTATTTTTTTTCCTTTATTTATAGAAATGTATGAGAGCTGGTTTAAATTTTAAGCAGTTTCTTACAAAGGAAGGAGTCACCTTTGTGAGCCTTTGAAGCTTTAGTAAAACAGTATTTTTATTGTTAAAGGAGGCCCATTATCATTCTCAGTCAGTAACCTTGGCTTCCAGAGTTCATTTTGTACAACTACTGTTATAAACCTTTGGAAATCAGAATAAATGTTCAAAACATTTTTGTGAGATATTCAGAGACTTAGGGCCAGTGCAGACCAGCACTATGGGCTGATGCATGACAAGAGTCTGAGATAGCAGACAAATGTAATATAACATTGTAAATACCTGTTATATTCCATTTGCCCTAGTAGTATATACATCTTCAGAAGAGGAATCTTCAAAGAACTTGTGTGTACTGGTATAAAATACTAGGAGTATTATACATTTTGCCTACCTAAAATGCAGATTTAGTGCCTTGCACCTACCAAAGGCTGCTGCAGGAGTGTCATTAGGAGGGTGAAGGGGGTGCGGACTACACCGGGTGACACCCCAAAGGTGTGACTCTTTTGGAGTCCTATCTCAACACTCAAACTACAATATCACTCTGCCACTACACAACCTATTCTGAGTAAAGAATTTAGTGACAAACTTGGAATGGGTTCACCTCTCTCTATTGAAATGGAAGCCAACAGCTGCCATGAATTATTTATTGATTCCCAGAACTCTTTTCAGTGGTCTGCTTACTCTGAGCATTTACGATATTGTTTGCCTGCGCTTGTAAATCCTGACTTTAGTCAATGTATTTATTTAATCTAGAGCAAGAATTTCAGCCTTCAGTTTTCAATTCATTGTTGTAGTAATAAATTTCACATCATTAACATAACAGTGATCCATGTTTACTGGACATATGCTACTTGACTTAAAAACAAAACAAAACAAGGGGAACCTCAGACAATGCATAAATTTGAAATGACTCCAAATCATTGTCTGAAAGCTTGTAACCTTTTAAGTGAAAATGAGTTTCTTCTCTTGCTGTACTACTCAGGATGTAAATTGTCTCTTTATTGCCCAGGTCATTGTGAATTTAAATCAATGTGTGTTAGGAAATAAACCAAAGTGAAGAAGTACTACAGCTTCTTAACAGAACAAGCCAAAGTGGGCCAATATAGAGTGGAATTAGAATTGAATTTGGAAGATTTAAAGCCTGTATCTCATTGGTGAATACCAACTAAAGTAGACAAAACATTGGTAAATGTCACTGTTCAATCTAATTTTGGTGGGGCTAACAATAGAATTCAAACTTTATTGTATATTATATATACATATAATATGTTAAGCAGGTTTAGATATGGAAAAAAGAGGTGTAAAATTTGGAGGAAGGAACACCAACAATCTAAGGAACAATTATTGAAGAAAATCAAAGCAGAAAGTACAAAGGCAGGTTTATATTGAACTCTAAGGGGGGAAGCAGACTGGTGGCATGGGACCGCCCTGGGAAGGTGCGCCGCAGGACCAAGGCATCCCCACACCTCAATCCTGCGGTGCACCTTCCCTGTTCCTGAAAGGAGCGCTAAAATAGCGCTTCTTTCACAAGTCAGTGAAAGTGCGCTGCAAAAGCTTGCGGTGCACTTTCACTGACTTTTCCACCACAGCGTGTACGGACGCTGCGGCAGGAGGTTGCCCTCGGAGCGCCAGCCGTGCGGAGGGCCGGCGGCTCCGAGGGCAACCTCGGGAAGAGGAAGGGGTGCCAAGTGTGTGGCTGCCCCTCCTCTTCCCTGCCTCCAGGATGGCTTTTTAAGCCATCTGCTAAGGCCCTAAGAAAACAAAAATAATGACCAATATATACATAATTTTAAAGTAGGCAATGTTGACTTTGAAATAGTTCAACATTTTCCATACTTTGATTCAATAGTTAATCAGAGTGGAGAATGCAGTCAAGAAACTTGAAGAATAGGACTTGTAAGGGCAGCTATGAAGGAAATCGACAACTTTGGACATATCATGAGAAGGCAGAACTCACTAGGAAAGATTATTATGCTTGGTAGAAGGCAATAGGAAGAGAAAGACTGCATTCCAGTCTTTCTCTTCAGTCAACAAAGGAAGTCATGGCCCTAAGTCAACAAGACCTGAGCAGGGCTGTTGATGATAGGGTGACTTGGAAGTTACTTATTCATGAGGTTACTATAAATCCAAGTTGGCTTGACAGTAGTTAACAACAGCAACATACAGTTTCTGTTAACTTCTTTTAACATTCCTGAACATATTTTGCTTAGTTGGACCCAAAAGTGTTGCTATGGGGGGGAGGAGATAGTGGTATTGTTTCTCCAAATGAGAATTCTGCCCTCCCGATTTAAATTTTCCTTCAGTCATTATAATTTTTAGCAAAGAAAAAAAGAGATACTGAAAAATCATTCTTACCTTAAACTCTTATATTTGGGGGGGAAGCAGACCAGGGCATCCGGGACGCCATGGGATGGTGCGCTGTGGGACTGTGGCATCCACACCGCGGCGCACCGGCGGCATCCCTGAAAGGAGCGCTAAATTGGCGCTCCTTTCAGAAGTTAGGGAAAGTGCGCCCTAAACACGTAGGGCGCACTTTCCCTGACTTTTCTGCCACAGCGTGTGTGGACGCTGCGGCAGGAGGTTGGCCCCGGAGTGCCGGCCGTGCGGAGAGCCAGCAGCTCCGAAGGCAACCTCGGGAGGAGGAAGGGGCGCCAATCGCGTGGCTGCCCCTCCTCTTCCCTGCCTCAGAGATGACCCTATTAGTCATCTGCCAAGGCCCTTACTGTGTTTGAATTCTCTTGGTGATTTTACGTGTTACTAGGATCTGTTTTTAGCAGCTCAACTGATGTTTTTGGTTATTATAATGCTAGAAATTTGGCAAATGAAGTGAAATTCAGTTTTGAACTACACCTGTTTCATTGATCCAAAAGACACTGCAGTAATAATAGAGTTTAAGACCATTTTAATTGCTCTGGCTCAGTGCTAGGGCATCCTGGAAACTGTAGTTTATTGTGGCACAAAAGCTCTCTGATAGAGAAGGCTAAATATTTCACAAAACTACAGTTCCCAGAATTCCCTAGCATAGAGCCATGGCACTTAAAGCAGTCTCAGACTGGATTATTTCTGCAGTGTGTTTTGGATCTTTATGGGGGGTGGGTTGCCCACATCCCCACCCCCATAGCTTCAGTGCTTGTAGGAGCCTAAATATTGAATTCAACATTTTGTAAAAATTGGTGGAAAATCAAAATTGTTCATACACTTGTGTGAAATTTCACTATTAATAAGAACCTGCATGAAACGGAGTCTGTGGATAAATGATAAATCCTCAGTTCCAGTGTGAAATAGCTTCACATCCCTTGAAGCTACTTACTGGAGGCCATCGTAGGCTTTGTCTTCCATAAGAGCCATTTATTTTAATGGAAAGAAAACAACTTCAAAGAAAAGATAAAAGATTTTGTTGACCCTTTTGAAATAACACTATTATTAATACAAATATGTTTCACAACCCATTAAAATTCAATGAATGCCTTTTCCCCTAAACAAACAAAAATAGCAAATAATAACAAAAAATGCCAGTAATGGCCTGCAAGAAATAGTGCAAATTGACTCCACTTTAATTGCCCTGGCTCAGTGCTAGGGAATCATGGGAATTGTATTTTTTTTCCCCTGAGACATTGAGCCTTCTCTGTCAGAGAGCTCTGGTGCCACAATGAACTACAGTTCCAATGATTCCCTAGCACTGAGGGCCTAAGCAGATGGCTTAAAAGTCTGTCTTCGACGCAGGGAAGGGGAGGGGGAGCTGCATGCTCGGTGCCCCAACCCCCTCCTGAGGTCATCCTTGGAGCAGCCAGCCCTCCGCACGGCTGGCGCTCCGAGGAGGACCTCCCGCCATAGCGTCTGGAAGCGCTGTGGCAGAAAAGTCAGCGAAAGTGCGCCACAGCCTTTTGCGGTACACTTTCGCTGACTTGTGAAAGGAGCGCTAATTTAGCGCTCCTTTCAGGGGCGACAAAGCTGTGCCGCAGGATCGAGGCATGGAGATTCCTCAGTCCCGCGGCGCAGCTTCCCAGGGCGGTCCATGGCCGCCTGTCTGCTTAGGCCCTGAGTTAGGGCAGTTAAAGTGGACTCAATTTGCACTATCTACTCCATAGTTTATCTGTATTTCTGCTCATTCATATTTAAGAAATGGACAAATTTCCCTGTGTTTACCCTCTATTTACCACTCAGTAAGTGGGTGCTCTGCTTTTGTGCAAACCATAACTGACTACATTCAGACAAAAAGGCAAATTCTGGTTTGACAGACATTTAAAGCCAAAGCTTTGAATCTACAGCCTTGCAGGAAAATAAAGGAGGAAATACAGAAGGATATGAATGAGTTTCTCCCTCCCAACAACCATAATTACAATTGTGATGTCCAGCCTGGACTGTTTAAATTCTCCCCTGCATTTTCTTTCATTTTAGTTCAGTCCTTAGTATGTTTGAGCATAGGAATGTTCCATTGTATTAGTTTGTAGGAGGAGCTGTAGGAATCCCCTGTATTTTTTTAGTTTTTGGTTTGCCTCTTCCTAGCAAGCTCTGCTTCAGCTTGGGATTTTTAGGTTTTTTTAGGCAGGCTTGGCTTTATCTGTTTGGTGTCAAACAGGCACAGACAGATGGAAAGGGCATTTCTTACACCATTAGCCAATTTAGTTACCATTTAGCCAGATTAGTTACCAAAAGCAGTTAATTATATTAAACATCAACAACAAAGAAGTCAAGAGCACCAGAAGCTGAAAGACCCTGCACCAGCTTTATTGAGTAGGAGTTCAAACCAAGTTCAAACCCAGAGAGATGACAACCCTGAAGATTGCTGAAACCTAAACTGTACAGTACCTTTTATTTTAAGCCTGTTAGAACTGGGGCAGAGAAACCTTTTTCTTATGTCCTTCAAAATAAATTTCCCCCTTTTGAACTTTACATTCAGCATTGGAGCCTTTTTGGGTAAAAGAGTTTATTTCACCAGGGTACTGGTGTTGCACACCCATATTTGCCACCACCTTTAGTTGGGTGTGTCTTCACAACAAGCCAGTAGCAATATGCAGGCATTCATTCTCCCTTTCTGAGCATCACTTATAAAGAGGATGTGAGTGGGCATCAAGCACCACAACATTATGGCAATCTCTTTAGTCATAATGTTTACCATGCTGAAGAGGGAGATCTGAATGTACAGAGGAAATTCTGTTCGTGTATGCCTGAATAAAAGTAGGCCTATGTGGTTTTATACCCCTGCTAAAGCAGACCATGTAGACAAGAGTAGATACTTCCTTCAGATCGCCATTCTCAACACAAGAATGACAGGTGAGGAATGAGATGCTAAGGAGACAGGTGAGGAATAAGATGTGTCTGACTCCTAATGATGGTTGAGTTTTGTTTGGTTCAAGTTTTAAATAAGAAATTTAAAACAAAACTGCCAAACGAAGAATTTGACAATCTCTCTCTCTCTCTCTCTTTTAAAATCAAACATAAGCAAAAGCTAGGCACATATTTGTCCCTACAGGTTGACCTTTCCTTTATTAAAATTCTAAAATCCAAAATATCTCCCTATTTCAAAATCATCAACATGGGTGGCTGAGACATGACACCTTCACTTTCTGATATTTCAATGCACATAAACTTTGGGCCTAAGCAGACTGCCAGAAATAGTTCACATTAAATTGAGGCACTGCCCTGGCTCAGTACTAGGGAATCATGGGAACTGTAATTTATTGTGGCACGAGAGCTCTCTGACAGAGAAGGCTCAATGTCTCAGAAAAAAATACAATTCTCATGATTCCCTAGCACTGAGCCAGGGCAGTGCCTCAATTTAATGTGCACTATTTCTGGCAGTCTGCTTAGACCTTTTGTTCCCTACACAAACTTATTTAACATCTTATGCATAAAATTACCTTGTACAAGGTGTATTCAAAACATAAATGAGTTTCATGGTTAGACCTCAATCCTGTATCCAAGATATATTTATGCAAATATTTAATAATAATAATAATAATAATAATAATAATAATAATAATAATAAACATCCCAAATCCCAAACACTTCTTGACCCAAGCATTTTGCATAAAAGAGACTCAACCTGTACAAGTATAGATTTTGAGTGCTTGCTTCACAAAAGTTTGGCATTTGAATCCCTTTTTTTCAGCTAAATTTCTAGTACTGAATTGGGTTGTTGTACTTTCTCCCCTCACCAAGAGTTCATTTGAAACTTAGACATAAAGTGACTATAATACATTTGTTGTTATATTTGAAATAGCTGTGACTACAGAAATTGAACAGAGCATACCACTGATAATTTTATTCTGCTTACTTTGGATTGACGATTTAACTAAATATGCAAATTGGACAAAAAGAATTTAATTTTTTTAAAAAAAAATATGTGTGGAATAAGACTAATATATCCTGGCCTCGGGATCTCCCCCCCCCCCCCCCCTCCTCAGCAGCGTCTCCATAGCTCCCCTTTTTAGAACTGTAGTTACAGGGGTTTAAATTGGTTGGTATTATTTTCTGTTTTTAATTTGTTATTGTGATTTTAATTGATATACAGTTTAATAACTTTTTAAGGGGGGAGGGAAATATATTGTCTTATGTTGTATACTTTTAATGCTGTAAACCACCCGGATGGGTTTGCCAAAGGGCAGTATAAAAATAAAATTTATTAGTATTATATTTATTAATAAAGTGAAACTAACAGGTTTGTCCAATTTAAATGCCTACATCAGCTCCCCACTTTTACCCTGGAATAGAATGGGCACACAAGGCTATAGTTAACACCTGAATTCATCCATTTGCTCTCTCTCTCCATCTCTCTCTCTCTGCATTTTTGTAGAAATAATTATTATATTTACACAAATATAAAGTTCAATCACCTTTATATATCTAAGCGATGTGCTAAGGAATTCCAACATACTGCAATGAGAACAGGGTTAAATTAATTAATGCAATAGAACATTAATCAAATAGTTTCAAGCTTTAATTTAACAAGAAATGTCTAACGTTTTTTTGGCTATTGCTTTCAAATTAGGGCAATTAATATCAGATATCTCAGAATATTGTGCATAGTAAAATGTGCCTTAAAATCTTTACTCATGAGACATACTAAGGCCAAAGGGAATGGATATTAAAATTTATTGTGGGATATCTAATCTGGACTCAACAGCAAAAGCATATTTTAGCAATTTTTATTTATTTAAAATATGCTAAGAACCTCCTTAATGGAAAAAGAGAATTATTTCAGTATCTCATTAGATGTCTTATGAGTTAATGGATTGCACTAATATACTTAAATCCTACTGAAGGCATTGGACCTTAAGGCTGAAATATAATTAATGCTATGAAGGTATGCAGCTATCTAATATTTTAAAATTTACCGTATTATTATGTTCCTAGCCAGTATACAGATTTTAAATAAAGAAACATCATGTTGATTTCAATTGAGGAAGAATTCAAAGTATTTTTGTGGAAACTATTGAGCTGCTTATTTGACATTTTCTAATCTCTGTGGGTGCCATTGTCTTTTTGGCTGGTGGCAGAATATACAGAATATGCTGGAGAACTCTGACCTGCAACCCAAATTCCAATTTCAATAGGATCTTGAGAAGGCTGTTCTAAAAGAAAGTAGGACTCAGAGCACTGGGAGGGAACAAAACATCATGCATGTGGTCTAATATAGTTCTTATCAATTGAGACATTTTCCCACTAAAAATATAGAATACATTTGAGTTCTCCTTATTTCTACTTAGGAACAAGCCTTACTGCCTCAGCTTCAAATCACAGGTTAAGTCCATGCAATAGCATTTTGACTCTTTAGAAACTTCTTATCTCTGATCCCTGGACTGACATAAATGCAGAAGAATTTGGCAGATTAGAAGGGAACTAGGCTACAATTTCCCCATCATTAATGCAAGTGAAATTCCTTCCTTCATTCCTTGCAAGGAATACTAATTCAATTTGTTGCTGTTATTATGTGCCTTCAAGTCATTTCCTACTTATGGTGACCCTATCATGGTGTTTTCTTGGCAAGATTTATTCAGAGGAGGTTTCCCATTGCCTTCTCCTGTGGCTGAGAGCATGTGACTTGCCCAAGGTCACCCATTGGGTTTCATGCTCAAACTGGGAAGTGCATACTGCTTTTAAAAAAGGGGAAAAACTGTACCAAAACCTTCTTGAAAAACAGTGAATATTTCCAGCTTTCTAGATTATTATTTAGACAGATCATGATTATTAGTATTAGCAACTGTTGCATGTTTATACTGATTTCTACTCTGCATGTTACCCTCTAGGAGTTTAGCCACAGAATGTATTTGTGGTAACTTTCTGTTTCTTGGATTTCTGTAAATCTTTTTTTCTTCCTGCATCTCCTGTAACCTGCAGACATTTACTTTTCTCTCTTCTCCATAAGACTGTGAGCTTGGTAGGTACACACAATTGTAAATAATATTACTTTATATGTTTTACAAAGAAGAATACACCTATATTTTTCTTCTTCAAGACCCTCTTTGTGGGGTATCAGCTGTTTATGCTGGAAGTGTAAGGAAGAAAAAGGGACCTTTATTCATGCATGGTGGAATTGCAAAGTTGCCAAAAAATACTGGAAAAATATACATAAGATAACCACCCAAATTATTCCAATTAGAGGTAAGATCGATCCCAAACTTTACTTACTTGGAATGGTGGAAGATGTCACACTGGAAAGGGAGTTTGGTAAACTTATATTTTACATAACATTGGCTAGGTTGGCCTTTGCGGCCAAATGGAAATGTGAAGGGATCCCGACAATAGAAGAGTGGTTAACAAAATTGACTGATTTGATTGTGATAGATAAGTTAACATCATGTATAAGAGGGGAATCATGGTTAATTCACAAAAGAGTTTGGGAGCCAGTGAAGAAATTCCTAGAGAATAGTGAGTACAGAGACAAGTTGACATTAACAGTATGAATTTAAGATTTGTGTTGTTTTTTTCTGTCTCCTTTTATTTGGTGGTAATTTGATAAAAGGAATAGGACAAAGAAGTTAATATAAGATGATTAAATATAAATTTCTGTTTTTGCTGATCTACTTCGTGTAAATAAGCTGAGAAGGGAAAACTTTGATGTTACATATAGGCATGTGTGTGTTTATTTTCTCATACATAGGTTTGATAAATTGAAGGGTATTTATAAATATTAACCCCACAATATTTTAGCGTCGGAGATTGGTATATAAGATATAGTGAAACAGCAACCGAGTCAAAACTCAGAAGTTTTTTCTTTCTTTTTATTTTTTCAGTCTCTTTTCTTAGTTCTTGAATAATATGTTTCTTATAATATAATAATATAACACTTCTTATAGCATTTATGTATAAATGTTGGTAGGTATGTGTGTTTTTCTTTTTTCTTTTCATTATGTATTATATATTGTGTAGTATGTTAAGCTTTGTTGTTGTTGTTTTTTCTCTGTAATTATGCTGTTTTAATGGATATCTAATGAATTTTTTTTTTAAAAAAAGACCCTCTTTGTGGGGTGGATGGGTGTGGAAGTATAGTCGCCCCTCCATTTTAGTGGACGTGAAGTCTGTGGTCTTGATTATTTATGGAGGGGTGATCCCCATGGGATAAAATGACACATGCGGCCATTCAAGCCAATGGGGCTTGAATATCTATAACTTTTCATTTTTGTGGTGGTGGGGGTCTGGAACAGATCCCCTGCAAAAAATGAGGGGCAACTGTAATTATTTTTTTGCTTTTGCACTGACTTTTTTTAAATCTTGGCTTGAGAAATCTCCTTTTATCCCTCACATTTCCCAGTAAAATATTATTGATCATTATCCCATCAGTGACTGCCTCTAATACAGCTCACTCCCCCATATCTACTATTAACAATCACTTCTGCAACAAACATGAGCATTTACCTGCCTGTTCCCTCCATCATTACATTACCACTCCTTATCCCACTTGGGGGCTTATGACTGCTGACATGACACCCACCCATCATCTCATCCCTTGGCAGGGTTATATAATGGTTCTGTTTGTTTCAAAATCAAGTGACCATACAGCCTGATAAATGTCTCATCTAGGCCCCTGGAATACCTAATAAAATGATGATTGCAAATATAAATCTATCTCCTTTAACATCCTAGTGAGTCAGTTTGATTATTGGTTGTTGCTGTGTGCTTTCAAGTTATTTCCAGCTTATAGCCACCCTGCGGTGAACCTATTATGGAGTTTCCATAGCAAGGTTTGTTCTGAGGAGGTTTACCATGGCCTTCCCCTGAGTCTGAGAGCATGTTACATGCTGAAGATCACCCAGTGGGAATCGAACCCTGGTCAGAGTCAGAGCCCAACACTCAAAACCACTGTACCATGTTAGTAGGAAAAGATACAAATTTGCTACGACTTTACTTCACTAAGAACAATGGAGCTCAGTCCAGCTATATCACCATTGTTCAAGATCTCTAGTTAGCCTCCAGAATCACTGTACTAAAATATGTAATCTAACTCTCTCAAGATAGTGATTTGCTATATATTTAGAGTTTTGTTATTGTCATTACAGTATCATAATTTAAACATAATTCTACTCATCTCTTAAATACTTGGTGAACACACACAGCAGAAATCTCAGTGTTTATCATTTTTCTTGCATAATGACTTCTTGGATGAAACTGATTATCTTGATCCATTTCAAACCGGCTTCAGGACAGGATTTGGAGTGGAGACTCCTATGGTCGCTCTGACCGATGACCTCCGCCTGAGTATTGACAGGGGTAGTGTGACCCTGTTGGTGCTCTTGGATCTCTCAGCAGCTTTTGACACCATAGATCATGCTGTTGGTGCTCTTGGATCGCCTGAGAGAGTTGGGAATCAGAGGCATTGCTCTGCAATGGTTCCGTTCCTTCCTCTCG
>CM034703.1:115452337-115463346 GCA_020142125.1 Phrynosoma platyrhinos
TTTCCACTTTATTATCACTTTCTGGCCCACGTGTGATAACGTCCTTACCCAAATTACACAAATCCTGCCCATCAAGTCATCATTTCAAAGCTCCCATCCAGTCACTTTATTTGCAAATGCTAAAAAAATAAAAATTCTTCCTGCTTGGTCTAGGAGCACCAAGTTTTAGGAGCATTTTGAAGAGGTATAAATCCATCAAAAGGCAAATTTATCATGCATTTGAATGAATAGTGCAAGAATTCTTTACATCACTACTTCTTACCCCTTTTTTTCTTACCTCACCAGTTGGGCTTTCTGGGCATGTAACCTGAGCAAGTGTAGAAAAGCAGCTACAGAATGTGAAAAGAGTAGCAATGCAAAACTAATGGGAAAAGAAAATATTACATGTCCTTCTACTCTCTACTTCTTGCCTGTGGTGGTGTCATTTGAAAGTTGGAATGATATAGGACAGGAGAGATAAATTAGGAGAGATGCCAGTTTTTTACCTTCCCCCACATCAATTCTGTACTTTCCCCCATCAGTATCATAATGTGCTGGGCTTCACTAGACCTGGGCAGAAGCCTTTAGACTCTGTATAGATCAAAGACACAAATAAATGCCAACAGTATCCAGCACTGGACCAGGTTCAGGTTTGAAACAAAGCTTGAACCCAATAACTAGATCCAATGCTTTGATAACTTTTGCTGTGCACAATTCTTGCATCCATCTATCAGTCCACTCATGGTGTCACCAAAACCACATAGCTTTCCTAAACTGTATGGGTTAGCCTTACCAGCTTCTAAACACTTCTTCCTAGGTTGATACAGGCCTAATTATGGAAAGTCCTCAAAGTATGGAAAGTATAGGTACTTCCAGGTAAAAAGATCAGTAAGTCTTGCCATAAACCAGGAAAATGCCACCACAAATTTAAATGTAACTAAACATGATCCAGAGATTCCTTTGACTGCTTTAATGCATCCCCTTGTCTTCACCCAGATCTGAGTTTTAATCAGTTGGATGTTGACAGGTTTCACATAGAAGAAATGTAAAAATATAAAAGAATATAAGAAAGTCTAGTCAGGATAGACCAAAAGGCCTATCTGATAGAATGTGCTGTTTGTTACATGTGCCTTTATGAAACAAGCTTGTTTGCTTGTTTATTATACCTTGCTTTTCAGCCACAAAGCCTCTCAGAGCATCTTACAAATTTTTAACATGACAGTTCTCTATCCTCAATATTATAATCTAAATAAGACACCAACACACAAGTAAAAAGGAATGACAGTGGGGCAGGGGATTACATTCAGCAGATAATGCCTCTTCTTCTCTCCCTCCAAGGCCAGGGCAATGGCAGTTGGGATGGATGGATGGCCCTGTATCTGCCTTTTGGCCTAGACATGATGGTCTTGGCTTGCAACTTTCATGACTAGTTATCTACTGTTGGAGTTATCTTCCATGTATTTATTTAATTCCCCTTTAAAGTCATTTAAGTAGGTAGCCAACATCACATCTTGTGTAATGAATTCACAGACTGCTATGATAAGAGGTACTTCCATGTATCTGTTCCTGATCCTCCCCACCACCAATAACAATTGAGCTTCATTGGATAAACCCATTCCAAGGGAAAACCACTCTCTATATACTTTCTCCATGGCAGGCATAATGAATGCATAATTATACACATCTAATATGATCTTCCTCATTCACTTTTCTTCTAAATTAAAAAGTACTGAACATTGTAACCTTTCTCCATACAGGAATTATTCCAGCCTTCAGAGTGCTTTGGCTGCCCTTTCCTGAAAGTTTTCCAGCTCTGCAGAACTCTTTTTGAGTTGTGAGCAGAACAGTACATTATATACTAAGTGTGGCCACACTATAGATTCATATAAAGACATTATAATATTGGAAGTTTTATTTTAAATCCCTTAAATCTGCCATGATCCCAAGATCTTTTTTGAAGGGCCTTTGCAGACTGCCAGAAATAGTGCAAATTGAGTCCACTTTAAGAATTAGGGTTAGGATTAGGGAATCATGAGAACTGCATTTTATTGTGGCACCAGAGCTCTCTGACAGAGAAGGCTCAATGTCTCAGAAAAAAGAAAAACAATTCCCATGACTCCCTAGCACTAACCCTAACCCTTAAAGTGGACACAATTTGCACTATTTTTGCCAGCTATGGGGCTATGCAGATGGGTGGCTCTGGGCCACCTCTGCTTGCTGCAGATCGGGGCTGCAGCAACCGTGTGCCACGGCCTCGATCCTCTCTTTTGCCACCCCTGAAAGAGCAGCAAAACACCGCTCCTTTCAGAGGCAGCAAAGGGACACCCTAAGAGCCGGCACACAGCTCTTTAGCACCCTTTCTGGTGCAGTGCATCAAGATGCTGCGCCGGAAGGATGTCTTGATGCCACACACTGTACGTAATGGTGTGCGGTGTCAGGACATCATTGGGCTGGTTGGGGCAGCTGGCATGCAGCTGCCCCTCCCCATCTCTGCCTCCAGGCCAGCCCTTTGGGCCAGTCTGCAGAGGCCCTACCTTATTCTTCCCTGAGTATAAGGAAGGAATTCAAGGAGAGCATTGAAACTGCTGAGGTTTTTCCTCTGTGTGGAATCAGAATAATGCCAAGTGTTTATTTTATGTGTTAACAATAAATCTTCACTGTTTTTATTTTCTGTCTAGATGCTTTAATTAAATAATTAACATACAATACTGGTCACACATTTTCTGAACTCTTGTTCAGAAAAGTGGTCATCTTAAGGCCTGAGTATCAGATCCAGGGAAGGATATTGAGAATAAAGGGAAAAATGGTGTGATAGAGGTCCAAGGGTTGGAACTGTGTGGCTAACCTGGAGAGAAGTTCCGTCACACTCTCCAACTCATCTGCATCATGCAGTAATTAATACTTGTACTATAGGAATATATCAGTTCTATAGCACTTTAGTTGTCTTGGTTCCATGCTACAGAATCCTGGGAATTGAAATTTGGAAAGGTTCTGTAGAATTCTCTCTAGGAGACAATGCCATCTGTCTGCAGAAAATTGTTGTTCAACAAACAACAAATCCCAGTTTCATGGGATGGAGTCATAGCACTTAAAGTTCCATGAAAGTGATATAACTATTTATTCATTTATTCTTTCATTCATTTTCAACTTTCTCCTGACATAGGGACTTAAAGCATTTAACAGCAAATTTAAAACATTGTAAATTCAAACCTATACAATAACATACAAAAAGTATAAAGTTTAAAAAACAAACAATTAATAACGTAAAAAAAAGTAAGCATTAAAAAAGTAAAATGTATTTTTTTTAAATTATATACAGACCTTAATATTAAAATCACACAGCATTTTGTTGACCAACCCGGGAAACAATGAGACAAGACACAATAATGAAACAGACACCAAAGTGTGGGTTGAAATTGGGCCATTTTATTAACTTGACCTATTTATTGATTTCTTAAGAGAACTGCAACTAAGCCTAATGTGGAAGCAGCTGTAGTTAGTGGTATTTTCTGCAGACCACCTCTGCAGCTTCCCCATGGTGATCACACTTGAGCCTCAAAGAGAACCCAAAAGCTGGGTTGCTCTCTGGCTGGCCCACATCAGGAAGACCAAACAGAAAGTTCCTCTCCCAATCCCCAAGGATTAATGAGAGGGTTTATCATTCAGGCCAGTCTCAATGACTATCTCTTTCCTAACATCTTGGGTCCCAAGACCTAAAGAGGTAGATTCAGAGACCTCCTTTCCACCAAAATGGTGACCTAGGTGCTCACCAAACTCTAACTCTCCCCCCATTTCTGCCATAGATAAGGGGCAAGGATTGGCTTAGTCCCTATCTCCCACTAAACCAGTGCTTCTCAATTATTTTCTGTCATGCCCCCCCCCAGGAAGAAGAAAACATTTCTCACCTCCCGTGTGACAGTAAATAGTATAGTAAATCCTCTTGGAAAAGCTAATTAGCCCCCCTTTACGGAGCCTCGTGCCCCCCTTGGGGGCGCGCCCCACTATTTGAGAAACACTGCACTAAACCAAAAAGACACATGAATACCTTGTTGCAGCTCTCTCAAGAAAAGAAAATTAACTAAAGCTGATAAGTCAACATCGTCAATCCAGTAAAAGTCTGGCCTCTGAAAATTAATTTGAGGGTGTGACAAATAATGGTCTAATCAATGGACAGTTCTATTAGCCCAACGCTGGGCACCATTGATCAAATGTGGATCATCTTTGCCATTCCAAACTTGGTGGGGAAAGACTGTGGACCACAGAATGCCAATGAAGACAAGTTTGCTTAATAACTGAAAATCACACAGGGCTTGTAAAATCAGTGCCTTGGCCTTAAGCAATCTCTAATCATTTTCGCCCAACTGAATAACAAAAACATCAGAATGAGGCCATTGGTGCTCCTCAAACCACAATGGCACTAAGCCATGACAGTGGAGTTCTTGCTTTCTAGCCACTCTAGAAGGTCACTATCACCCCAGCAAAGTGGGTCTCAAGGTGGCTCATAGAAGCCTGACAGGCCACCCAGCAAAACATGCTGAGGTCACAGATCAAAATGCAATGCCATATCGGCATTCATCTAAAATCTGAAAACAAAGAAGACATGTTAATAAACATCACCAGATTATCTCTGCTCTTTTTTGGGCTGCTTTTAGCCCCCTAGTGTGCCACACTCCCAAAGTGGCTAAAACCAAAGTGGCTTTATTTGGCCCATTCATTTTGGGCCTGAGCCAAAGTGACCCATTTCTGTCCATTTTATTTTGCTCACCTCTGGTACTGCTATCATGCATTCCATTTCTTTTTTTAACTATTTTTAGCTTCCCCCAGCTCATACTTATCAGATTCCACATTCCTATAATATATCTGGTGCTGCTTCAGACAGTGTTTCCATTATTGTATGTGTCTGGTACTTGTCTTCCCTTCTTTTGGTTTTTTTCTATGCCCTTGGATCATCTGTCTAAGATAATTTACTTCTTGTTCTTTCTTATGTCTTGCCTGTGTTTCACTTGGGGTTGTATTGTCATAGGATTTTCTTGGTGATGAGCTCATACAAAGATGATCACCTTATCCTCCATGTGCTAACATGTGATAATTATGGTGTCACTGTTGTTCTCTTAGCATCAGTGTTAAGGAGGGCATAGGCAAGAGTTTGCAGGACCTAAACAGCGCAGTTGAGGATAGGGAATCTTAAATATGCCCCATACACAGTGTTAACATGAATTGGAATGAACTTGAAGGTGGTTAACAACATCAAGAACAGGAGGGGTTTTTGCCTAGTGAGACATTATTGTCTCTTTAACACAACAAGAATACCAACCCTGTTCCATTGTTTCCCAATTTTGCCATACAGCAGGGTCAGGCAACTTATAAACATTCAGATATTCTTACATGGTGACCTGCTCCAAGCATCTCTGCTTGACCATAGTCCTTTGACTGTCTACCATTTCCTACTGAATGCATGTTGGGTACTTCTATTTCTTCCCTATTTCGATAACCAGAAATATGTATGCTCTGACCTGGGTACTCTTCTCTCCTGTGAGCTTTATCTCCCAGGCTGAAAAGCTAAAAAATAAAATGACCATTCAAAGAAAGAAGCTAAGATTTGTAGAAAACCTTTGTAGTGTTGTGCTGCAGGTGCCTCAAGCTCTTTCAGTCAGTATAATAAAACTGAATACATTTTTCATTTTTGACACATCTATACAGAAACACATTGAGCCTTCACCTCAAATAGCTGCACCATGTGAATTTCAGTTTCAAGCCACACTGCTCACATACTCTTAAATAGTTAACTGTTCCTTGCAAAATCATACATATTTCATTTTAGGTATCTCAAAGTTTTCTATATAGCATTGTTCACCTCTTCCATCCTTCAAACATACAACACACTCTAATGTGACCTCCTTCCTCAAATGCATTCCAGAAAAGAATTATCCTGGATCAGGAAGAAAAATATTCTCCATGTGCCACACATTAGCCAGCATCGCCATGATCTGTACTCTTGTTTTCCCAGTGAGGTCCACTTTCCATTTCTAAACCACTGTCCTGCTTGTTTTTGTTGTAATTTGCTGTCTATCAATGTAACCTCCATGATAGATTGCAGCTATCCTGCAGGAAAAAAGCTACAAGGGGAACAAGGGGACACATTACCCCTCTAATAGGAATGCTGCCCCTACCCATTAAATTTTTCCTTACTTCCCAAATTCCTAGGATTGCAGTAACTTAAAAGTTCACTTCAACATGTAGAAATGCAGTTAAACATACAAAGAAACAGGGGAGACAAAATTACCAAGGAAATAACAATGCAATAAATTTAAATGTTCTAGGTATGACCAGATTTCAATGTCTCATTTTCTGCAATACCAGAAATTTGGGAACTGAAGGAAAATTTCATCTGTAGGGGCATAACTCCTATTTGGGGTCACAATGTCCTCATCCCTCCCCCCACACCATAGCTACAAACCTGACTACCCTCCCTCTTCTTCCTTGATGGCAGTCATACTTCCATGCCCTCTCAATCATGGAAGAAAGAGAGGAGGATGAGGAATGTGTCAATCATGGTTGTTCTAGAGGTTGCAGCTCAAGTTTTCATTACTGGTGCTATTGCCATGTCGCTTCCCTGACCTTCCTTTCCCCCAGCACCCTTGCTTTTCCTGCAAGAACAAGGGGATGGCTGCTCACACATTGCCAATCAAAAGCAAGAAAAATAAGTCTAGGAAGAAAATTGAAGGCTTGAAAAGCAAATCAGAAGCAACAGTGAGGAGGTACAAGTGGTCATCTCCTAGATCTGCAGTGTAGTGAAGCATAATTCCCATCAGTCATGGGCTTTGCTAAAACTGTTTCAGATGGCTTACTTATGTAGTAGACTGGAAAAGCTTTCAGCAATAATGAATGGGTCACCAAACCTCTGGCCATCCAGATGTTCTTAGACTTCACTTCTGCCCAGTGGCCACATGGTTTGAGGCTGGTGAGAGCTGAAGTCTACCAATATCTGGTCATCCACACTATTGCTACCCAAATGCAGATCTTACAAGCAAATCACACAAGGCAGCATGCACAGCAAGACACATCAAGAATGTCCAAGACATCAAAATGATAACACAGGGCAGGAGTACAAATATCAACAGAACAAAATCTAGTGCTATACAAACACAAACTGAAACCAATACATTTTTAACATCTGTCTGAATGCCTGCACAGTTTACATTCCATTCAGGTGAAAGAGAGCACCAAAATTTTATTTTATAAACACTAAATACAGTGACCTAAATCCAACCATAGTCCCAACTAGAGTACAACACCTATGAATCAGTTGTGACTTAATATGTCAGCACTTATCTAACTTCAATTTATTCAGTGGGTCTTTTCTAGTTGGAGAATGACAATGGATTTAAGCCAACATTTATCTTAGCTGCTTAGATCAACTAACTTTTGGTAGTGTGCAACTAAGACAAGCAGAGGTGAAATATCCTCCCGTTACTCAGAAATCACCTTCTTTACTTTTTTTATATATGGATTTAGCACTTATATCAAACTACCTGACTGCTCATAATCATCTCTCATTATCTGATAGTTGACATTTAGTTGAAATGCTATGACTATTTTCTCCTTTATTCTAATGAGAGTCTACAGAAGTGAATAGCATTTCATTTTTTTAAAAAAAGAGAAAACTAGCAACTTCTATATTTAAGTTCATCAAAATATAATTTTGCATGCACATTTCATCTATATGCCAAAATAATTTCCATATATGACTTAATCATTACTAATATCAAAAATGTTTTGTCATACTTGTTATTAAACAAGAACATTAAAGAAAGTGTCTGTTTTTCCCCATTTTTCTCTGACACACATTGACAAAAATTTTAGGTTCTAGATATAGTACTAGGATGATAAGTTGTAAAGGGCATGACTATTTGATCAGTATTGATAAACATTATGAATATTGTTTAATTTTGTGTTTCTCCTTTATTCTTAGTATGCCAAATCAGTTAAAAATTCAGTTCTTTCACAAGATGCCAGGATTATAAACAAAATTATATTAAGATGAAATTTAGATGGTATCTGTCCCCGGAAAAATTAAACAAATTATATAAAACTGGAAAAGATTGCTGTTGGAAATGCAATAAATCAAGAGTGACATTTTACCACATGTGGTGGAAATGCGTAGAAGCGCAAAAATACTGGAAAAAGATAAAGAATGTGATGATGAAAATATATAAAATGGATATACCTATGGACCCAACTTTCTTCTTGTTAAATATGACAGGTATGCTAGAAAAAGTATTCAAAAAGGAAAATAGACAGATCTTACTTTACATGGTAACGTCCACCAGAATATTATATGCCGGAAAGTGGAAACAGTTAACTATTCCCACTATTTGTGAATGGAAAAATAAGACTTGGGAAGCGATGGAATCAGATATCTTGACTGGTTTATTAAATGATAAGGAGGAGGAAGTGGTTAGAGGTTGGACAAATTTTAAGGAATATTGGGATAGAGAAGGCCAAGAATGAAAATGAAAGTGTTCTGGACAACAGCCAGCACCAGTCCAAACAAACGCTGATAAGGATGGTTAAACAAGGAAGGAGCTAAAAGGCAGGCTACAGACCTTTCTGTTAGTTCCCAAGAAGCACACCAGTACCAAAGCCAGGGTCTGGATTCCAGAGTTCATAATAGCCAGTTCAGTCCAAGGTCCGGGCAGCCAGAAGGTAACACTCATCCAGTCCATTCCGAATTCAAAGGTTCACAACACACAAGAGTTCCAAAGAGCAAGGAGCCAGTGCTGACAATATTCCACAAGTGAGCTGCAATAAACTCTAGCACTGAGTGGTCCTCTCCCAGGTGATTAAGTAGGAGATTCCCTCCTCCGTGCCAGCTGAGGCTTATTAGACAATTGCCTCTCTGCAAGCCTCCTGGACTGATGCACACAAGCACTCTCTGCCGTACGTTGACTGAAGGAAGGCACTTCCACACTTGTTTCTTCCTGCTCCTTACCACTAGGCTGCTGTGCCTCCCCAGGGATCCTACTAGTGCTAGGACCTGGCTGCTCTTCCTCCTCTAGGGCTGGGAAGACAGGGCTGGGATCTAGCAGGGCAGGATCAGAACCTGGTAGAGCCTCCCTTTTCTCCTGCACTGGAGTAGGCTCATCCTCCTCTTCATCCTCCGAGTCCAGCTCCTGACTGACCATGACAGAAAGTATATAAATATGGGAAACATAATATGGTTGACCAATGATTAGGAACTAGATAAAGTTACCAGGACTGGTTAATATATAAATATAGAGTGAAACAAGACTTGTTTATCAGGGGTGAAAAGAAAAATGGTTATGGCATTAGGCAATTAAGCATTTATTGGGAAGAAAGATAAAATTACTAAGTAGCTTATGTAATTAAATTGGAGACATATGTAGGAAATGAGTACAGTAGTGCATGTGGAAGGATATATGTGTTTGTATGTGATAAGTACATGAATATATGTATTATTATGTACATGTGTTTGTGTTTATGTAAATGTTTATGTGTTTTTTGTATAGGTTATGTTTGTTAATAATTTTTTTTAAAAAATCAGTTCTTTCCATTTCCAAAAACAAGTCCTTACCTGTATGTTTAAAATATAATTTTAATAGCCCTGAAATAAACTTCCTCAGAAGACATAAAAAAGATAACTCTGCCAAATTTGTCTGAATGTTTTCATGATTTCTGTAGCTCCCAGAAGAGCCATAAATAACATTAAGTCTGGCACATATGGAAGATATAGAAAGGCATCCAGGATGTCAATATACATGTAGGGTGAAGTTTTGATGAGAACTATCTTTCATCTCCCACTTGTTCTAAATTTAGACTATAATTTTTCTGCAGTAAGTATTTGATTTTTGCTACACTGTAAAATACTATGGACATTGATGGTGACTGTTATTTGCCGGGTTATGGTGACACTATGAATAAGAGACTGCCAAGATCCCTGGTCATCAAGTGCACTGTTAAATCTTGCAAACTCAGGGTTGCGGCTTCCTAGATAAAATCAGCCTACCTGTAGTGTGGTCTATCTTTTTTCATACCACTTTTCATTTACCAAGCATTATCATCTTTTCTAATGAGTCATGTCATCACATGATATGCTGAAAATATGTTTAGTGATTTTGACTTTTAATGAGAATTCAGCCTTGATTTGCTCTAAGACACATTCATTTGTCTTTTTCCACAGTCCATGTCTTTTTAGTAGTCTGTAGAACTCTCCTCCTGCATTGCATTTTGAATAAGTTGATTTTCTTCCTGTCAGCTTTCTTCACTGTCCAGTTTTCACAACCATATGTAGAAATGTTTTGGATGAGACATCAGCATTCATGGTACTATAAATCAAAACAATATACCTTGTGGCAGTAATGGCTAATTGACTACAAATCATGGAAGGATGGATATAAGATTCAAAAGCAGAAGGCTATTGTGAGATTCATATTACCAATATAAAGTACATTGATTTGGAAGTCCCCAATAAAATATGTCCAGTAAAGAGAAAGTTGGCATCTTTGTTGCTTTACTCCACCCTCTTTCTTCCTCATTTCCCCCTCCATCCAGAGAGTTCTCAGAGAAACAGAACTAAAAAGTAAGGAACACTTTTCTCTCTCTCATCTCATCTCATCTCATCTCATCTCATCTCTTCTCTTCTCTTCTCTTCTCTTCTCTTCTCTTCTCTCTCCTCTCTTTCTTTTTTTCATACAGACTGATTTTCTAAAACTCAAATTGTTCATGAGACTTTTTATCTTGCAAAGGTAGGTTTTGTGATTGGTAAATGGAAGGCAAACATGAGTTTAATTTGCAAAGTTTATTGCTGAGGTATGCAGGTGTGTGAAAAACCCATTGTTAGAGAGAAAGATATGCTAAAAGCATTTCCCTTAATGTTTAGTTAGGAGTCCTAGGAGTCCTCTTACCTTCCAGTGGTCAATCACAAAACAAAACACTCTAACCAAGGAAAATAATGTGCTTTGAAAAAATATACCGTATTTTTCGGCATATAAGACGCATTTTTTCTTCCC
>CM034703.1:115481302-115498272 GCA_020142125.1 Phrynosoma platyrhinos
GTCTCTTTCAACTCTATGATTCTATGATTCTATGATTCTATGAAAGGTACCCAGTGGGTTTCCATGGTTGAACTGGGATGTGAACACAGGTCTCCAGAATCCTAGTTCAATGCTCAAACCACTACACCATGCTAGAGCATAAGATTTGTTGAATTCAATATCATTAACAGCCTATTATAGTTTTGTGATATGAAAGTGTCACATATACCTTCAGTATATGTGGTCAGTATATACCATTGGGATAGAAATATGGGGACACACAGGGAAGAAACCAGGCTTGTTACATATAAAACCTGTACTTATGTGATTCTTCATTTTTGTTTCCCTCTGTTACAGATTCATTGCTCCAGAATCATTGATCTCTTGAGTTTAAATTGTATCAATAAAATAAATAATTGGAAAACTAAAAAAGAAAAAAATACAATGTGTTTTTTTGGGAAAAACTAATTTTAAATGTTATAGTCATATTTATCTTTAGCTTTTGGCTATTAACATAACATCTGCAATATTTCATTGGCTATATGGTAAGTAACACAAGCTTTTCAATTGTGAGAAATCTTGTACCCCTTTCAAGTTGTTTTCAGAATGTAACTTTAATGGAGGGAGAACTTCTGAGGCATAGCACAAAAACAATAAAGTTAATTATTTTCTGGTTAATTGGAAAGTTGATGAAGACTTTTATTTCACTAATTATACACTTTTATGGAATGTAATAAAGAGTTTATTCTAAGGCCCTTGAGGTAAATTCCATTACTCATCTTTTATTGTTCACACAAAAAAGCTCTGAATAAATGGAAAACTTTTACAGGCCTTGGAAAGTAAGTTGACAATGCCCTTCTTTTTTCACTAGCAAAGCAATTGAAAATCATTACATTCCTGTTTGTTGTAAAAACTGGCATATACAAGGCCTCAGAAGAAAGAAAAAACTTTTTTGAATCAAAAAGGAGGTTCCAACAGGGTTATTGCACTTGTGCATGCATTCTTCTCTCTTTGATCTAATCTGCACTGCAAAAATAATGCAATTTGAGAGCACTTTAATTGCCATGGGCTCAATGCTGTGGATTTCTGGAATTTGTAGTTTTGTGAGGTATTTAACCTTATCTGTCAGAAAACTTTGATGCCATAAAAAACTATAAATCCTAGAATTCCATAGTATTGATCCATGACATTTAAAGCAGTGTCAAAATGCAGTGCAAATCAGACTTTTGTGTGCATGTCAAAAAGGCAAAGAAGTACATTATTACATGCATTAGGCCAGGGCTATTTGCCATAGGCAGTTCACCATCTTAGTCAAATGTAGAAAACCCATAGCCTGTGGGTCACATGAACCCTACAGGAGTTTCCAATAAGGCTGGGATGAACAACCACAAAAGGTTGTGACTACTTGTGACTACTCCATGTATAACACCATTATTTCCACCATGCTCAGAAGTGACAGCACATAATTCTGGTTTCTGCTTGGATATTATTACTGTATTATTATTTTGGCTGATATTTTCACTGTGTAGTGTATGTGTTTGGAGAATGGGGGTCATTTTGTGGTGGTTTTGAATTTTGAAGGTAGAAAATTGCCCAGTATTTTTTAATGGATGATCTGTAGTAATTATGGGTCTCCTGGGGATTTTTGAGAGCAGCAAAACATGGGTCCAAGCTATCTCAGGGACCACCTTCTCCCTTATAATCCTCCCCGCGCTCTCCTGTCCTCTGGGAGGAATTTGTTGCAGCCACAAAGATCTAGGCTTGTGACCACCTCCCAGAGGGCCTTTTCGGCTGTCGCCCCCTAATTGTGGAACAGCCTGCTAGATGAGATCCGTCTATTGACATTGTTAGACAGCTTTAAAAAGGATGTCAAGACAGATCTCTTCAGGCAGGCTTTTCCGGAATAGTTAATCTCGGACTCAGGAACCCCCTCTGGAAGATGATTCTGGAGCTCCAAACTGATACTGTCCTCTAGGAAGGGTTTTAAATATTATTATTAATATTATAAATTATTATTATTATTATTATTATTATTATTATTATTATTATTATTATTATTATTAACAATTGTGTTATATGTTGATTTTAATTTGTATTGATTTAATAATGTTTTAAGGGGGGGAAGGGAATTTGAGTTGTTTTATACTATGTCCCATTTTACTGTTGTAAGCCGCCCCAATTGTTCTCAGAGGGGCGGGATATAAATAAATAGATATAAATAAATATTATTATTATGTTGATACAATCAAACCCTTGTTCTGTGGCTTTTCAGCTCCCTCTGTATTCCTGTCGGAGATGAGAGAGGACAGGGAATGCCGACTATATGTTGAATAAAAAGTGAAGGGAAGAGGAGCCTACTCTCCATCCACTGCTGAATCTGGCCATGTGCACTGTTAACATATCCCTGTTTCAACATCTACCACCATGTATGGTTAATGGTGGCAAAAATGCTGCCAACTGACAATTTTTGTTCCTCATTGTCAAAATAGGCGTCTACGTTAAGGCTTGGCTTCTCCATCCTTCCAAGAATAGCTACTTCATGTACTTGAGTAAATGAAAGGTTTGTCATAAACTATAACCCAGCCCTGCATGCCCTCATGTGGCTGCATGGAGGGGCCAGTTTTCCTAATGCCTGATTTAACAGAGACCAGCATATGTGCCAGGGTAAGTACACCTGATGGTGGCATGAGGATCCACCCATCCATATGATGCAGTGTGAAATTCCTCTGATCATTCTCAGGGAGCAGGTGGGAACTTTTGCCCTTTACCATGGTTTGGTGAATTCAATTTGCACTCATTTGATGAAGGGAAGATTTCTAAAACTTCCTATGAGGGTGGAGATGGAAACTGACCATAAGGCTGGCTTGGGGCATCCTCACTTTGTTGGGGACCATGAGAAGGAGGGTTCCTCAGGTTTTCCTTCCAGCATTGGGCTGCCCAGGAAGCAATCCAGGAAATCAGATTACCCCTGGAGCTCAGTGTTTTGCCCAGGCGAAACTGAAGAAGGGTCAAAGGGGCTTACTATCAGCATCAATGTTCCCATGCTACATTGCTCCCACTTGGCACTTCACAAGTTCAATTTGGTTCTGTTTTAAATAGATCAGTAAAGGGGATCTATTCAACCGAAATACCTTTGCCTGGTTTCATTATTTCCATGGTGTGTCATCAGTATCTTTAATCTTACTGAAGTCCCTTGCACCAGAAACATACAATATCTGTAAAAATATATATTCAAAGAAAACTTATCTTCTCATTCTCCCTCTCCCTCATTCTCTTATACACACAAACTCACATGCACATGCTGAGATTTTTTTAAAAAATAAACATTAAAATTCAACTAACACTCATGATTTCTATTATGGAGGTTAATAACAATATTCAATAGCATTCTAGGAGAAAACATTTATTAAAGGACTTTTATCTTAACAATCCCCATCACTGATGCAAGACAAGGTAATGTTATAAACTTTATATAAACTTGCATTGTTAATTTGCAGAAATATTCAAGTATTAAATTAGCTACAGGAATTGTTGCTCACAATCATTGAAATCACCTCCTGCGTTTGGGGAAAATTGATCAAAGAGATACATTTACATACTGTGGGAAGGTAAAAATAAAATACTTGCATGCATAACATTAATTCACACACAAATTTGACATTAATTCCAGGCACTATCAAACAACCTAAAAAAACAAAAACAAAACCCACCGTCTGAAGTTCACCATCTTTGGAAGTAAAATCCTGTACAGCAGTGTGATAAGACTGTCCCTATTAGAGAAACCCATTGAAACAATTGGATTTGCCTACTTATTGATTTACTATTCAACATTTGATTCAATGGCTAGCTGGAGCTCACCAGCAGGAGTATAGCTATTAATTATTGTTGGCCAAACATTTCTCTGAAGATGCCAGTCACAGATGCTGGCAAAACATCAGAAAGAAACTCTTCTAGAACATGGCCACACAGCTCAAAAAATGCACAAAAAACTATTCTTACAACCATTTAAGCCACTTCAAAGGGGTTATCCACATCAGCTAAATAAAAGTCCTCTCATCATCCTTCCAGTGAGCAGTCTGGATGATGCAGAGCCCAGCCCCTGGTTCTGGTGCAAACTGTTCGAATGGCATACCATCACTGCATATACATCTTACATTTTTTTAAAAAAAAATAAGACAAAAACAAAAAATCTTGCATCGAACCATCCATTGAGACATGAGGTGGCTGTTTACAGTGCGTCTCACTGTGTCATCCAACACTCTCACCACTAGTGCAACTCACTTTGGGATCAACACAAGGTGCCAAGCCATGTGATCAATGCAGATTCTTCATTCTGACTTCAGAGCAAGTGATTTACCCAGTGGTGTGATAGTGGTTTGCATAGAGGGATGCACATGCAAACAGCTGACAGGTAGCAGGAGGTAACAGGGGCATTGGGCCAGAATATTCTGGGCTGTTCTGGAGTATTCTGGCCTAAGTGAACCTGGCCAAAGAGAGCCCATGCTTTGTCTTACTGTTGATAATGAATAATGGTTAGAAATCAGCCTAAGTTAGTCCATTCCAAATCTGAAATTCTCAATGTCTGAGAATTGATGAGGTAGCAAGTTCTCACAGTGAATTTTATGGGAGTTTTAAGATTCAATTTAGAGATTTAAAACAGCTTGGATCTTTCCTAATTATTCTGGAAGAATTTGGGATGAGGGCAAGAAGAATGTTTTTGGTCCAAAACATACTGTGGAAGTATCAGTTTGAGACCACGTTAACTGCCCTGGCTCAATTTTAGGGAATCCTGGGAATTGTAGTTTGTTGTGGCACCAGACCTTTCTGACAGAGAGGGTTCAGTGTCTCACAAAACTACAGTTCCTGGATTTCCCTAGCATTGAGCCAGAGAGGTTAAAGCAATCTCAAACTGGATTATTTCTGCAGTATGTTTTGGAGCTTTAATCCCATTACCTGAGGAAGCTGATCTGTCCACACCTCTCAGACTGAACTGTATAGTTCATCAGTAAATTCCCACCATACAACAGTGTACAAAGTGGTCTGAGGCTTTCTTTTTTATTTTCTTTCATGTATTTTCTTCTCATGTGACACATGTTTAAAACTGGGTAGTGGTGATTAAAAAAAAAATTGCTGATCTCATGGACTCTTGGGACAGCTTTTTATTTCTTCTTCTGCACAATGTTCAAAGCCTAACAAGGGGACCTTTCACATGACAGAATTATAGCACTGAGAATCAATTTTTTTAACTGTGATGGCTGCACCATAGGGAATCCTGGGCTTTGTAGTTTGGTGAGGTACTTAGACCATTCTGGCTGAGAATTCTAAGTACTCTTCTCTTAGGGTTCTCATAGTGAAAGCTGTTGCATAGAAAAGGAATTTCTTTGCTGCTGCATGTTACCTGGTTGTGTGACAAGCAACACCTGCTGAATTTGACTCCTCTATATAACCACTAAATATACAGGGCCATTTTTTTAAAAAATTTTTATTAAACTAACTTAAAATTTCCACATTTGCTACATTCACCACATAAAAGAGAAGCTTATTAGTACATATCCACACATTAAATCCAATTTCCTCCTCTCCAACCTAACCCATTCCCATTCTTTCTAATTTCTTATTTCATCTCTTCATTCTCCCATTCCCACCTCCTGCAGTTCCCCAACTTGTCTGCTTGTTCATTTATTTCTTTTTCTCTACCATTCTTTTCCCTATTCCAACACCTCTTCTTATCCTAACACACTTCCCCTAATCTTCTTCAATTCCATCCACCCTCCTTCCTTCTTCACTTCTATCCACCCTTCACCTTCTTCACACAAACTCACCCTTCAACTTTCTTCATTTCCATCCACCATTCCACCCGTCATTATTTCCAAACAACTTTCTCTTCCATTCTACATCTAAACATGCTTCCATCCTTCAATGTACTACTCATTCAATTTCATTGAATTTATTTATTAAGAATGCTTCCTGTATATTCCTAATTAAACTTATGTTTTTCCTTTCTAATATATTAGTCTCCTTCCTTCTCAGTTCTATCCTAATTATATTCACATGTCCTTGCTTTATTTCTATATTTCTTTATTATTTTTCTATTCTTCTCCTTTTCATCTCTTTATTTTTTATTCTTAGAGAATGTTTATATCAGGCCAAAGTCTTCTCCAGTATTCTTTAATTGGATTCCACACCTTTTCTATTATTATTTTTTTACATTTGCATGTTATTCAGTCTTGCAGTCCCTCTATCCATTTACATCATGCCCATTAAGTTCATTATCCATTTCTCACTCATAGGGATTTCTGGAGATTTACATTTCTAAGCAAATAAAATTCTGACCATGGTGACAATATAAAGAATTATCCTCCAATTTTTCTTCTCAAGATCCTTTTCTAATGCATCTGTCCAGAAAGAGCTCTGGTTTCAATGGAAGTAAAATGGAAAGATTCCCAGAATCTTTAAAAAACATAGGTAGATCTCTTGCTTCTGATCAGGTCCACCATTTATTATAAAACATGCCCTCTTTACTCTTACATTTCCAGCATTCTCTCTCTCTCTCTCTCTCTCTCTCTCTCGGTTTGGTAGATCTTGTTTAATTTGGATGGTGAGAGAAACCATTGGTAGTACATCTTAAAATAGTTTTCTTTTAAACATTGACATATAAATTTGTCTGTTTTTTGACACAACCTCTCCAAATTATCTAGTTGAAATTCTCAGCCTACATACCAAGACCATTTAAGCATTATTTGTTTGATCGTTTCTTCTAATTCCCATTGTAAAAGATATTTATAGCATTTTGCCATTTTATGTTTTTTTTTTCCATTACAGCAAACATATACAATGGTAAAAAGTCTTGGGAGCTGCACTCCAACCACATTGGGAAGGCTGAATGATTTCTGCGCATAATGTTTAGTCAGCTCACAGTATACAATATAGATCTAGAATTGCTAAAGGGATCCATAGTGCATGTCTCTCCATATCCTTACTCTCTGACAGTATCAGGCATCTCTGGCTAAAAATAATTGCTACACAGGACAAAAAGAAGTTCTGGGCATCAGTAGCTAATCCTGGTTATTTTGTGTTCCCTGAGGCACACATAAAGATTATGCTATGTATAAAAACTGCCTATATTCACTTCATTTAAAGCCAGAGACATTTCTGCATGCACAAAAACATGTACCCAGAATGCCCATTCCATTACACTGTACAATCTGAAAACTGATGGGCAACTGTCATGTGATGTTGTTGTCTGCCTGCAAGTCATTTCAAACATATGGTGATTTCTCAGCAAGACATATTCAGATAGGGTTACCCACCATTGCCTTCCTCTGAGGTTGAGAATGTGTGATTTGCCCAAGGCTACTCAGTGGGTTTCCATGGTCAAGCAGGGATCTGAACACTAGTCTCCAGAGACCTAGTTTGACACTAAAGTTACTACACCACACTGATTCATAGTCTATGTGATCACTGGGGGCTATATTTTATTTTATATGTCTCCTTTCTCCCAAAGTGGGACCCAAGTAAGCTCCATCAATCCACAGGAAAGAATCTGATCACACAATTAAAACAAATCTTTAAAAGCCTGCTTAAGACCATATGCATCATTCTTTCATGTCAGTTGAACACAAAATTGTATAATTTCCAAGTTTATGTTCTCTCTATAAATAATAAAACAGATTTATGTCCATGGGCAAATCCAAATGGTTGTCTTATAGTCCATGGACCCCTAGTGTTAAGGAGAAAATAGCTGTTAATGGGAAGCTCTAAATCAGGACTGAAGAATATGTTGTCCTGCAAATGTTGATAAGTTCCATTTCCAATCAGCCTCAGCCAGCCTGGTCAATAGTGATGCATGATGGGACTTAATAGTTTATTAATACTTGGAGGTTCTGAACCATTGCAGAACTGGAAGTTCTGAACCATTGCACTATATCATTTAAGAGCTTGTATACAAACTTTAAACTGACTATCCTACACCTGAGTGCAGTTCTGAGTATATTCTTCTGTTCCAATAGCAATAGTGATAGCAATTACATTTCTATGTTGCTTATCAGTGCACTTAAGTACTCCCTAAGTGGGTTACAATGTGTAAGCCAATTGCCCCCAACCTCAGAATCCATTTTAGCAATCTCAGAAGGATGCAAGGCTGAGTCATCCCTGAGCCCCTGGCTGATATTGAACTCACAACCTTGTGATTTGTGAGTGAGTGGCTGTGGTACAGGCATTTAACCACTGTGCCACCAGGGTTCCACATCTAGTCAGGAGTGAAGGTTCGAAGTTATTAGTAAAACCAGACATTGGCAACTTCATTGAGACTGGGGGACAATGTACTGTTTCACTGAACCTTTGGGTGCCACAAAGTTCACCCCAAATTGTATTGTTTTATTCACAAGAGGAGTTAGTAGCTCTTTTATTATTACCATATTTTCCGGTGTATAAGATGGCTTTTTAACCCCAGAAAAGCTTCCCAAAAGTCGATGGTCGTCTTATACACCGGTAAGATAAAGAATTCTGCTCACCTGGCGGCCATTTTGTCTCCCTTCTCAGTGTGACGTCCATTTTGTCTTCCTCCTCCTCCCTCTCAACTCACCAGGCTGGGCCACACCCTCAGGAAAATCAGGGAGGAGCAGGAGGAGGAGGCATTGCTGGCATGGCCTCCGAGAAGAAGAGGAGGAGGAAGCAGGATGAGGTGAGGTGTTTCTCCCTTCCTCCCTCGCTGGGCTTGGCTGGGCTGCCCTCCTTTGCCCTGTAAAAACCCACTGGGTGGCCTTGGGCAAGTCAAACTCTCTTTGCCTCAGGGGAAGGCCTCAGCTTCCTTCCCTCTCTTCTTTCCCCCCTTCCTTCCTTCCCTTTCTTCCTTTCTCCCTTCTTTCTTTCCTCCATTCCTCCATTCCTCCCTCCCTTCCCCTCAGAAAAAGCTCCCCCATGGGAGAAGGAGGAGGAGGAGGAGGAGGTGAAGAGGGGAAGGGAAGCCCCCTTGTAGGGCAGCAAGGTTTGTTCAGAAAGCATTTGTCATTGCTTTTCCCAGGGCTGAGAGAGTGTGACTTCCAAAAATGCGGTTGTGGTGGTGGCTGTTGTATGTCTTCCAGTAGTTTCTAACTTCTGGCAACTCAAAGGCAAACCTATCCTCGGTTTCCTTGGCAAGGTTTGTTCAGAAAGCGTTTGCCATATGCTTTCCCCAAGGCTGAGAGAGTGTGACTTCCAAAAATGCTATTGTTGTGGTGGCTGTTGTGTGTCTTCAAGTCGCTTCTAACTTCTGGCAACTCAAAGGCAAACCCTTGGCAAAGTTTGTTCAGAAAGCATTTGCCATTGCTTTCCCCAAGGCTCAGAGAGTGTGACTTTTCCAAGTTCACTCAGTGGGTTTCATGTCAGAATGGGGAATCAAACGCAGATCTCCAGATCTCCAGAGTGGTAGTCCAACACTCAAACTACTACACTATGCTGGCTTGTATTCCCATATGCTACCTATGAAACAATTGCAGACTTTTTTGTTGTTCTTGTTTGTCTTCAAGTCCTTTCCATCTTATGGTGACCCTAAAGCAACCTTATCATGGGGTTATCTTGCCATGTTTCTTCAAATGGGGGTTGCCATTACCATTCTCTGAGGCTGAGAGTGTGTGACATGTCAGTCAACTTCCTTGGCTACAGATTGTACATATCCCAGAATGCATCACCCAATATATTGCTGGTCCTTCTTCCCAACAGTTTCTCATTTCCCCCCAACCATCTCATAGCTGGGAGATGGAAATAATTTTTAAAGCAGCATTTAAATCTGGAATATTTTTTAAAAAGTAAGGTCCAAAACACACTGCAGAAATAAATGCTAGGGAACATGAGAGCTGTAGTTCATTGTGTATAAGTGACAGTTTTCCTGCTAAGTACCTGCATGCCATGAGCATTTGAATTAAAATTACCAGATTGAAATCAAATCTCATGGGCTCTTTTTTAAAAAAAATTATTTGGTGTGTGTTGGAAGAGGGGTCGTCTTATACAGTGAGTATATCCCAAACTCTATATTTTAACTGGAAAAGTTGGGGGGTCGTCTTATACGCCCAGTTGTCTTATACGCCGGAAAATACGGTATTATCTTAGTTCTATATTAGATATTTTAATAAGAAGATTGTTTTAGGCAGTTTGAAAAAATTATGGGAAGTCAGGGACCACAAAAAACAGCCTTGGGGGCTCACATGTCCAGATTTTATGGTCCATGACTCTCCGGGGCCATGTTTTTGTTTGCCCCTCATGTATATTATAGATTACAAAAAGCATTTCCCCAAAATACCTCTAACACTCTGACAAGGCTAGACAGACTGCAGTAAATTCCTGTGAGGATGTATAGCCAAATCTTGGACTGAACTATGGCATTCACTGACTCTCACTGTCAGTCAATTTATAAGATATATCCAATTGTGTATCCATTGGTTTAACTCCAGGGAGAAAATTTGAATGATGTGCAGCAAAGAGGTGAAAGAAATTTCCCAAAAGGAGCAATAAATAATAATAATAATAATAATAATAATAATAATAATAATAATAATAATAATTTGTTTGTTTATTTATACCCCACCTTTAGCCAAGGCTGTCAAGGTGGCTTACAGTTAAAAAGAATACACCCATACAATCAACAACAAATAACCCCCCTTAAGAATATATTAAATCATTATACAGATTAAAATCTCATTTACAATAAAAACATAAACATCTAACATGAATGGACAGCGGCACTGTAGACATCTCGGAAGGAGTTATCTAGTAGCGGGGAGGTGGGGAGGAGAGAGGAGAGAATGTGTCATTCCAGGAATGCCTGCCAGAAGAGATCTGTCTTGATGGCTTTTCAAAAGACATCTAAGTTGGTTATTTGGCAGATTTCCTCTGTCAGGGCATTCCATAATCTGGGGGCCATGGTAGAAAAAGTCCTCTGGGAGATTGTCCCCAGCCTAGTTCTTATTGGTTGAAGCAACTTCCTCCCAGAGGACCTGAGGGTGAGGGGTGGATTATATGGAGATAGGCAATTCCCTAGGTAGGATGGGCCCAAGCCATGTAGGGCTTTAAAGGTCAATGCCAACACTTTATACTGTGCCCAGAAACTAACTGACAGCCAGTGCAATGATTTCAAGATGGGAGTAATATGATCACATTTGATGTTTCGGTGATCAATCTGGCTGCCATGTTTTGCACTAATTGCAGTTTCTGAGTTAGGTATAAGGGTAGCCCCATGTAAAGTGCATTACAGAAGTCAAGTCATGAGGTTACCAGTGTGTGTACTACAGTTTCTAGGTCCCTTACTTCCAGGAAAGGGCGCAGCTGGTGTATCGGCCAAAGCTGATAACAGGCGCTCCTGACTGTTGCGTTCACCTGATCAATCATGTGAAGCGATGAGTCCAGGAGCACCCCCAAACTGCGGACACAGTCCTTGGTGGAGAGCGTGACCCCGTCCAAGATGGCGGTCACAACCCAATCTCTGGTTTGGGGGCCCTTACCGTAAGTACCTCCATTTTGTCTGGATTCAATTTGCTATGCTAACCCATCTGGTAAATGCTGCATCAATGAATGTGCTTTTGTACTTATTTACATCCTGGCACATCACAAAGTTATAGAGCGGGTAGCAAAAGTAAAACAGTTACAAAAATTCCATTAAATGCACTGGAATTTCGAATAGTTTGTATTAGTTTGATACTGTATTGGAAATACTTACTGCTGAAATGTAGCTCAGGTTGTTTTTGTTTGTTTGTTTTGCTCTTGACCAACAGTACAATCACTGTAGATACTGGGAGTCAAGCAACATGTCCAAAATAGAAATCAGTAATGATAATGGAGTTCTCCTTGGTTGTCAGCTCTACATTCCTCTCCATTTTCTGAGACTACAGGGCTGAAGCCTAGGACTTTATGGCATGATGGTAGTGGGTCCTTGCAATCTCAGAGAGGAATAACACACAAGGTTTGGAAGATGGACTGGGATTTTTACATATTACAGTCATCCCTCCAAATTCATGGTGGATCTGTTCTGGACCCCACCCCCTGCAAATCTGAAATTTCATGAAAGGGCCATTGGGCAGCACCATTGAGGACAATGGGACTTGAATATTTCTTTATCTCCCCTCTTCCTTCCTTCCTTCCTTCCTTCCTTCCTTCCTTCCTTCCTTCCTTCCTTCCTTCCTTTCCTCCCTCCATTCCTCCCTCCTTATCTCCTTCTTCTTTCCTGCCCCCAGGAAGGCTGGTGCAGTAGAGAAATGACCACACCAACTTCTTCCAGTCCTCCAGAGCCAAGGCATGGCCGGTGCTGCTGCTTCCAGGCCTCCGGGGCCAAAGTAAGGCCAACGTGGCCGCCTCTAGACCTCTAGGGCAGAGTAATCGAAACCGCGAATGGCAAGTCCGTGAATCTGGAAGGACAACTGTATTTTATTAAACTATTCACATTCTGACAGCTAGTGTGATTTAATGATTTTAGTGTTGGATTAAGACATTGGGAGACCAGGGTTCAAGCTGAAGCTTGACTTGAGACTTGAAGTAAAAGATCTGAATATATCACTGGTTGGTAAAATTCTTCTCATCCCTGGAGAAAGGTGGGAAACATAGTTTTCTGTCAGTTTTTCAGGCTTTGTGGCTGAGTTCTGGATGAATTTATTCCTGTCGTTTCACCTGCATCTGTGGCTGGCATCTTCAGAAGCTGGTGGCATGGAAGTATGTGGTGTATATATACTTGCATGATCCTTGGTTGGGAGGAGGTGAATGTTAATCTGTGTTGTTGAATGACAAGGCCTCAGGGTGGAAGGATATGTGAGGTGGATGTATATCTATTTAGTTAGGAATCTATTGTCTTCAGAGAAACCCTCTGACCCTGAGTGGTGTTCGTTTGCCTGTACTGACTCTTAGTTTTGGTGTTCTTCAAGACTGGTAGCCAAATTTTGTTTACTTTTGGTGTTTCTTCTTTCCTGTTGAAGTTGACCAGATATCTGTGGATTTCAATGGTCTCCCTCTGCATTCTGACCTGGTAGTTGTTGATATGGTCCAGAATTTCGGTATTTTCAAATAGCATTCTATGCCTAGGTTGCTTTAGGTTGTGTTTATGATCTGCTAGTGCTGATTTTTCTGGCTGGTTCAGCCATAGAAAGCCCTCTGAGCTCCATGATAGCAAATTTTTACATGGAATACTTTGAAAAGCAAACCTTGGAAACAGAACCAAAAAAGCCCACAACATGGTTCCAATAAGTGGATGACACTTTCATAATTTGGAGCCACAGTGAAGAAGATCAGACCATGTTTTTGAATCATCTGAATAACATCCACCCAAACATCCAATTCATTATGGGGGGGGGGGGGGAGGAAGGAACATTATCATTTTTGGATGTTCTAGTCATCCGCAAACCAAACCAGCGATTGGGCCACATGGTATACAGAAAACCTACACACATGGATAGCTACCTACACAAGAACTCCAATCATCACCTGGGACAAAAAAGGAGCACAATAAAAACATTGGTAGACCATACAAAAAAAGAAGAAGTATGAACCCCACTTCCTGGAAGCTGAATTGAAACACCTAAACTGGGCTCTATAGCCGACGGTTACTCCAGCCCAGACATCAGAAAAGCTGCCAGACCCAGAAAAAAATCACAGGAGTAAAGACTAACAACCACCCAAAGGGAAGGTATTTTTACCATACATCAAAGGAGTCATGGACAGAATAGGAAAAATGATGAGGAAACAAAACCTCCAAATCATGTATATAGAATGTACTTCTCAAACTCATAAAAGACAGGTGGGCATCCACATCTGAAACCATGGTTCTGTTTCTTTTGAAATAAATTCTGGTAGATTAATGAAGAGTGTATGTCTCTTGATCCCTTAACCATTATTTCACACTGTTTCTAGTTAACATGTGATTCTTGGAAGCTTCTCAAAAGAAAGATTCCACACACCCTAAACTCCCAACATTTCTTGGATCATAAAATATATTTTTAAATAAATCATTCTGTGAAACCATCTTGGTTCGGTACATATGTCCCAATAGATATGGTGTTACAATGCTGTTTTTATTGGCCTTTTAAAACAAATTTAACAAAATTCTATGTATCTTCTTCTCTTTTCCTTCAGGCTTTGCTACATTTACACATGTGCATGTCAGGCAGTTTCTTGAATCCACAGTGTCCCTTTCAGGTATGTCTTGTGTATTTGAATCCACATAGTCTCCCTCATTTATAATAAGTGCAGCTTCTTCATCCTTTCTCTATCATAAAAAACAAAAGGAAAAATTAGCAGACCTCTTATCTCCATAATATCTGTACATATGCACCCATTCTCATGCTCTCTTCTCTCATACGCACACACTATTTGCATACTTAGTTCTCATCCTGATACTTGCCATTGTAAATAAAGTCATGTTTTCATAAATAGGTTTCTCTTCTTCTGCTTAGCTGTTCACTGGTGTCATTGACACATACAGCTCTTAGCAGCAATAGCAGCTTAATTTATATACTGCTTCACACCATGCTATACAATCTCTAAGCAGTTTACAACTGTAAGCTAATTGCTCCCAACAAGCTCAGTACTCATTTTAGCAACCTCAGAAAGATGCAAACCTGAGTCGAGCCTGAGCTCTGGCTGGTATTGAACTTGCAACCTTATCGTTTGTGAGTGAGTGGCTGCTACAGTACAAGTATTTCACCACTGAACCACCAGGGCTCCAGAAGCTCTTCCTCTTTTTCACTGCTTGAGAGCACTTTCTTGTATTCATCATCTGAGGATGTAGCTTTTAAATATCCAAGATCCTCAGACTGATTATCAGACAACCAATGATGAAGATGAGGGCCCTGGGGGATGGCTCTTATATACCCTGTGCAGCAAGGCTGTGCTGCTTGTTGGCAAGCTCTCATTGGCTGGAATGGGGAGGGGGATAGGGGAATAGAAGCCAATCAATGACATTCAAGCACATCTCTAGGAGAGGAGAAAGCATCTGGACTAGCATAGGTGAGGATAGTGAATTTCCAAGAAAAGATACAATAGGCTGATTCTATTGTAGTTTATTGTTTTAATAATAATAATAATAATAATAATAATAATAATAATAATAATAATAATAAAATTTATTTATATCCCGCTTATTGGCAACAATCCAAGCGGCTTACAGTAAAAATCTCCACAACATTTTATCCAAACCAACCCTAGCCCCCTAAAACAGCATTAAATAGCATATAATTAAAATTACAATAGATATAAAATAAATAAAACATAACAATATAAACTTAAACCTATTTGGGCAGGTACAGTACCCTAAACCACCTCTACTGCATTTCCCATCCATCAACATGATGGGGCCATGATGGGGATGCAGGAGTCAGAAGGTCCTAAAATCCTGGCCAGGATTAGTCTGGAAAGGCCTGCCGGAAGAGATCCGTCTTGACAGCCCTCTTGAAGCTGTCCAAGGATGTCAACTGATGGATCTCATCTGGCAGGTCATTTCAGAGTTTGGGGGCAACAGCAAAAAAAGCCCTCTGAGAGGTCGCTGCAAGCCTAGATTTTAAGGGCTGCCACAAGTTCAATGTCTCAGAAAAAAAAAACCAGTTCCCATGACTCCCTAACCCTAAAAGTGGACTCAATTTGAACTATTTCTGGTAGTCTGAAACCCCCTATTACTGCCAAGCTCATGCTCTTGCATATGTGGCTGATAGGATAAAATTAAAAAACAGAGCCATCCTGAATTTAGAAGGATTTAATCTGCATTTTGGATGGCACGCCTACACATGGTATAAAAAATCAATAGTACACACCACTTCATTTGCAAATCATTATTAAAAGTCTGGGAAGAGACCAAGGAATACCAGGTTGAGTCTCCCCAAAAGAAGCTTTCTGGGGAGAAGCAATAAGGGAGATTCATGGCTAAGATATAAAGATATGCTAAAGAAGAATAATCAGAACCAATGGGAACTAAAACCATCACAAGAGATTTAAAACTCAGACATTGAACACCATTGGTTCCTGCAAAAACAACCACAGAGAAGATTTTAAAAAGACTTAAAAACAGAAGGTTTTGAAATGATGCAAAATGAATTGGATAAAATATTAGAAGGAAGCAAAGAAAATGTGGTTTCCAAACTTTTACAAACTGTTATTAGAGAGAAAGTTGAAACAAAACATTATAAAGCAATTGATGATCCAATGGGCACAAGACATAGGCAAGCCCCTAGAATTACAAAGTTGGTATCTGGCAGGAGAAAGAACATTCCAGTTTATAAAATCCCAAAATATTCAAGAGAACTACCTGAAGATGGCTTATCATTGACATTTTACACCAGAAAATCTGGCAAAAATATATAAGAACTATAATCATAACTGCTGGAAATTCAGAAATACAAGAGGATCCTGGATACATATGTGGTGATACGGTGAAAAAACAAAAGACTACTGGAAAAATGTACACTCAAATATAAGTAAAATCCTGAAAGTAAACTTCAAATTAATCCCAGAAGTATATCTATTAAATATGATGGATAAAATATCAAACCATCAAGCTAAGGAAAAATGGAGGAAGATATTATACATGATTTCTACATCCAGAGACAGCTTTGTGAAAAAATGGAAAGAAAAAAAGGTGCCAGAGATGGACGAGTGGTTAATGGAACTCCTTGATGTTATCCAACTAGATAAATTAACACAAATACTGAATGGAAAATCAATAGATAAAATAGAAACAGACTGGAAGGAACTAATAAAGTTATGTAAAAACAAATGGAAACAATAGCAGAAACACAGTCAAACAACAGCAGAAACACAGTCAAACAGTGACTTAATATTGGATATTTGATGTTTTAACTTGTTTTTATGATGTTTTAATTTGTTGTTTTAACTTTTAAATTATATGCCACAGGCATGCTTTTTATATATTCTGGATTTTACTTGGTTCTGTACAGTGCCGTGTACATCTACGGCACTTAATAAATAAAGCAAATAATAATAATAATAATAATAATATAAAAATGAATAATACTACAGATTTTCAA
>CM034703.1:115538248-115550789 GCA_020142125.1 Phrynosoma platyrhinos
TGAATACATTGACTTATTTACTTTGACTTTTAGGGATCCCAAGCCAAGTATTTTGGTGAAGGATGGGATTGCTTTTAGTTTGCCAAATGTTTCCCCTTTAAGGGCCGAGGGACTTCAGCTCCCAGAATCCCAGGAAGTATTGGCCAACATGGGACTATTGGCCAACATGGCTGAGGCTTCTGGGAGCTGAAGTCCCTGAACCCTTAAAGGTGAAAGGTTCCCTACCCCTGATTTAGAATGAGAGCGGCATAGGATCGCTCCTTATCTTGGAGGCATGTGCAGTCTGAGCTTTAATCAGATGTTATGGTGGGGGCCTCCCCCTCGAGCAGGTGTGACAACAGCTTTGTCCCAATGGTTACCTTGCTGAGAGGGCAGAATGCGAGGCCTGCCATGGGAGAAAAAAGACAATTTGGCTTATGCTGGGGCTTTAATGCCGGCAAATGTAAAAGACAACCCTGTAGGTTTGATCACAAGTTCAACACCCTGGAAATTCCTATGTTAGAGGTGAGACAGCGAATAGGAGGGGGCTGTTACCCTAAAGGGGAGTCAGTGAACGATGCCATTGACCCTGGGCTTACCTCAGTTAAGTAAAAATCATTTGACTCAGCTCTTAAGATGATTAGGAAATTAGGCATGGGAGCTTTGCTGGCTAAATGTGATATTAAATCTGCATTTAGACTCCTTCCTATACACCCAGATGATTTTGACCTACTGGGTTTTCAGTTTGAAGGAAAATTTTATTTTAACAAAGCTATGCAAATGGGATGTTCTATTTCTTGTTCAGCTTTTGAGGCATTCAGTACTTTTCTCCATTGGTGTGCAGTTAAGAGAACTGGTAATAGGGCTATTGCCCATTATTTAGATGATTTTCTAATTGCTGGTAATCCTATTTCTTCTCAGTGCCAGAATATTTTAAGTCAATTTCAGGAACTGATGCAGGAACTTGGTGTTCCTTTAGTGGAGGAAAAGACAGAGGGGCCACATACTCCACTTACCTTTTTGGGCATTGAGGTAGATACTATAGTTGGAATTTCTCATTTGCCCAATGAGAAATTGGTGACTATGAAGCAACAAGTTGAGATCATGTTGGGGAAACAAAAAGCTACCCTTCATGAATTTTAATCTCTTACAGGTCTTTTTTACTTTTCCTGTAGGGTTGTAGTTCCAGGATGAGCATTTTGTGCTAGACTGTATAGGGCCACTGCAGGAATAGTGGCCCAGCATCACCACATTAGAATCAAAGGGAGCATTCATGAGGATTTGAAGGTTTGGTACTCCTTTTTGAAGAATTTTAATGGTATATCCTTTTGGAGAATTGAAATGCTGCTTCAGGCAGATTTTCAGGTGCATTCTGATGCTGCTGGTGCCCATGGCTTTGGAGTTTGTTGGAACAGCCAGTGGGCTGCAGAGGCACGGCCTTCTGCATGGATTAAAAGTGGTCTAACCAAAGACCTTACATTCTTGGAATTGTTTCAAATTGTAGTGGCTGTGCACTTGTGGGCAAGCCAGTTTGTTAATAGGACTGTCTGGCTTTGGTGCGACAACCAGGCAGTCATATATGTTGTTAACTCTCAGTCTTCCAAGTCTTCTAAAGTTATGAGTTTGGTAAGGACAATGCAGTTACAATATTTGAAATACAATGTGTTGTTCAGAGCTTATCATGTTTCTGGTTTGCTTAACCCTTTGGTGGATGCCCTTTCTCCTTTTCAGTTCTCCAGGTTCCGGCAGCTGGCTCCCGAGGCTTCGACACACCCGCTGGAGGTACTGCTGTTTCTCTGGAACCTTGGCGATTAGAGGTTCAGAGGGCAATATTAAACTCCATTGCCCCGTCAACATTCAAGTCATACCAAACAGCTTTAAATTTGTTTAGCTAATTTTTGTTGGAATTTAAAATGGCCTATTAATGTGGACTTGATCCTTCACTTCATTGTAACACTTAGGCAATCTGAACTTTCACCTGTCACTATTAGAGGCAGGTTGGCCACTCTAGGGCAAAGGGCTGTTTTGACCCTACTAATGATTTCAGGGTCAAAAGAGCAGTTGAAGGGTGGTCGAGAGAATCCCTTGTCACAAAGGACTCTTGAAGGCCAATAACTGGCCCTGTCCTTCTTAAGTTATGGGATCAATTAGCTCAAATATGTTATTTGCCTGAGGAAGAGGCCTTATTTAAAGCAGTATTTGCTACAGCATTTTTTGCTGCTCTGAGAATTAGTGAAATTGTGCCTGGATCTCGTAATGATAAATCCGGCAGGGCACTATTGGTTTCTGATATCAGTTTAACTGAACAGGGGTTTCAGATTTACATTAGGCAATCTAAAACTGACCAGTTCGCAAAAGGCCAGTCTATTTTCTTGGCTAAGGCTCAACAGGGTCAAATTTGCCCAGTGGTTGCAATGGGTAACTATTAGAAAATCAGGCCTAATGTGGCTGGATATTTATTTATTCACTTGTCTGGCTTGCCTTTAACCCAATTCCAGTTTAGGGTTGTATTAAAAGAGGCTGTAAGGAAGGCTGAGTTGCCTCAGGAATGTTTTTCTTCGCACTCCTTTCAAATTGGAGCTGTGACAGCTGCAGCCACTCATGGTTTGAGTGAAGCTGACATTTGCAGAATCGGCAGGTGGCATTCACACACATTTAAGTCCTATGTTAGGCAATCGGGTAGTGGGACTCCTGATATGCCAAGTTAACCTGTTTTGTTTGTTTCAGTTGGCTTTCTAGGAGGTGACATCTGGACAGTGGGACACAGCCTGGTCTTTTGGGCTGAACGATACCTGTTGGAACATCATTATGACAACATGTTGGCCCTTGCCAATTTTGGATGGACAGTCTGGTTTCATCAAAGGGGAATGGTGTGGCCATCTCTCCTTCCATTGCTTATAGAGTTGGAACGTTCATGTCCTCGACCCCGGGCTGTGGTACTGCACCTGGAGGAGAATGACCTTGTCCGAGTTCCATGCTTGCAATTGGCCAAGCAGATTGAACTTAGAGGAAGTTCAAAATATCTTTCCTGCTGCTGTCATTATGTGGACTAAACTTGTGCCTAGGCATTGCTGGCCTGGAGCGCAGAAGGACTCAGCTATTAACAATGCTCGGCATTGGCTTAACTGCTACATGGCTAAGTACCTTACTAAATTGGGAATTGTTTTGCTGGAGCACGGCATTAAGCTTGACCGGCTGCAGCTGTACAGGGGGGATGGGGTTCACCTCTCTTCTGAGGGGTCAGAGATGTACGTAAATGCACTCTCTGACCAAGTTACAAAGGCGATCTGTGGAGGGGGGGAAGAGAGGATGCCTAGCTGGGCTGGCCCCCTCTTGTGGCGGGTTATGACCCCTACCTCACAGAATAATTTAATTCGGCTAATTAAAATTGGGAAATAAATTTGGCATAAAACAAATTGACAGGAAATGACGTAGGCACTTAATGCTTTACATCATAAAATTACATGATGTCATATGACAAAATATGATATCATTTCCAGGGGAGGGGTTTGTTTATTTTTTTTTTGTTGATGATTGTTTATTTGCTTTGTTACATACGGTGAAGGACCACTCACTTGGATGGTTACACCTTCACTTACACACGTGACAAATTTGTTATTATTATTTATTATTATTTATTGTTTATCAATAGACCCTGTACAGTTAAATAAACATTGTGGCCTCTTTGGGTTTAGAGGTGTCTCGTGTCCTTTGTGCCAGTGCAAGTCAATAAACACAGCAAAAAGCCATATGTAAGGACTACTAGTTTATTTATGAATTAAACGATGTAACACAAATATCTCATCCACTGTAATGTGGCCCTTCTTAAACCCACCTTTCCTCTGATGAAGAATATTATTTTCCTCCACTCAACTTATCAGCTTCTGGAAAAGGAAGCAGCTGTAAATTTTAGAAAGATTATGCTCTACTTCAGTCCTTCATGAAAAATGCCTGTAGTTTATATGGGAAAAATATTTTGCTAACAGAGGTTCCCATCATTCAGAGTTGTTCTTGTAGACCTCTGATGGAATCACATCATCACCAGGTGCTTTACCTGTTGGTAGAGCACAGATGATTTTGCTCACTTTGGAGGGATGCAGACCAGGGCGTTGGGGATGCCCTGGGACGGTGCGCCGCTGGAGCAAGGCACTCGCACGGCGGCGCACCGGCAGCGTCCCTGAAAGGAATGCCAAGTCAGGGAAAGTGCACCCTAAACGCTTTCAGAAGTCAGGGAAAGTGCACCCAAAACGCGTAGGGCACACTTTCCCTGACTTTTCCACCGCAGCATGTGAGGACGCTGCGGCGGGAGGTTGCCCTCGGAGTGCCGGCTGTGCGGAGGGCTGGCAGCTCCGAGGCAACCTCGGGAGGAGGAAGGGGTGCCACTCATGCGGCTGCCCCTCCTCTTCCCTGCCTCCAAGATAACTTTATTAGTCGTCTGCTGAGGCCCTAAATGTTCTGAGACTGGGGGGCATTTTTGCCATGCCATTAACAAACCCAGACTAGTACTTGATCTACTAAAACTGCTATCCACCTCACTTTAAAAATATTGCTAAGGTAAATAACCAAATATTAGATGAAAGGCAAGTATCTAAAAGGCAAATTATTTGGCTTGAAGAGCTGACAAGTTCCCACCACTGGATTAAGTTAAGTTAGCATTAAGTCAAAATTGCATTAAGTCAGCAATTTCAACAAATAAATAGATATCAGGGAACACTTCTTTCACAGCATGATTGAATATATGCTGTAAATAGCCCAAAGCCTGACATTTTTATAAGAAAACATATCCAGGGTTAGTCGTGTTGGCCATAGAGCAATGTACAATAACATCCAAAATTCAGAAAACAGCAATACCTTTATTAGCCAACCGAAATGCACAAAATACATGATGCAAACTTTTGAAGCTCCACAGCCTTCTTCATCAACCAAAGGTGTAAAAAATTGAACAGGAGAAAGAAAAAAATGATGAAGAAGGTGTTCAGATGTTGAAAAAGGATCAAAACAGCCCTGTTTAATATTTGGGGGCTACCTCTACACTCTAAATGCTTTGACATAGAATTATGCACAGCTATTATTGAAACTATCATTCAGGCATATCTTTGTTTCTGATATACTACGTTCACATCAAAAATGTTGCTAAGGAATAGCTGTAGATTAGACTTAAGCCAGGGAAGGTGTTCATCCTGTGAATGTATGCAGTGCAGAGTATAATGGCTTTTCATATAATGTCACTTTAATTCCTAGTGTCAACTAATTCAAGAAATTTTGCCTCATAAAAAATTATTTACAACAATGAACATAGGGAGATATTCCAACTAAGACTTCTTCTTTTTTTTTTTAAAAAAAAAAGAAAAGTTTTCCTTCAATTGTATGGGGCAGAATTACTGCACAATCAGTGAATAATAAGTGCTTTTTAAAAGGCTTTTCTTTAACTATTATTTTTCTATTATTTTCTTCCACCAATTGTGTGCATGAAATGGATTTTTGGGGGCACAAACTGCATGCCAATCTCAAAGTAAGGAAAGAACATTTTTTCAAAAGCAATCAATGCTGGCCCGATCATTTTCTAACCAGTGATGGTGTTAATTGGAGTGGTGGTGGGGACAAAAATGATGGCAGTTCCCAACAGGCTCAGCAATAGTTTCTTAAGGTTATGTAATTTTCTATGGTAATTTGTGCCGCAGACATGCTGCTAGCCTAAGATATGCATTTGCTGGCCTCTTGTACAAGACCAGTTTTAAAAATGCAAGGTGTGCATTTGCTTCTTCCTCTTTCGAGTTTGTGGTCCCACCCTCCTGCCTCTACAACACTGAAAGTACTGGTTGCTTCAGGACCAGGTAGGGGTTTCTTCCCTTTCCAAGGTTTTTTGACCTACTTTTCACTGTTTTAGTGGACTTTGGAAATTGGCTTAGGTGGTGGCTTAAATAGGTGGTCACTTGTAGTTTCAGGGAAGATATATAGATTTTAGGTGAACACCTAGGGCACCCTTTTGTGGTGAAGGTTAGGCCTCTGAAACTATCTACTTAGGCCATGTAACTAAAGGGATAGGGAAAGAAACCTTCCTTGGGGCTGACATGAGATATACAATCTCACTTAAGTCTTTTGAGTTAAGTGAGTAAATCTGAGTTTGGTGTTCCTGATGTAAGCTGGCTAGCGAGCAACCCAATTATGAGTTATCCATGGAGCTCAGGTGTTTCACCCAGGGAAGCTGAGGAGAATAGACCACTTGTCACAGCTGCTCCCACACTAGAGGCCCATTTGCAAATTGGATTAAACCAGATTATATGTGCTTCATTCACACTTGAGGCTATTTCAAACCCAATTGTGTTTGGGGTGAATCGGCACAAGTCCTCCTGAAACAGTTCTTTTGAAGATGGATCTTTTAGTGTTTCTTTTGAAAAGAATTGGTTTGCAACAGTGCTGAACAAATGTGAATGTATTTCCAATCACATTTGGGGCACCCAGGAGGGAGGGGCAATGGGCAAAGGGTGGGCAGAGGGGTGGTGCCCATTCTACCACCAAGGTCTTGGCAAACCACCATTTTTCCCCCTCTCAGCAATGCTGTGGGGCTCTCAGATAACTTCTCTGGGGCTGTGGATTTTGATTTCCCATACTGCCAAGTGGGAGGGAGTTGGTGCCATGGTGAGAATTCTCCCTTGGCATGCATGGATCTGGGTGCCATGGGGGATTTTCCCCTGGGATGCATGGATCTGTGGATGCCATGGGTGATTCAGCCCGGGGGTGCATGGGTGATTCAGCCTGGGTGTATGGCCAGGGGTGTGGCCATGAGGGATACTCCCCTTGGATGCATGGATCCATGGGTGTCATGTGGGGATTCATCCCTGAGATGAATGGATCAGTGGCTGCCATGGGGGATATTTCCTTGAGATGCATAGATCCGTGGGTGCCATAGGGATTTCTTCCCTGGGATGTATGGATCCGTGAGTCCCATGGGGGATTCTCCCTTAGGATGTATGGATCTATGGGTGCCATGGGGGATTCTCCCGTGAGATGCATAGTGATAGCTGATGCATGCGCCCACACTTCCAAGTGCTTGTGTAACTGGAAACATGCATATGAACATCATATAATTGACATTTTAAAAAAGAACTGGGATGGATTGAACATGTCCGAGATTGAGAATCCATTTTGTTGCAGTGAAAAAGTAAATGTGAACATGAACTGTGTTAAATAGAAATGGAGGCATTAGGTAATGGAAAATGTAGTGTGAACTTCATTTTAGTTCAAATCAATTCTGTGATCCCAGATCTATGTGTCTCAAAATCCAGTTTAAATGCAACTGTGAATGGCCCCTAAGTTGCTTCCCCCAGTTTTTGTAGTTCTTTTAGAAATTATATAAATAGGTAAAGTTAATAAAGTGGCCTTTTATCAACCAATTTACATGCCTGGTCTCATTATTTACAGGTCAGCAAAAGGATTAAATGGTAAATGAAGAGGGGCTGAAGCTTAAATGCTTGTTCTTCCTCTTGAAGAGCAACTCTATCCCCCAAAACTATACATTTGGTGTGTACACTTCCCACACTCTGAATGGTTGTCAAACAGTTAAATTAATGATGAGGAATGTGTAGCTCTCCTGATGAGGTAACTCCAATTATCCCTCACCATTGGTTATTTTAACTAGGTTTTGTTCTGAAATGAATAAAATAAAATAAAATAAAATAATTGGAGGACAATGCATTATCTGACCTTGAGTTTTATAAACCAAATAGCCTTTGTCCAAACAAGGCTGTGTCAAAGGAATTTTACTGTTTGAAATGAATGTGTGTACCTGTGTGTGGCTTAGTGTTGCCTTTTGATTTATGGCGACCCCATGAATTTCACAGTGTTGTTTTAAACAAACAATACTCTAATCTTGGAAGCTGAGCAGGGTCAATCCCGGTTAGTAATGAGACAGGAAACTAACAAGGAATACCAGGTGCTGCAGGCTATATGTCATGAAAGATGGGGCCTAAATCCATTGTGGCTCTGGTACAGCAGTATCAGCATGATGCCTTTCTTCATTTCCCTTTCCTTTAGTCCTTAGAGGTTCACAAAAACCAGAGGGATTCCCAGCCCTTCAGAGTAGTTTTTGGACTGCATATAAGAAATGGACTGCTGTTATAGGAAATCATCCTTCCCAGTGTCACTGGATTCTAATGTTCTGCAAGTGGACATCCATATCCTGCCCAGCAATGGCCTACTGCTTGTGGAATCATGTTCCGTTTATTGCCATTTCATTTCACCAGTTCTATAATTGTTGACCTTCTAGGAGGTCCTAAAGACCTCCATGTGTGCATTGGCCTATATATGCCAGGATTTCATTAGGTGCTGTTGTATTTAGGATGTTATATATCCCCCCATTTTTTATCATTATTTTTATCATTGTTTTATGTAATTGCTTTATTGTGTTTTGTTGTTCACATTTTGCTTAAATATTGTGTTGCCTGGAGAGGATTTAGGCTTAAAGATGCCTCATAAATCTTATCATCATATTTTATTTGAATTATTCAACAGAAAATATCAAAACCACTAAAAATGTTTTGAATGAAATAGTAAATGTGTATCAAAGGCAAATATTTGCACTAAAAATGAAAATAGAAATCTGTTATTTCCACTGGTAGTGTTACATTTATTATGATTTATTTATTTATTTAAAGGATTTATATCCCATCTTTATCTCAAAATAGGATTATATCGACTATTTTTATATTCACTTTAAAGTACTGACTGCCATCCTATGCATGTTTAATGGGAAGGAAATTCCATGGTGTTTCAAAGTACATACTCCCTGTCAAGGGTACCTAGCCATACCTAAATCATTGAATACATCAGAGACCTGATGGAGAATATTGACACAACCCTAGAGACATCCTTAACCCATACAATGGTAACCTAGAAAGATAAGTCCCAGTATGGCATATTGGTTAGAATATCAGATCAGAATCAGGGAGACCTTGTTTAAACCTATACTCACCCATGTTGTTTACTGATTATCATTACAGTTTTGACTGAGACAATTTCTGTCTTTTATCCTCATCTACTTACAGGGCTATTTTTAGGGATGGGTGGATCAATCTGCTCTATATTCAATTGCTAATTGCCATTAAAACAACTGAATCAATGGAATCTTCTCAAGTAGTGACACCCCATTCAGCAAATAGTCCACTCTAGATGGAGCTAGTGATTAGATACAGGCTTCTGTTCAAGTATGTGTCGATTTTAGATCAGTTTATTCATAAGATTATTCTATCCTGCATTATTCTGTCCTATTTGTTTCAATTTGTTTCAATTTGTAAATTAAAAGCATGAAAATGCATAATTTAATATGAATTTATTTTTCACAAAGATGTGTTGCTTATACATTTAACTTGAATAATGAATCTTTAACTGCAGTTTATGTAAAAGTGCAAGTGTGTGTGTGTGTGTGTGTGTGTGTCTACTGAGGAAAGAACTAAAGAAGGATTGTGTCCAAATCAGTGTATTTATACAGGGATTGCAAAACTGGTTAATTCACTTTATGATGTTGACTGATCAAAATCTTTGATCATCCTCAGTTGTTGTTAGGAGGAAAATGGTGGAAGGGGGACCTTATTTACTGTCCTGAAATTCTTGACTTAGCAAACAATTCAAGATTTTAGTATAAACATTAAAGAAGCTTTTTGTGGGTTTTTCGGGCTGTGTGGCCATGTTCTAGAAGAGTTTTCTAAGTCTGAAAAACCCACAAAAACTGAGATTCTTGACTTAGCAAACAATTTGAGATTTTAGTATAAACATTAAAGAAGCTTTTTGTGGGTTTTTCGGGCTGTGTGGCCATGTTCTAGAAGAGTTTGCTAAGTCCGAAAAACCCACAAAATCTGAGATTCTTGACTTAGCAAACAATTCGAGATTTTAGTATAAACATTAAAGAAGCTTTTTGTGGGTTTTTCGGGCTGTGTGGCCATGTTCTAGAAGAGTTTGCTAAGTCTGAAAAACCCACAAAAACTATGGATGACAGCCATGAAAGCCTACGACTTCACATTAAAAAGCTTCCATAGTCTTGAATATTAACCCTCCCAAATAGGTTCAGCATCTCCCAGGTTGTATATCTCCCATTGAGGATTAAAACCTGGAACCTTCACTTCTTCACTAACAAGAGATCTACTAGCCACCACTGCTTCTATGGTTGCTTCCACATCATTCTGAGAACACATAGACCTTTCTCTCAAATACCTTTGCTGCCTCTGAAAATTTGCAAAATGTGACAGCAAGCTATTCTAGTCTACATCAGCAGAATCACATAAGTTGTAGTGGAACCAGTCATAGAGTCAACAGACATTATATCAGTTCAGATAATGTGGTAAATTGGGTAAGCTGAATCTAAATGGAATGATCAAGACTGACGTGCATTCCATAGCATATTTTCCAGAGAATCAATGCAGAACTTGACTCTGTGTGTGTGTGTGTGTGTGTGTGTGTGTGTGTGTGTGTGTGTGTGTTAAGGGGGCTGAGTAGATGGGCCAGGACAGGTGGGTATTTACATGCCTGCCCACCACCATGCTATGGACCAACCTGCTGCCATGTGCCCCTTATCTTCCTCTGCCATTGCAACTACTGAAAAGACCCATATTGCTATGCCTGATGTGTAAACAGGATGCCTGGCTGCACCCATGTGATCAGGCACCCTGCTTCCAGATGCAGCAATGGGGATCCTTTCAGTAGCAGCAATGGTGGAATAAGGTAAGGAGCATGTGGGGGCATCCAATCTTCTTGGAGGTTGCTATTGAGTTTCTGAGAAACTGTGTGGCAAACTCTGGGTAATTTTGACACATGTTAAAGCCTCTTTGCACTGGGATCAGGCCATGATCACTGGATCAGCATCCAGTTTGCCAGATCCTAGTCCAGGGGTATTGGTCTGCATCATCTGAACAGGACAATATGAGGCCAGGGGAAACATGGGCCTTTTGCCCCATGTGCACAGTCCCCCCCCCCCCCCCCCCCCCCCCCCCCGTGTATCTGTTTGTTTGTTGTGTCTGTGTCTGTGAATGACAGTTCTGTGTGCAATTCTGGTGGGTTTTATGAAATTGCTGTTCTATGAAAACCTGCCTTCTATGAAGTATTTGTCAATATTCACATGTTCTGCTGTTAAAGAGTAAATGCCATATTTATTTTAAATGTAGCCAGTTCTCTGCTAATTAAAAAACCACTCTGTTGGAGTGTTCAAGATTTATTGAAAGTGATAATAGTATGAGCCAAGGGCTTGCCTCCTCAGATGTAACTGCAATGATGGAGCTCATGCATTGTATTTACATTTGACAGTTCTTCCCCCAGCATAACTGATGAGGATTGGAGTTTTAACTATTGTGCAGTTCTTATGTCAAGGTTTTGATACATTTTAGTATTTTTTAATGTGTAATGTTTTTAACTTTTTAAATTAATTGTTTTTAAAGATTTTATACTTACATTTTTATGCTTTTGCATTGTTATTAACTGTTTTACATTGTGATTAGCCTCCTTCAGTCCTTATATTGAGAGAAAGGGAGGATAATAATAAGAATAACAACAACCACTACCAAAACCCTGGTGGCACAGTGGTTAAATGCCTGTACTGCAGCCACTCACTTGCAGGCCATAAAGTTGAGCATTCAATACCATCCAAGGGCTGAGACACAAGTCAGGCTTGCATCTTTCTGAGGTCGCTAAAATGAATACCGAGCTTGTTGGGGGCAATTAGCTTACACATTGTAAGCTACTTAGGGAGTGCTTAAGTGCACTGATAAGTGATATAGAAATGTACTTGCTATTCCTACCACCACCTACATTTTCAGCCTAGCAGCACCCCAACCAAAGGGTTTCTAAGGCACTTCAGATCAGAGTATTGAGAAATAACATCTGCAGCACTCTGCTAGTCATGGAACACATCAAGAATAGACAGCTGGAGAGACCTCTCAGGATCCTGCTGTAATTTCTTGTATCACTGTACTCTGCAACTGAGAAAATGCTGTAATGATTATTTTCAATAGCATAATCATCAGCATCTCAGAAACCCTTGAGATTGAGTGCTGTCAGGCTGACAAGGCAGGCTTACAATCTCATAACTACTGAACTGGATGCAGTTATTAGCAAAATTCATAGTTGGTCTAAAGTGGTAGTATTGAATTGAGGAGACCAGTTCATTGTTCCATGAAGATCATTATTTGAAACTGTTAGCATCTTTCAAACTAAGGGCCAAAACAGATCAGCAAAAAATGCTGGCTTCAGAGTGGCATCGGGGCATGTTGTATGCATGGTGCATGCCCCGACGATGCCCTCAAGCCAGCGTCATGCTGCCTCATTGACCGCACAGCAGGGGCCATTATGATGTTTCTGCAGTGCAGTGTTTACATGCGCTATGCCACACAAATGCTGAAAACCACCACCATGGTGGCAAAGGTGCCTTTTTCCCAGCATGCAGTTGCCATGGTCCCAACCTAACAATCAAAGGGGCAGTGTTAAGCCTGTTCGGTGTTGGAGGAGCAGGTTTTGTAAATCCAGCAGAGTATAAATTCAGCAGAGTGACAACACGCAGAGCTTCCAAGCTTCAAGCAGT
>CM034703.1:115550889-115574385 GCA_020142125.1 Phrynosoma platyrhinos
TCTTTACATTTCATCATTGACTGTATATCCCATCAATACTCTGACAAAGCCACCCCTTTACAGCCATCTGTTTTGGCCCTAAGCTACATCATGGACCTATTATTATTATTATTATTATTATTATTATTATTATTATTGGTGTGAATAATTTTCAGTGTCTCACTCTCTGCTAGAAATTTGGGGATTTAGAGGAAATTTCATGGGGAGCAGAATTTTTTTAGGAGGGGCAATGTCTTCATTTTGCCCCCCCTTCCTACAGTGAGCCTGCTGTATTGGCAGGATAGCAATCCATCCATACACAATGTTGTTTTCTGCTCACCCCACCCACCCCATGCCCCCATGCTTTGTTTGTACAGATAAAGCCATGAACTGTGTATTGTCCTTGAAACACTGCACAGTTTTTGAGAACTTGCTCACATCAGGAAGAAAAATGGTAATATTATTCATTCTTGCCAATGAAGATGAAATGTGCAACAATTTACACCCCTATTGTCAACTCACACTACCATATATTTTGGAACTAAGCAGAAAATATATAGTTACTTGCATACTGAGCAGCCTCCAATTTAATAAATTTCAGTTCTGGCCATGCTGGCAATAGTATAACCTCAGGTGATGAGGAACTTTGGGTTAATCTCATTAAACATAATCTCATAAAATGCTATTTCTCTCATAACACAGCATATACAGACACACATAACACACACACACACACACACACATTGCACATGCCACATTAAGATGTGTGTGTGTGCTTGCAAATTACAGTCAAGTTCCATTGATTCAATAGTGTTTCCTTTTGTCAGTTCTTCTTGCCTAAGAGGCTCACTTAGACCACACACACACACACACACACACACACACGTGTGTGTGTGTGTGTGTGTGTGTGTACACTGTTTATTGAGCTTTTGTACATGTTCAGACATGATATATGGCATGCTAGTTACATTTTCAGTGGCCAAAATACATTTTCAAGCTGAAAAATCTGGATTTCAATCAATTTCACTTTCTACTCCCTAACCCCTCAGATAAGTTGGAGCTTTCTGTACCTGTATCTGTATGAGATGCAGTGGCTCAAGTGGTTAAGATGCTGACTATGTTGATTATAAGAACGACAGGTTGGCAGTTCAAGGCCCGGGTGCTGCATGATGGGGTGAGCTCCTGTCACTAGTCCCAGCTTCTACCAACCTAGCAATTTGAAAGCATGCAAATGCAAGTAGATAAATAGGTACCACTTTGGTGGGAAGGTAAACAGTGTTCTGTGCAACTATGCTGGCCACATGATCACAGAGTAGTTTCTGACAACACTGGCCCTTCGGCTTAGTAATGGAGATGAGCACCACCCTCTATGGTCAGACACGACTTGACAACCTTGTCAACAGGGAATACCTTTACCTTTTTCTTTCTGTACCTTGGCTCAGTCATAAATCAAAACAGAGACTGTATCAAGAAATCAGAAGACTGAAACTGGGAGAGGCAGCTATGAAGGAATTAGAAAAGATCCTCACTTGTAACACTATAGTCATCTCCATTTTCACAGGGGAGCCATTTCAGACCGCCTCTCCACAAAAGTTGAAAACTGCAAATATTCAAGCCTCATAGGCTTGAACAGTGGTGTGCTCACAGGCACATACCCCATTTTGTCCCCCTCCATTTGCCACCCCCAAACAGGTGAGGGATGTGGACTTTAAGTCTGAGAAAACAGAGGGGTGACTGTATATCACTAAATATCAAAGACAGGGTCAATCATACCATAATATTTCTGATTCCTATGTTTAGTTGTGAAAGCTGGACAATGAACAAAGTGACAGGAACAGAACCCATTTGAAATGTGATGCTGGAGTAGTGTTCTGTGGATACCAAGGACTGCCAAAATGACCAAGAAATGAGTGCAAGAACAAATCAATCCTGAATTCTCCCTAGAAGCTGAAATAAATTGGAGCTTTGTACTTTAGACATATTACGAGACACTCTGACTCAATGGAAAAAAGTGACAACATTTAGTAAAAGTGAAAGAAAGTGAAAGGAGAAAACTGCATTTCAAGTGGATTGACTCAAAGAAGCTATAGTCCTGATTTTACAAGATCTGAGCAAGGCCCTTAATAATAAGGTATCTTGGAAGTCCCTTATTACCATAAATCAAACTTGACTTTCAACCATAAAGCAGTGTGGCAGCTCATGGTGTCAACCCCCAACTGACCTTCTCTTATCCCACACCATACAGAATCCTTAGTAATTTTTTCTACTAATTTTACTTATAAATAATAATTCCCATATATCACTGAATTTACTGGCAATAGTTGTGACATAAAGAACTTGCAAAATTAAAATCATACCTTTAAATTACAAGGTCTTATGTGCAACCTGAATTAATTTACATGTACATAGCTTCATGTGGTTGAAGTGAATGTTTTTAAAGAAAATGTTTTTAAAGAAAATGTAAAAGGAATATTTTTTAAAAAAAATTAATTTTAATTTTAATTTTTTTAAAAAAAAATTGAGCCTCACTTCACTCACACCATTTCTTCTACTCAGCTTCAGCATTTTAAAGAGACACAGGTGAACACCACAGCCTGTTTCTGCAAAAAAGGTGGATGTTTGGTGAACAGAGTTGTAACTCCCCTTAGGGTGTCACCTGGTGTGGCCGACACCCCCTGCACCCCCAGTGATTCCCTCCCTGTACTATTTCACAGTGATAGGGGAAATGCTCACATTAAACCACATAATCTTCTACACAGATTGCCCTCTCCATGCAGAAAAAAGTTAATGGAGAAAAGGGAGATTTAAAGAAGCCATCTTCATTAAATTTTGTTTGTCAGAAAGTATATTTTAGTATGAAAGAACATTTTATCCTGTGAGGACCTCACATAGTTTGAAGCAGCATACCCTATACTCTGATTTATCACCTCAGTGCAAATGAGTGAGTCGATATTGCTAAAGAAATAGGAAACCAACCCCAATGCTTTAAGACAAGCTTCCCCAATGGCTGGATGGACCTTCTCTGTTCATTAACCATCTAATCAATCCTTGGATCTGCATGACTTCACAGAGGAAGGGTTGTTAATATTTCCGAACACTCTTGAATGACAAGAAAAGTTTTTTTTTTCTTCACACGCACACTGAATTCCTTCATAGTGTTAGAAAATATATGTGTTGAGGTCAAATGTCTCCATTTCATGCCTCCTCCTCCAACAACAACAAAAAGTTTTCATGCCTCCTGACAAAAGCAATGGGCTGAAGTACCAGAATGCTAATGGAAAATGCAATGAGAAATGAGCCTGACAGATTTTCGTGTCCCTCCAACTTTATCTTGCATATAAAATACCTAGTTTTTCCAAATAATTATCTAGATAAATATTTTAGATAATAATGTTTTGTTGTTGATTTTACTAATATTGAGGCATACCCACTGGCTAGAACAAAAGTTGAGGACCTTTGACATTTCAGATGCTGTGGACTTTGTCTCTCATAATTCCCTTACTATTTGATTATGCTGGGATTGTCAGGATGAATGAATCCAGAGGAAAATGTCTTGGATGAAGCAATATTGGACAAAGACAAAAAGTTACTATAGGTCGTGTGGCAGCCATGATGAGCAAGCAGTTGGAAGGGTGCTGGCATTACCAGTCTTCAATACTGCAATGTCATGCCACATGGGGAAAAGGAAACTGTGTTGCACACCAGTAAGGGGTTGGACTAGAAGCTCCAGCAATGAATGTGTATATAAGGGAGGTGCTCCAATGGTGTTGATGTATATAGTGAGCAGAGCATTTTGTCAGATGGTATGAGATATTGTAAATATTGGAACAAAGATTAAAAGCCTCCTTGAGAGTACTCAGTGTGCTGTCATGTCTGCAGCTTCTGTGTGTAGGAGAAGGAATTCTCCAGCTTGCACTGAACTGTACAGCAGAGCTTTCTTTGGTGTGTGCTCTTAGTACACAAGCTTCAGCATCTAGACTTCATGTCAAAAACACACCAACAGGGATGAAGCTGTTGGGAGCTGTAGAGTCCACCAGGATTAACATATTCCCCATTTGTAGCATTATTATTTTAATGGACACTCTTCAATATTGACTGATTAGACTGAGCCATATGACAATTATGTATGAGAAGGACAATGCTCTAAAAATGTAAAATGCTGTCTTTTCAGAACTCAGAGATTTTTCTTCTCCTGAAGGAGAATAGGAAAGTATTTTGGTGGTATCTGCCCACATGACATGTTCTTAATGATGCACAGATTAACGGCATTCAAAATCTTATTGCAAAGTATTTCCCCTGTGGGGTTATACCTAATTAAGGACATATACTGCATAAAAATATTTATAACTTTTTTCACCAGTGAAGACAAATTCGAGGTTTTACCTACCCATTCAGTTATATGTGTTTAAAGCTAATGCTCTGCTAGTTTAAATTGAATGTTAGTTCTACTTAGAGTAAATCCTTTGAAATAAAATGGGATATTTAGTCATAGCTAATTTGAAACCCACTGGTTGCAAAAGATCTATTTCAGATAGATCTTTGTTGTTGCTGTGTGACATCAAGTAATTTTTGACTTATGACAACCAAAAGGCAAACATATTATGCTCTTTTCTTGGCATGATATGTTCAGAGGAGGTTTGTCATTGTCATTGCCATGAGGCTGAGAGTATGTGACTTGCCCAAGGTCACCCAGTGGGTTCCATGGCCAAGTAGGGAATCAAATCCTGGTTTCCAGAGTCATAATCCAACACTCAAACCACTATGTCATGCTAGCATTGTATATAACCATAAGATTTTATAACACCAAATATAGGAACTGCATTTTGAAAAGGTTGTAATTTCCCCCCAAAAAATGTTTGGAACATCATTTCAGAAGTCATTGTTTCTATCACAGACCTTTATTTGCTCCTGAACTGGTGACTGAGAGTAGCCAATTTGTATTAGGGATATGCCTTCAAACTGTAAAGTTTTCAAAGAGATCTGAGAGTGGACAGACTATTTGTTTTCTGTAGTAGGATCAAAGAATTTAACAAAGCACATCCATAATACTATGCAGTTTTAAATCATGTTTCATTGTGGGGGGAGTCTCTGGCAGAAAGGCAGGGGCTCCTTATTTCCTTGCAACATCAGCAGAACAGAAGGGAGATGAACAATGGTCCTTCCTAGTCTAGCTTCCCCCAGCCTCCTGATGTTATGTAGTAGGTGAGCAGGATGGAGCCAAGAGAGACGTACAAAGCTATAGCCCTCGTGGTCCTTGTTCATCTCCCTCCATACCATTCTGATGTTATGTGGAGCATGGGCAGGAGAGGACATCAAGACAGAGTCATTAGGAGAAAACTGGCTGAGGATTGGAAATGCTTCAGAATTATGACCTGTGGTCAAAAAGCTGATTCATGACAATTAAGATATCATTATACACTGGGTATCAGAATACAACTTACAAAAGTTCTTCTCACTGGACTGTCCCCTGAAACTCTTGGTGAGACATGAAATAGCTGAATGTGGAATGGGGATGAGGATGGGGAAAAGGAAGAGTCTGATGATTTTCCTTATCTGGATTTTTGGATACTCCCAAAGCCACTTTATCATTTTTTCTCAAATTTTCAAATATTATTTATATTTCTAACTGTTACTCCTCATGGAATCAGATGTCACTATGGGGTCTCTTGCTGCAATATATATATATATAAATTCTCTAAAATATAAATATATCCAAATAGTTACATATTAGCATGATCAATAGCACAAAATAAAGCACGGTCACCCTTCCTTAAGGAAAACATAGGAGAAAAGGGAGCTTCACCATCTCCATATTTTTTAGCAAGCTTAAGATGGTTTTTATATCCTCCCAATCTTGCTTAGTGCACTCGTCTTTACATATTCAGAGTAAATTGTACTGCTTTCAGTGTTAACGTTTCTCCTGAATTTTAGTCAGGCTTCTTTTTCTAACCCTGCTTGTTCTCCCTCTGCTCAAAGTCCAAACTCACAGTTCTCACAATCCTCATATATATTCAACAGCTTCTGAAAAATTAGGATTCTAATTGGGAACACGAGAGGGAGAAAAGGTTACAGATACAATCATACATACTAAAGCAATGATGTACATGACGGAGTCTCCAACAATATCATTCCTTCTGTTTCCAAAGTTCAGGCTTTATCACATAGCCATAATAATAATGCTCTTATACAAGAAGGAGGTATAAACAAGCTGGAGTGGGGACCCAAGTCTAATAGAAGGACAAAAATATGTCAGGGGAAAACCCCAATAGTGTGGTATGAAAATTGGTGACCATGGAATTACTCTTTGACTGACTGGCTGACTCTCTTTTATTAGTCATAAAGCTTGGGTAGGAGGAGTGGACTAAAATCCTAAAAGGAGAATTCCATTTTGTTGCAGACTATACTTTTGCAACCTAATGCTCAATTTAAAGTGGATTTTGTGGAATACTCCTTAGGTACAACCTCCCTGAAATTTCAAGACATACAAAAACTGTTTTGATCAGAACATGATTGATTACTTAATGAAATGGGCAGTCTCTATAAATGTGTAAATTGTGTGGCCCATTCACAGGGTCACCATAAATTGAAGTCAACTTGATAGAAATTAGCAACAGCATGTGGCCCATGGTTAGCACACAGTCTAAGGCTGTTGTTGTATGTAGATGATGATGTTGTTTTGTAGATTATGATGATGTGTGCCTCCAAGTTATGGCAAACCTAAGGTGATCTTATCAAGGGGTTTTCTTGGCAAGTTTCTTCAGAAAGGTCTTCAAAGAGCTCTGAAAGATAGGGAATAATGTAACACCTTTCAAAGAGGACTGAAATCTCAGCCTTCCAGAAATGAGGGACAAGGAAAGGAACATCATGGAGAGGTAAGAAACAAGCCAAAAGTATTTGGAAGTCATGATGTTAGCCTCTGCTTGCAGCTACAGGATGCGGACTTCATCTATTATATTGCTGAAGTCTCTTGAAACAAAACCAAAGTACATTAAAAACAGGTGATACAAAATGATGGAAAGTTTAATTAAATGTGGTACAGCTCATTAGCCTAGGTGTTATATATTATAAACAGCATAAGGTGGAATGATGTTTGGAGTATAACTTCTCCCATTCAGTGGGGATAGTTCTGCTGATTCAACAGTCCTTCACTCTTGAGTAAGCACAGTCCAGTCAAAGTTAAATGCTTTCACATTACACTGGTCTCACATGGAGAGTCTTTAAAATTAGCATGTGTTTAATTTTCCTACTTAAACAATATTTAAGGTCTTTCAGATTGTACCTTATGATTTTTTGATGGTTCTTATACAATACAAAGCCTGCTTTTGGTCTTCCTGCATTTCTTTTCATGTTATCTGCAAGAGGGCTAGTAGACTTCCTGTAATGTTTATAAAATTCTACTCAGTGGTTTAATGAAATCACAGCTCACAGTACTGAAGTACAAGGGCTTTTTAATTAGCAGAGACAGTGATATTGAGGTTTGATGCAATCTTGACAGCAGCAAGGGTTAAATTGATATTATCAACCTGTTACAATCCAAAATATGTAGAAATAGTTTGATCTTGAATGGGCAATCAAAACTCATTGGACAATCAAAACTGTTGGGATTGTGCCATCGGTATGAATAAACATTGTTACCTATATGCTGCTACTGTCTTCCTCGGCATGGCTATCATGATCATGATGAGTGGCTGCAGTTCAAAATCAGTAATAATACCCACTGCTTATATTACTCAAGAAAGTCTTTATATCAGGCAGAAAACAAAGTGTACTCATTTCTTTTTTAAAAGGCTCTGTTTTGATGGTAAAGGTTAATTTTGCATGTGTGTTTGAAACACAGAAAGTCCACACTTTAATCAGTTTACACCACCCGGGAGTGAAGGCACCCCAGGTTGGGAACCCCGGCCCTAGGCTGTCAAGTCCAGTAGTTAACAAAATTCAGAAATTTAGTAGATAAAACTCAGCAAACCTTTATTCAGTAACTATAGGTCCATATCAGAGATGTTCTTTGTCAAAACTAAACAGTAAGTATCAGCAATGCCTAATTAAGCTACACATAATTATTGGTGGACCACTTTATCATTCATTGCAGAAGCAAAATTTTGTTTCTCCCATTTCACATACTGTCCCTCCTTGTTCCTTCTGCCAAATTCTTCCCAGAGGAATGACCTTTGGTAGTCTCTAGCCATACCTGCCTCCTCTCCTCTGCTATCATCCTATCTTTGGGTATGATAAACACTTCCTTGCAATAATCACCTCATGGAATGGAGCCCTGGTAGTGAAATGGTTAAATGCCAGTACTGTAGCCACAGGATTATGAGTTTGATCCCAGGCAGAGCTCCAGAGTCCACTCAGCCTTTCATTTTTCCTTAGGTTGCTAAAATGAGTATCCATCTTGTTGGGGGCAATTAGCTTACATGTTGTAAACTGCTTAGGGAGTGCTTAAGTGCACTAGTATAGAAATGTACTTGCTATTGTTATTGCTATATCCCATCACATTACCTCAGGATACCAACTCTGATTACCCTGTCATTGCCCTAAGATCATGGCAGGCAAGATGCATGATACAGCTCTAGACTTAGGCCCTCTGCAGACAGGTGGCTTTGGGCTGCCCCGCAAAGCGGCAGATTGGGGCCGCAGCAATGCCACGCCATGGCTCCAATCCTCCCTTTTGCCAACCCAAAAAGAGAGGCAAAATGCCCTTTTTGTTGCAACATGCTTGATTACTGCACTGGAAAGGTGTCCTGGTGCCGCGTGCCATATGTAATAGTGCATGGTGTTAGGATGGCGTCAGCATGGGGTTGGCGTGGCTAGCATGCAGCTGCTCCACCCCAACTCTGCCTCTCTAGGCCAGCCCTTTGGGCCAGTCTACAGAGGCCCATAGGCTCTAGAACTCCCTTTTTAATGATGCTAGAGTGCCTCTTTCATTGCTGCCCTGCTATTAGACAAGGAAAGACTTTATTTGTTTGTTTGTTTGTTTGTTTTTGAGAGGAGAATGTTTTAAAGAAATGGATTTTAGGAGAGTGCTGTACTGTTTTAATTTTGCTGTTTTAAAAGTATTTTATCTTATTTTTAAATATATCTTTTAAATAGTTTGCAATGTTCTTGAAAAGCCAGAAACATGCCATTTTCTATAATCTTCTGATCTGCACTTTTGATAGAGAAGGAATCTAGTATAAGGGTATGAAGAAAATTTATTGATATTTCAATTTCCCAGTGAAAGGAAGGAAAAGGAGAGCAGCCTTGAGATTCCTGACACTTCAGAACCTTTGGAAAGAAAGTCATTTGGATCCCAGTTCAGGAGTTCCCAAGTCATAGGGGTGGGGGGGGGGGAGGCGGGAGATATATAAAATAAATGAATTCTGTGTACCAGGACTGATGTCTTTGACTTTGATCAAAGGAAAGTTTTTGAATATGAGAAAGTAAAGGGGACAAGGGGCTTGGAGATGTCTCATCCACATGGTTGCCATGAATCGGGATCAACTCAAGACCTGTTAATAGCAACAACAACAAAGAGTTGGGTGCTGGGAGAAGAATATAACTTTAGTTAAATACTTTTAAATGTAACTGTTCAAACCCTGTTTCTTCTTTCTTCTCTGGAAAAATAAATAAATAAATAAAGGGAAAAGCTAAGTGGACAGATTAATTGGCAGTACTTCTTGGGAAGCAGTCTCCAGTATATTATATATTGTACTGGACTGCATTCGAGAGATCTGTCCAGTTTTGTTAAATGCCACAATGTATCAGGAGAGACAGAAACATAGCTTCTCACAGTGTTTTTTTTCCCCCTAGGCTTTCCTTTGTTTCTTCCAGTCTTCTGTTATAAACTTAGGATGACTGTATGATGATTGGAACAAGAGATATATAAAGGAAGAGACAGGAGAGGCTATGGCTGTCTCATCTCCTAAAACAGGCTGCATCTACACTGCCATGGCAGTTAAAGTTGGGTCAAACCTGATTATTTCTGCAATGCAGATTACTTTAAAGGTGCAGGGCATATCTCTGGGTTTGAATCTAGGAACTCTTTCAGTAAGTTGAACATAGACATGCAATCTGGCTCTCAGTGTATTCCAGTGGTGTGTGAGTTTTAGTATTTTCACCTTTCATAAAAGTCTGAATTTTTAAAATAAAATTTAATTCCCCCCCCCCATCACTTTTGTTATCCCTTCCACTCAGTGTTTTATTTTCCCTCACTGAGAATTTCTGCACTGGTTCATTTGGCATCAACTTTGTCACTTCAGCAAATGGAATCTATTTTATAGCCCCCATTTCCAGTATTTTCTCTCCCTCATTTAATTTTCTTAGGGGTGTATGTATAGAGACAGGGTCAGAGGCAACTATACATTTGCCTCATTGAGTGTGTAAGTCTACATATCTCTGAGCATAAGAGTCCACCAAAGGGACTCTGAATTAGCTGTTCATCTCCAAGGGAACATATACAAACTTAGAGCACATCTTCATCTTCATATATATGTGACCACAGATGAAAGAAGATATCAAAGAATAAATGTTACAAACATATACATATGGGGAAAATGCATGGAGACCTTCAGGGAATGACAAACAACAGCACACAAACACTGGAAGCAGCTTTTCACTGAGTCTGATCATTGGTTCATCTCACCCGGCATTGTCTATCCTGACTGATAACAGCTCTCCAGGCTTTCAGACAAGAGTCTTTCCCATTCCTAATGGAAAATATCAGGGATCAAATTGTGAACCTTCTGTGTGCAAAAACATGTCTTCAGCCACTGAGCTTCTCCTGACCCCATAGTCTAGGTACTCAGTGATCTATGAAATGGGCACTGGAAGCTGCTACTGCTGTTCTCATTGTTGCTTGAGAAATGTTATCATGTGTCAAGTCTGCTGATAGAATTTCTGTTGATAGAATTTCTATAAGCAATTTCAGACTGAGCCAATCTGATATTTGGATTGGTCATCATAATGGATCACAAATCTTATTTTCATGTGTGGGTGTGGATGCACACATACATGCACACACAGTGGCATTACTAGGGTTGTTGCTACCCCAGTGCAGTAACTCATGCTGCCACCCCCCAGATTGCCTGGCTGGTGCACACTCCAGCCACCACCACCACCTTTGCTCTGTGTGAGTGTGTGTGTGTGTGGGGGGGGGAATGCAGCTGTTGATGTCCAGCAATCCATTCCATCCAGCTCTGGAATGGCTGTTCACCCAGCAGCTGCTCAGGACCTGGAAGGCCCAGTACCCACCCACCCACCCACCCACAAGCTGTACCTGGCAGCCTGTTGCATTTGGATCTGGCATGGCTGTTTGCCCAGCAGCCACATAGGACCCAGAAATTTTTATATTAGGATGAAATAGTGTGATTTAAATTCTGCTTTCCATCTTTTAAAGTGCTGAAATTGGGACACAAAAATGATGACTGAACATGTGTAAAATGTTTTTTTTCACTGGAGACAGAGAAGCCAGACATCCAGTAGGTAGATGGTGGTTTTCATGACAGTGGGCTGCTAAACCCACAACAGGAATGAATTTAAACTTTAAAAGATGCATCCAAAACACTAGATATTTACAAGATCCAAAGCACTTCAAGAGAGGCTTCTGTACCTTGAATAAGTGCTTTAAAGTTAACAGAGTAGATTCACTGAACTATTGACCTGGGGAGTGTCTAGACCAGAAAAATAAAATAAAATAAGATAAAATAAAAATCCAGATGCAGCCTGGAATATTCTGCTCTGAATCTGCCCTGGATCTACTCCACAAACTCCACACATATTGGCACAATAGCAAGGTGAAGTCACCTTCCTGTCCATACAGTCAACCAAATGGTCAACCACCATCAGCACCAGTGCCCTGTTGTCAACCACCATCAGCTCCATCACTGCCACTGTCTCACCAACCACAAAAGTGACTCCCTGGTAGAAGAGTTTTGCTGATGACATAACTCCTGGTGAGGTCAGAAAAGAGTTCCCAGCCATGTGATTAATGAGGAGAGGGTAGAGCAGCACCCTTTTCATTGATCACTTGGCTGAGCACCTCATTCTGATGCCAGGAAAGTGATATGTTAACAGTGATGCTCTGCTAGCCCAGGAAGGTAGTAAGTGAATAACCCAAGAGGAAAGAAACTTTTTTTTTTTTTTTGCAACGAATGGTTTGGCTTGTAATGCATGACAAGTAGCACAGTTCCTTTTTTTAAAAAATGGTAACAGTTGTCACCCTCTGATTCAAGCTGATCCAGGTGTCTACACTTCCAAAAATGCTGAGGTCACTCAGATGTTTTTGGAAGCTCCAGAGTAACTGCCAAGTTTTCTGAAATTGGATTAAAAGCTAAAAGAGGTAGTTTCACTGCAGAACTGGCTGTACATCATCTGGAGTGATTGCACCATGTTTGGAGTGAGTACACATTTTTCCCTTATGTAGATGCCCAACACTAACTGCCCCTGCTATTATCCCCAGCTCAGAAATGTGAATAAGGGGCTAACAACAACTTTTTTCTGAACTTTATTCACCTCCCACCTACATCTCTCTCTATACCACCTGAAAAGAGGCTGCAAAGGTGGGAGATCCCAGCCCTCTAGACTTTCTTTTTATTGTTGTTGTTGTTTTGGTATGCTAATGCAGGACAACAACAGAATAGTGACATCATTCCTCCATGTTTCACTAGATTCTTCTCTTCAGTTAGTGGAAGCTCACCATTGGATTCTGCCTGAAAGAACTAGGATGAAAAGCTATGTGCCAGGGTGAGGGGGTGGAGAGAGAGAGAGAGAGATCTCAGCCTTGAATTGAACTTTTAGGCTACTTTTGTATCACCCCAATGTAGGATTTGTCCATCAGTTTTAAAACTGAAAATATGACATCTAAAAGAACAGACATTCTTTTTTTAACACTCCCAGATTTCATTACTTCTAGGTTGTTATTTTGTGTTGTTATTTGGTCCTTCAGACATGCTCTGCTGAAGTATTATTCTGTAGCAGACTCCCTTCATGAAACAATCATGAAAACTGAACATTATATTTGGGCTATTAAACTTATTCTGCTTTTTATGACATTTAGATTGGGTGCTCAGCTCCATTTCAATGTGTGATCAGTGCTTCACCTTCTGACAATCTGTGAACAAATACCAATGATGAATTCAGTTTATGATCCTAAGAGAGTCATCACTGGGTAGCCAAAGTCTCCCACTCTAAATGATAATGAGTGATTCACTTCCAAGCATTAGCTCCTTGGTAACAGTGAAGGCTAATACTTTGTTTGAAAAACAGTCAGGCTTAATGAAGGATGCATAGCCCATCTCTTTACCTAATTTATCTCAGAGGGAAAATACTGTAAACCTTCTAGGCTATGAAGCCATTTTCCAGTTTAGAGAAATCATTTAACACAGATAAATTAATTGAAAGCTATGCTGGATCTACTGTGAGACAAAATCAAACTTTTCAAAATACAGCCCAGATGTTCTTTAGATAGTTATTTTGTAGACAGAAAAAATGACCTTGATAATGATGCAGACAATGAATGAGGCACACAAGCAAATCAGATATTATCTGTAAAAAGGAGTGGGAAGCTTGTAAGCTTTCAAGGTATTGTGGGACTGAAACTCCCCAAATTCTGCATCATTGGCTATCATGTGCCTGCTTGCCTACTACTACTACTACTACTACTACTACTATTCTGTTTATTTATATCCTGCCTTCCTCCCAGTACAGGGACTCAAGGTGGCTGAGACTTGCAGTTCAACAATATCTGGAGGTCCACATAAATTCCCATCCCTGCTGTAGAACAAAATTTTAATTTCATTTCAGTGGGAACAACTTCGGAAGAGACACTCAGAAGAATAAGATAACAGGTAGTAGCAGCAGTAGGACATAGGTCTTATCAGACACAAGGGATAGTCAAGTTTCAGGCTGAAATGCTAACCACTTGTACTAAAGAGTAAATCTAACTGAAATAAATGGACCTTGCATATGAATAACCATAGCTAGGGTTATATTGCAAGTAGATTTATGCTATTTAAGCCAATAGAATACATATATAGTCACCCGTCTGTTTTTGCAGAGGATCCATTCCAGACACCACGCACCCCCTGCAAAAATGGAAAACTACAAATATTCAAGCCCCATAAGCTTGAATGGGTGTGTGTGCTGTGGCCATGCCCCCCATTTTATTCCCCTCCATTTGCTACCAGTGCATGGGTGAGGGGCACAGACTTCAAGTCCATGAAAACAGAGGGGCAACTGTACAGGAATTCATGATCATAGTTATTACTTCATAACTCACTAGAGTATTGCACTACACTCTTAAAGCATAGCTATTCCACTTAAACTGCTCTGACTGCTTCCTGTTGCATTCTAGGAGTTTGTAGTTCAGTGAGGCCTAAGACCTCTCTGACTGAATATTCTAAATGCCCCTCCCTAAACTGCAAATTCCAGAATACAACAGGAGGTAGCCAGAGCAATTGAAGTGGAATAGCAATGCTTTAAGACTGTAGTGAAATAATATCCTTAGATTGCACATTTGTAAGTGATTTCTGTTCAAAATTCCTATGTATTTAATAGTGTAGGGAATATATAGGGAATTGTAAAAATACCCCAGTCCTGACTTACACAGCACCAACCACTGTAGCAATGGTAGTGAATCAAGATGCAGTAGACTTCTCTCCATGAGCAATCCTTGGTATGTGGATAAATGGCAATCCTGATTCTAATTCTGCCTGTCACAATTGAGATTGCTTGCAGGTGGATGAGGAGACTGCAGGCTGCTGTGTCCCAACTGAAAGGAGAACAGACCCCTATTGTTTGCTGTGGCTGGTCAAGTTAGATTGGAGGGGTCAGGCTGAGAGAAGATAGTTGATCTAGAATCTTGGGCATAGGAAAGAACCATTTGATTTGTGACAGCATATGCAGAATGACAAGATAAAAGAAAACTCATCCACATGCATGCACACCATTAAATAAAATTGATGGGTTTTAGCCAATAGAATTTTATGGGGACAATGCATTAGTTTATCCTGTTCCAGGCTGAATTTTCAGGGAAGAACCTGGCAGGAGTCCAGCAACAGGGCAGCTTGCTGGGGAGGAGGGTAAATTCAGGCCACATCTAATGAACTAAAGTATAGCAAGACCAAAAGTTATCCCAGAAGGCTCTGGAACCAACAGATAGCCAGCACAGTCCTGCTGTCATGTTTAGTGTTCCTAATCCTACCTCCTCTCAGGAAACTGCTGTTGTTTAAGGGTAGCCAAGTCCTATTCCTCATACATGTGTATTACTGGAGGCTTATCCTGGAAGGGAGGGTTGAGAGTGAGGGGGTCACTCTGGTATTGCCAAGGCTCTGACGAACAGTCCTCAAAGTTAAAAGAAGGGATATCTCATCAAGTCATGCCCACAGGCTTCTTCTGCTTTTCTCCCCCAGGAGTTATTGACAAATTGGTGCCACTGCTTGGATCTAGTCATCATTCCTTTCTTTTAATCTAATATAATAGATGGTCAGGCTTCCAGACAATGGGTTAGCTTCTTCTAAGGCTGCTGCCACACTGCAGACTTAATGCAGTGTGGCACCACTTTAAATGTCATAGCTCAATCCCATGGAATTCTGGGATTTGTAGTTTGTTATAGAACCAGAGCTGCCTGTTTGGTTTGTGATATCTTGCCTGATGAAGATGCCCAAGGAGTTTTGAAAGCTTGCAACAAGTATATTGTGCATTTTGGTTGGCCAATAAAGATACTACTGATGGATTTTTGTTTGAATCATACAGATGAATTTCACATAAAAAAGATGAATTCAGCAGTTCGTTCAGACTCAAATAAGGGCCTGAACAGACTGCCAGAAATAATCCATCTTCAGACCACTTTAACTGCCCTGGCTCAGTGCTAGGGAATCATTGGAACTGTAGTTTATTGTTTACGAAAAAACTACAGTTCCTATGATTCCCTAGCATTGAGCCAGAACTGTTAAGTGTCCTCAAGCTGGATTATTTCTGACAGTCTGTTCAGGCCCTAAGCATCATGATCCAGGTGGTATACATTTGCAGATGTGTTGGTTGTTTCTGTATACATCCCCCCTAACTGGGGCATGATACCCATCTTTAAATACAATCATAAACTAGCTAGAGGTAACTGTTCTGTACTTAGGCTTTTCCCAGAAGTGGCCATCCATCCTGCAATGAAAACTTTACAGCCAGATAATTAGAAAGCATGCTCCATTGCCATGTACTACTTTGCCTTTTATTTCTTTGAGCACTTAATCTAATATGTGGAGAGAAAATAACTTTTGGGCAGCAGTAAAGAAACAAGCAGCTGCATATAATATATTGAGTCACAAATTAATTAATATCCTTAACCAAAATTCCCCAGAGCCCAAAAAGTTATCTATCCCCCTCTGCAGACCAGGGCGTTTGGGACGCCCTGGTCTGGAGTGCCGCGGGGCTATGGCAGCCCCACTGCGGCGCTCCTAGAGCGACCCTGAAAGGAGCGCCAAAAAGGCACTCCTTTCATAAGTCAGAGAAAGGGCGCCCTAAAAGCGGCGGGCGCCCTTTCTCTGACTTATCCCCCGCAGCGCGTCCGGACGCTGCGGGAGGAGGTCGCCCTGAACGCGCTGGACGTCCGGTGGCCTGGAAGCGTTCAGGGCGACCTCAGGAAGAGGAAGGGCCGCCGCGCGTGCGGTGGCCCCTCCTCTTCCTGGCCTCGGAGACGGCTCAATTAAGCCGTCTGCCGAGGCCCTATATCTATAATGAACTAGAGAATGGACCATATACTACAGAAACCCTTATATGCTTTCTTTTGACTTTAAATGGAAGAAGCCTCACATACTCACCTTGGCTTTAGGCAAAATTCTCCTGCCTTTGTCTCACAGCAGCCATTGTTTAAAAAGACTGTCAAGACGGATCTCTTCCGGCAGGCCTTCCCAGACTAGTTACATCAGATCAGTTATTCCCGCCTCGGATTAAAAGCTACTTAAAAGATGATCCTCACGTGGCCCCATCAATCGATGGAGAGGACTGTCAAACCAGGCTTTTTGGATTTAATTTGGGATTGGAGGGTTAAATTTTTAACTTGAATTGTTGTTTTAAATTGTCTTGATTTAATACTGTTTTAAGGGGGGGAGGGGGTTATGTCGTATTTTATGTTTTATTGTGGATGGTCTGTTTTAAATTTGTTAGCCGCCCGGATTGGATTACAATTGGCCGGGGTATAAATAATTTTTATTATTATTATTATTATTATTATTATTATTATTATTATTATTAAAACAGAACTTGTCATCTCATTACCATACCTACAAGTTTTGCATTTCTATTGCTGTTCACACATGGAACCAGCTAATTCATAGCTATAAAGGCCTGCTCCTAGGTATTTCACTCCATGCATCTGATGAAGTAGACTTACCAAGTTCTTTCTCTCAGTCTCAAAGATGATATGGGATCCCTTTGCATACTGATCCAGTTGAACATGGCTATGTCTTTGCATTTCAATGTAATTACAGTAAATCAGAGTTGGGGAATCTTTGGCTCCCTAAATGTTTGTAGATTACAGCTCCCAGTAAAACCTTCCCATTGGATGAAGCTGATGCATGTTGTAGGCCAAAATAGTGGGCCTCTTGGTTTGTCACAGATTTTCCAACTCTACAGTAAATAGCTACACTGTGATTTTGATGTGCGATCATCACAGGTGTCTTAGACCAAAAAAAAAAAATATTTTTCTACACGTCTACATTTAATCCTGTGTATTTTCACACATACTACAAAAGTCAATGCATTATTTCTCTCAGAGAATCAGGGAACTCTCATTCATTTTGAACACCTGTTTCTGAAGTACAAGATATAAATCATTTCACTCAAACATACACATAGCTGGCCTTTGGTATCCTCTGAGGTTTGGTTCCAGGACCCCCTATAGATACCAATATCTGTGAATGCTCAAGTCTCATTATATACAGTGGCATAGAAAAATTGTATTCCTTATTTAAAAATTTCAAAATCAAGGTTTGTTATGGGGGGGTGCATTTTCAAGTCAGGCATGGTGGAATCTGTAGATACAGAGGGCCACCTGTATCAGTTCAATCATTTGTGCACAAGATTACTTCCTGGCTCAGGCACAGCACCATTCAGCACTAGAAGAGTTCCTGCAGCAACAATAACAGCAGTGGCAGTTTTGTTCTCTCATAGTACAGACCAACAAAATCCTGTCCAGGTGCAAAGTAGATAGCCCTGTTACTGTTCAGTCAGCATTTCTTGTCAAGGGAGATCAAAGCCTCATCGAAAGTTTCAAAGGGACACCTTTCCCTGTTCCTAAGTCCCAGAGCCTTTACAGAAAAATCTAGGGAGTTCCTTTTATATCAAAGTAAATCTTGGTAGTTACCAGAATGCCCTGCTGATCTCTTTTCCACATGGCTTTGTAAATGTAACTGGCCTGTTTATAATGGAACTGCTCATTCTGGTCTCTTTCCTGTACTGTCTAAGGTCAATGCAAAATGGGTGAAAAACACCATCAACATAACCTACTTTCTCCATGCCTGCATGAACTATGTATGAGCATGGCCAAGATTACTGGGCTGAATAAGCTCCTAGGAGATTGGGTCATAATCCATATGTAAACTCTGTGTAAGTTTAAACCACCTTCAGTGTGGATCATGGATTTTTGCTGTGGGTATAGATTTCTGTTGTGTTCATTCAGTTCTCTCCCCTCATGCATTCTGCATGTTTATGAGTGTGTGTTGTGTCTAAGCAAATCAATTTCTTATCTTTCAATTGTAATATTTGTAAGTAGATGTTTCTAATTAGATGTAATTAGATTGAGAGTTTTGGGGGCATACATTCATGCTGTTGTGTGCCTTCAAGTCATTTCTGACTTATGACGACCTGAAGATGAAGTTATCACAGGGTTTTCTTGGCAAGATTTATTTAGAGGGGATTTGCCATCACCTTCCTCTGAGGCTGAGAGTGTGTGACTAGCCCAAGGTCACCCAGTGGGTTTCCATGGCTGAGTACTGATTTGAATTCTGGCCTCCAGAGACATAGTCAAATGCTCAAACCATTATGTGACTCATATGTGGGAAGAAATAAACATTGTCCTAAGAAAAAGATGCTGTGTAAGTGTGTGTTCCTGGTGAAAACACAACACTCAAGGTTAAATGGCATACATATCTAGAGACAGAGGACAGCTGTTAACATCATGGAAAAGCTACCCATAAGCCTGTAATTTTACAAGTAAAGTCTACCATTAGTTGTACACTACAACATCCTCAAGACATCATATAAATGATGAATTAAGTATCACTCTCTTGGTGTTAAAATTAGAGACAGGTTTTAAAATTTCATAAAGGACAGAGGTGTGGGAGTCTCTGGAGATTAACTCCAAGTGAAATTTGAGGGCCATTACAAAACAGCTATTGACAGCTTCAGATGGATGAGCAGTACTTGAATTATCTTTTTTTTTAAAGGGAGACTTTATTCATTCTAATAAAGCATAAGGTTGGTAACAAATGCACATTATTCAGTTCTTTTTGCATGTTTCAAAGAGACATACACAGTGCCTAATCTTCTATACTTCATGAAATCAAAGACAACCATGATTAGTTGCAATGATTTACAATGCTAGGGAATAAGCAGATCAATGTGAAATGGTGTACCCTTTGATCTGTGCAACGAGAATCAGATGATGGAATTTCTCTTGCATTTTCTAGTTGGAAAAAATAACATTGCATGAGAAGCCCCTGACACTAAAACTTCTTGCCATTGTGTTACAGCAGGAGAGAGATGAAAGCAAAGACAATGGTACTGTATTTCACCTACGGTTGTGAAAAAAAAATCACTACATTTCTCAAGCTCAACAAGACACTGATAAATCTAGTCAATAGTGGAGTGTCCAAATGCTGTGCTTTTGGTTTTTGGATGCTGCAGCTTCTTGTATTGTATAAGAAATTGAGCAAAACCAAAACTGCTGATTTCTTACATGGAGTGTGCAATTACTTGATGGTGGAGGAAATTTTTCCATTGCTCCATCACTCTTTTGTGGCCCTGCCCTCACCTGACACCATCTTAGGTCTCATGCCAGGGGAAAGGTGAGGCATTAAACTAACAAACAAACTTTGATTTCCTACCATTTCTGATTCAAAATGACAACAGGAAGTGATGTGTCACTTCCTGTCACCATTTTGAAGGCAAAATGAAGAAGTGGTTGGGATGTTGGGTTTTTTGTTCTTGTTTTGTTTTGCATATTTTTTTTCATATAGAGAGGCTTTAGATACAATGTTTGGGTGTTGTTGTTTTTTTGCTTGAAAATCATGCCAAATGTTGGAGAGTGATTCAGGAGGCTTTGGGGAACATGCTGGGGGATACAGAAGCTGCACAACTGAGGCCCATGGGCTGCATGCAGCTTATGTGCCATACTTTCTCCACTCAAGCTTTAGGAGGGAACACACATCTGAAGGAGAAATATATTTGAATATAGTTGTGGATCATTGCACTGGAGGAAGACAGGTCTCTTAAGAAGCATACATGAAGACCTCCTTGTTATCTTTCTCTCCATCTGAGCTAACTTTTCTCATCTAAGGGGCTATGCAGACGGGCAGCTTTGGCTGCCTCTGCTAGCCATGAATTGATGCTGTGGCAACCACGTGCCACAGCCCCAATCCTTCTTCTTGCCGCCCTTGAAAGGAGCAGTAAAAGGGCACCCTAAGAGCCACTGCACAGCTCTTTAGTGCCCCTTCCAATGCAATGCATAAAAATACTCTGCCATGGGGACATCCTGATGCCACGTGCTGTGAGTAACTGCACACCGTGTCAGAACGTCATTGGGATGGGGTTGGGGTGGCCAGTGTGCAGCTGCCCATCCCCATCTCTGCCTCCAGGCTGGCCCTTTGGGCCAGTGTGTAGAGGCCCTTAGTTTAGTAATGATTGAATTAAAACTCAAGCTGCATCCACATGGCAGAAATAATCCAAGTTGACACCACTTTAACTGTCATGGCTCAATGCTATAGAATTCTGGAAACTGTAGTTTTTTGAGCCATTTAGCCTTCTCTGTCAGAGAATTCTGGTACCACAACAAGCTACAATTCCCAGAATTCTACATAGCATTGAGCCATTCCATAGCATTAAATTGCTGTCAGCATGAATTATTTCTGCAATGAAGATGTAGCCACAGACTTCTAAGAGTTCAACATTAAAAGCCCTCTGCTATATGGGCAAATCTATCAGTTTTACTTCTCCAGAAAATGGTAAGGAGATAAGCATAGTAATTCTATCATTGTTAGAAAATGTATGTATTGTAATCTCCTTTCCCTCCTTAGATAGACAGGGACTTCCCTCTATTTATCTCATTTTATCTAAACATGTGACTCCTGTCAGTCACTCTTGGAGGCTGTTTCCCTCTGAAGGTTCTAAACAGTCTTCTCTTAGTGCAGTAGCAGTCTCCTCTCAGTTTCAGGTCTGAGTTACAGTCTCCTCTGAGTAAGGTTAACAGTCTCTTCCAGCTATACCCAAACCATCATCAGTTAGGACAGGATATAGTTTGTTATGTATTCAGTTATTAAAGTCATTATATTTCTTTTTAAACTACAAACTGCATGTTTGTCCTTTTTGGAGTAAGCCTTTGTTCTTTAGGAAGGCAGATTTAGAAAAATAGTCTGACCCATACTTTTGCTGTTTCTGCTGATAAAAACTGAACTAAGAAGTTTACTTTCATTAGTTGCATATTTTTGTTTCCCTTTAAAAGGGTTAATACCATGGGAAACTCAAATTGTACCTGCATTTTTTGGGTAAAGGACCAGTGGTGTCTCAATCTAGACCCAGTGAGATCTCAGAAGAGGTTCCAGATTATTTTTAAATTACTTTTCCTGAAGATACTGACTTCAAGAAAGAAAGATTTTTTTCTTCTACTCAAACAATAGAGAATGGCTTCAACTAATCCTAATTACACAATGATTAATGAAATTTTAACTGGAACAAATTATAAAATGTGGTCATGGAAAGTGCAAATGTACCTGATAACAATGGGAATATTTAAAACAATAAATGGGTCGAGACCCACAGAACTAGGAATACTTCAACATCAGTTGATGAAACTGCAGAGAAAGCAGCAGCTTATATTTGCTTATCTGTAAATCCCAGCATTGCTTACTATATTCAAGGTTTAAGTGATGCAAAACAAATATGGGACAAACTACAGAAAGTATTTAATTCTCCAAGTGCTTCTAATCAAACAGCTCTCATGATCGAACTTGTTAACACCAAGTTGTATTATCCTCAATTTTTAAAATCAGAATATTAATGGCTTTATGACAACTTTGTCTGGAATTACAGCAGCTGGATAATCCTTTCCAGAACATGCAAAACTTGGACTCTGTTTTAGCAAGTCTTCCAAAATATTATTCTCCTATAATTAATGCTTTACAAGTTAAAGGAGATGTTTATTTATATATGCTATTGCTCAAATTGTTGAATTTCAAAATAGGCAAAACTGGATGGAAGACAACTATAATACAAAAACAACAGACAGAGAATTAGCTCAATTTGTTGTAGAGGATTTGAAAAATATACTTCCTTTTCTTCTAAATCAAATAGAAACAATATTAACAAGTCAAAGCCAAGAGCTGAGCTGCAAAGGCTGCAAAGTCAGGGACTGAATACCAAAAGAAAAAACAATTTTAAGAAATAAGTTTTTAATCCTAAACAAATCTTCTAGTCAGGTTGATATCAGTTTGATTCAACAACAATTATCTCAGATTGCTGGAGATAAATATAAAAACCAAATTTTTATTTATAGTGGAACAAGTGCACATTACTTCAACAGCAAAGAATGATTTGCTGATTTTGATGCAAATGTAACTTTTCCTGTCTATCTTGCTAATGGTCAAGAAGTTTTTCCACAAAGAAAAGGGACTGTTATTTTGAAAACAAAACTTGGTCCTGACAGAATAGGAACTTTACAAATCCCAGATACTATGTACTGGATTTGCAAGACTCCTTTTACAGTTTGTAAATCACAACCTCAAGAGGCAACCATGACAGTTTCAGAAAGCAAACCTGTTTTGGTTTTCATGACAAAAAAAAATTATTTTTAGAGCAGACTTAGGATCCCATGGATGTTACCAGATGTAGATTTTACATTCATCTGTCAACAGTGTGACCAGATGTAATCACAAAGACTGTTCAACTTTATGGCATCACAGATTTGCTCATTGAAGTGTAGAAAATATTAAGACACTGGCAAATCAAGAGCTTGCAAGAGACTTTAAATTCAAAGCATGCTCCAACAATGAAAAATATGTAGAATGCTTAAAAGCAAAAGCCACAAGAGCTTAATATCCTCCAGTTACTGAGAGACAATCTAACAAGGCATTGGATATTTTACATGCTATTCTTTCTGGACCAATGAATCAAAAGTCAGCAGAAGGTCATTCTTATTTTATCACTATTATTGATGATTTCAGCAGATAGGCATATACTTATCTTCTCAGAGAGAAGAGTCAAGCTTTTCAAAAATTCAAGGCATACTTTAACTGAGTCCACTTTTAGGGTTAGGGTTAGGGTTAGGGTTAGGGTTAG
>CM034703.1:115588055-115599914 GCA_020142125.1 Phrynosoma platyrhinos
ATTAATTTTCCTGTGGGGTGGGGGTCATTACCCACCCCCAAATACAAAACAAACAATTTTAAATTATAGATTTAAATTTAAATTATTCTTAAGTTGTGAAAAAGCAATTAACAAGAACAACATGAATTATCACACCATGACCCATACCCAAATCAATTTTAATTAATAATCTCAGGGAAGGCAAAAAACTCAGGGAAGAACCCTGGGAAAAAATTCCCTCCTGGCTCCCGAAGGCAACAATCCTAAGCCGGAGAGTAAAGATTTATAACTTCTTAATAAAGGGTGGGTGGGATGGGTCGCTCAGTTCAAGCTCGAAAATGGCTACCTCCTCGTGGCAGCACAAAGCTATAAAGAACAAACTCTCATACCAAATCTCGCAAGACCAGTTGCACCATGAGATTTGGAGTAGCAACCAAACAACCTGATTGGACAAGGTGCACAGTTGTTCCCATTCCCCTGCGCACCTTGACCAAACAGGCTTCTCATGTCCTTATTTGGCCAGCACAACAAGAAATCCCTCCCAACTCATTGGGGGGTGTCTTTGCACTGGCACAAAGGACACGAGATGGCTCTTTTTGGGTTTAAACAGGCCACAACTTTTATTTACCTATACAGGGTTTATTTACAAAACCAATAAACATTAATAAATTTGTCACTTGTATGCTCACTTTGAAGAAAAACAAATAGAGGCTGGGAATCTCATATTGCCACAACATATTAGGTGAACAGCAGGAGGAAAGAAACACAAACATCAGAAGTGAGCATACAAGTGAGAAAAAAGAGTATTCTATAATCCACAGATAACAATATGAAGAACACCAACCAGAGTAGTTAAATCTTGAAACCTCCACCCAATTCTTTTATCAGTTTACATAAATTTTATGTGTTCTTTTCATACGGTCTTCATAAGGTCTTCTTTCCTATAAGTGATAATATTGGTTTTGTCTCATTATTCCAGATTGTGTTAAACATAGTATTGACTTGGAGTTATCATTTCACAAGAGTCAGAACACTGTTTTTCCAGATATTTAAAAAACCTCACATACAGTTGGCCTTCCATAGCCATGGATTCTTTATATTCGTATTCGATAGTTTGAACAGTTCAGTACCGGAGAAGGGAAACACATCTAAAGGAAACACAACTGTCAATAAATCGCAAGTCTCTAAATTTCAAGAACAATCTGTAGCTTCAGGCAATTGACATTCAATTGATCGGTCCTATTTATCTATCATTTCATGGAATATAGCCGGTTGGAGACCTAGATGTAGAGACCCTACCTTTATGCCTTTTGTCTGTAGACACAAAATTATTCTCTTGCAAGAAACGTGGCTTGCCGAAGAGATATCCATAGAGGGGTATAAATTCATGGGCTTAAATGCAATCGTATTTATATATATAAATTTCAAAAACCAGAACTTGATTTTGCAATATTATTATGCCATATTATAGAATGGGACTTGAGCATCCTTGGATTTTGGTCTTCATGAATGATCCTAGAGCCAAACCCCAGAGCATACTAAGAGCCCACTGTATAATCATTACCATTTAAATGAATGTTGTGTTATTACTCTATCTATACAAATGCAATAGTAGTGGCAGCTGAACTGAAAAGTTATGGCTGAGCTGAAATTTGATGCAAGATTTTATATAATGTAGCTTAAGTCTAAAGCTGTGCCACTGTGTTTATATGCTGGTTTGAGAGAGTGAAAGCTGTTGCCCAAGAACAGCATGATGGAGCTGTCATGGCCTGTTGGTGATATGTGCTTTCAAGCCATTTCTGACTTATGGTAACCTTAAGGTGAACCTATCATGAGATTTTCTGGGAATCCCAGACTGGGAATGTGTGACTCATCAAAGTCACCCAGTAGGTTTCCATGGACAAGCATGGAATTGAACTCTGGTCTTCAGAGTTGTAATCCAATGCTCAAACCAGTATGCCATGATGGTGCACCCAACCAATCAGTGACCATTTAGGTTATGGGTAGAATAGCATCCAGCTCCATCCAAATGCCATTGACTTGCTGAGCAAAATCACTAAGCAAGAAAGTGCTGAATATCTCCTTGCACAATACCCAGAAACATATTTATACTGGTATAATGTCTTATTATTCCAACACATGTTGCCAGAAGAATTCCAACCTTTATCTGTGGGATTCTGGCTCATGGCTAACATTCTGAAGTGCTATGTTACAATTTCCCCATCATCAACAGCGATTGATATGCAGCATATAGAAACCAGGTCCCAGTTGTGTGTGTGTATGTGCATAAAAGTAAGAAAACATTTTGTTCTCACAGACCTATCTTTGATTGAGATACACTGTACCTAAGCAAACACACTGACTCCTAAAAGACAGAGAAAGAGAATTTCCATCAAAACCCTCAGATCCGCTACAATATAATTGCTTTTACAGCATAACAGCTAGCATGGTAATTGTAGGATTAACTGCCTTAATCTGATATGAAAATCAATACTTAAGAAAACATCAACAAGAAAATTGTCTCCCTAAAGAATACAGAATTACACATCAACATAAAATACAACTAAATGTCATTTAAAAAAAAAACTTAAACCATTTATTTAAAATCAATGTGAAAAGGTGTGTGGAGGCAGGAGAGAGATATTTAAATGTTTTTCTTCCCACTGTGTGTAGTGCTATTTTTGTAACAGATGCCAAGAAAATGTCAAAGTTCCTTGCTTGCTATATTAGTCCTGATGTAAGTTACTGGAGTACTAGTAACAAACCAGCTAGGTTATAAGAGTACTTGTCTCCATTGCTTCACTGGGAGTAGGAAAGTGCACCAGTCAAAATGTTTTCAGTAAGATAGTAAGTAATTATGTTGGACCAGGGCTGTGGGGATGCTAATTCAATCCTCCACTATGTTATGATACTTGCTGCATGACCTAGAGCTAGTAATTAGGGCTGTACAACATGTTGGCTGAATCCTAAATAACAAAGGGAATTGAACAAATTCAGATTGATTTGTACCAACTCCAAACTATATTAAATTTGCCCAATTTGGTCTGTAAAACCAGACATTAGCATTGTTATATCCACATGTGAAAAAATGAATGGGAAAAGCTAGACAGTGTATCTCAAATTTGACTATATAAAGAAAACTCTATGTCAGGGGTAGGCAACCTTTCCCCTTTAAGGGCCGAGGGACTTCAGCTCCCAGAATCCCAGAAGCTATTGGCCAACATGGGACTATTGGCCAATATGGCTGAGGCTTCTGGGAGCTGAATTCCCTCGGCCTTTAAAGGGGAAAGGTTGCCTACCCCTGCTCTATGTAGCTGTGATGTGGAGGAGGAGGAGGAGAGCTATGCTATGTTGGTTGACCATTCTAACATATAGTTTGAGACATACATTTCACCAGCATTCTCCAATTGCAGTGCTTATAGGGAGAGATTATGTAAGATCATTGACGCTATCCAGTCAGTCTTTCCTGGCATTTTCTTATTCTTTGTTATTAGAAGATCATTAAAGAGTTGTGTTCAGGAGTCGGAAGTTGTTGGTCACAGAGAATCTCCCCCCCACTATCAAGCCACACAATGCAAAAGTCCTGTTTCAGTGGGGAATGTGTAAAGGCCTGTTCCACATCAAATTTGGGGCCTCCCTGCTTTAAGCCAGTATAGAAATCAATACCTTTTACTCCATATTCTCCACAAAAATCTGAGCAACTGAGCAATACCAGGCAACTGTTTATACAGGGTCCTGCTGTGCTGTGGTTCACTCCCTCTGAGGTCACAAGATGCCCAACTATGTAATCAATGCTGAACACCTCATTTTTGACCTCAGAGAGAGTGGCTCACACCTGCTGGGTGTCATAGTAGGATGCTATATAATCAGCCAGCTAGGATCACTCCAGAATGCAGAGGTAATGGGTGGAATTTGGGGCAGCTTTGGGGCCAGAATACTTTGGGTGTAGCCTGTGTAGACTCACCCTAAGTCACAATAGAAAAGACATACAATTTTCCCTGATATGATTTGCCATCTGCTTTTACTGTGCCAGCACCAGCAACCTTTTGCTACACTTAAACAGGCAGCATCAAACAGGTTTGCTCTAGGCAGAGGTAGAAAAAAAAAATCAAAGTCGTGAGCCAGCAGGCTTAGAGCAAGGGAAGCAGTTCTTCTCAGTCCTCTTTCTTGCAACAGGCTTAGACAAGCAACTCTAAAAGACATACAGCATGAGAGTGAATTTCCCAATGAGTGAAGGACATGAGAGTAAAGTTTCCAGTGCCAGACTAGGTCACCAAATGGCTCCAGGGGATCAACTGTATTTCACCCCTTAGATTGCTCCTAATAATATGTGAAGCATGCCACCATCACCCTCTTTCCTCTAATACTGCATTACTGAACTTTGCCTGTTGGTTAATGGTAGAATAAAGCAAACAAAGTGTCTTGTCTTCAAGTATGCTGTCATTTTTATCATTTTAATTATTATATATCTTAACTACACTTTAACAAAACTAGCTAGGCTTTAAGGGGACAGTTCCAAGCAGTGTGAAATGAATTTCCAACATCAAACAGGCAACAAAAACTTTTAAAAATTGTTTTTAAGAGAGGTATTTTGGAAAGCAGCAAACCTACCCTCTTACGTGGCTGAAACTGGGCTGAATTAATCTCCTCTTGAATTGGACTCTGAACAGGGATCATTGTACAGCCCTACTCATCTTCAATTTTCAGGATAATTTATTTCATTAAAATAGGCAGGGGAGATGAGATTGAGAATAAACTGGGAAGTCTCCCCAAAGAAAACCTCTCTCAGTATTAAACAAGGAGAATCATGATCCTAGATCCTAGATCCTTCCAGGAAATGTGGTGGTCAACACCTTTCATAACTTGTTTTGATACAAAATATAGTTTTAAGTAAACTTGAACTGTCATTTATGTTAAGGGGTTTGATTGTGTGTCTGTGTGTGTCTGTGTGTTTTGATTTTTTTAAAAAAGAGGGTGGGTGCAGAGCCCATAGCAGATACTGAGAGAAAATGGTTGTTCCAATCTTCTGAATCTGTCCATTCCTGTTCTATAAGCAACCCCCTGCTAACTCTTTGGATGTGTAATCTCATGAATAACTATCAAATTCTCCTCAAATGCAATTTGTGATGGATATATTGGTAGCATTCTATCTGGAAACTATGTTCTCGCTGATCATGGCAAATTTATTTGCATTGCTATTCTTAACATGTTTCACTAGTGTTGGTAAGCCCTGATAAGGGAGTCCTGGACTGATGAGAAACATGGCAGTTAAGCAATTATTTTGTGCAAAATTTGATTCCCCCCCCTGCCCCCAAGTAAAAAGCAACACATGAAAAATATGCACAGAATAATTTTCCTGCACATGAAACAGTATTTTCTATATAGAAAACTATAGAAGATTTTCACTGTTGGTAGAATATTGCTAAAGTATATTAATTGCTTACTGCAATAGAATTAGTGAAGATTTGTTTACCTAAATTGCAGCCATATATAATTTTCCTGACATGGTCTACGAAGAAAAAGAAAGCACTACCAAAATGAATAGACTTTACTTTCAGTCTCTATATTCAGCATTAAGGGGGGTTGCAGACTGTCAAAAATAGTGTGAATTCAGTCCACTTTTAGGGTTAGGGTTAAGGTTAGGGAATCATGGGAGCTGAATTTTATTGTGGCACTAGAGTTCTCTGACAAAGAAGGTTCAATGTCTCAGAAAAATAACAATTCCCATGATTCCCTAGCATTAACCCTAACCCTAAAAGTGGACTGAATTCACACTATTTTTGACAGTCTGCAACCCCCCCAAAGCTTACATTTCAGCTTGGGATCAGGGTAGCTTCCCCTGACTCTCAGCTGCTTGAATAAACCCAGGCTGTACACCAAAAATGTATATTTAAAAAGAGAGAGGGGAGGGAAAGAAAGAAAGAAAGAAAGAAAGAAAGAAAGAAAGAGAATGCAAAGTACTTCAACTGCATTTTTTTAATGGAGTCTGCTGTATGCCTCAGCTTTAAAAAGAATTTGATTAGTTTGAGGCATCATGAAAGATTGATGCTGCCAATGACAATGCTAATAAATACTTAATGCTGTCTTTCAAGTGCCATGAGTTCAGCCTTTACCGGTATTATGTGACAGAAGAATTATATGTGTGAATGCAGAGGATTACTGTCAGTATTTCCCATGTGATTCTATGCACAACAGAAGCAGAGGTCTCTAAACATCTTAGGAATTTTGGAATCCAAATAGCACCTACAGATTTTATGCAACTTTTCCCTATACAATACAGGACAAGGAACCATGAAAGAACAGGTATATTGAACTAGACCAGTATGGCTGAGCATCAGGAATTGCCTATAGTGGGTCATAACAAATTGCTCATTTAGGCTGCATCCACACTGTCCAGATTGATACCACTTTAATTGTCATAGCAAAATACTATGGAATTCTGGGAAATGTAGTTTTGTGAGACATTTAGCCATCTCTATCAGAGAGCTCTGGTGCCACAACAAACTACAATTCCCAGAATTCCATAGCATTGGGTCATGGCACTTAAAGTGGTGTCATCCTGGACTATTTCTACAGTGCAGGTGCAGCCTTAGTTTTGTAATTTACCTTCCATATGAGCAAATCAGATGTCCCCAAGCAATTCACCAAAACTAAAATTTAGGAGATGTTTACTTATAAAAAAACAATTGCCAATGCTTTTTTTTTTAAAAAAAAAGAAGAAAAACCAATTAACACAGAAACAGCATGAAATGTATTTTCAGGTAAATACACACAAGTTGAAAGTAGACTGATTCACCCATCCCTACAATAATCTCCCATTTGGGATCCTGTGATGTTTCACCCAAAAAGTAAATTTTCCAAGCTCTGATTTTTACATCTGGCACAATCCCTGAAGCCTTGCTAGATGTCTGTCTATCCTGAATGCTTCAGCATTCCACATGAGGCAAACAGTAATTTGCTCAGAAAATTGGCTCCTCTAGCTAAAATTGTAAACCAAGCTATAAGAATTCAGTTTCTTATCCCATGCCATCCATTCACCTCTGAACCCTGACCTGTACATGCACTATCTCATCTTTCCCTCCCCATTGAGACACCTGACTCTTGAGTCTGTACTTAAGGTAGCTGGCACATTACCAGTATTAGAGTGAATGCCTGAAGGGCACTTTGCCAGTTGCTCCTTTCTCACTTTAAGGGATTTATATCTTGCCATTCAATAAAATTCTTTAGTCAGGTTATAAAAAAGTAAAGTTGCAATAAAACACATTTAAATGTAGAAATTGATAGATGACCTTCAAGGTCCTTTCCTACTAGATGAATATCTACACGATGTGTAATAAAATCATGGGAAACTGTACAAAATGGAGTGTAGTGTATGGAGTGTAGTGGAGGACGGGCCAGGAGGCTCAGGAGAACCCAAGCATCATTTTAAACTGCAAAATCCCTTCATCCCCTGCTTTCACCACCACCCCAGCCTTGCTGGCAAGGAAATGGTTGCATTGATGCAAAGATATCAGTGCTTAACTTTCTCATCCACTTCAGCTGAATGGAGACCTGCTGAACTGGCTCAGATTGGTATACTCCCATTATGAAATAAGTATCTATACAGATTGTGTGGTTTTGTTTGTTTGTTTGTTTTGTTTTGTTTTTTGCCTGTGTCTAAAACCCCATTATATGATCCTGTCAAGGCCACTGAAGAGCCATTAGCAGAACCTGAAGGATAGGTTCATCTCTGTCCTTTTGCAAGGACATATTGAGGTCATGTTTGCTCCACCCAGAGGTAGTTCCTTCACTCTTGGAAGACCACCCCTGAAGTTGGATAGGCCATAAAATACAAACACACAAATAGAATTTCTTTCTCTCTCTCTTTTTTTTTTAATTTATTTTTATTATTTTCCTTATACAAAAGATTTTACACATATTCTCTTTGACCTGTTGTTCCACTCTCCATGTAAGAAGGTGAGAAAATCCATGTGTATGTTTCAGTCTGTAAGTCCCTTAAGTTTAGATACACCCCTTTAGCCCTCCCCCCCTTACATTGGTCAAGATTGGTTGGTTTTTTGGGGTCCCATGCTGTTTTGCCCTCTTTTATTTGGGAAACAACTTGCATTGAGTCTGCTGCTATCTTTATATTAACTTTTAAAACATCGTCATTTATTACAGTCCATAAACCCAAAATTTAAACATTCAATTAAAATATACCTATCATCAAATTCTCCACAATAAAATTGCCAACAAAAATACAAGAGTCACAGAAGTTGCTAAATCTAACTCTATTTAGCTCAACTCTAACTGTCCCTTTATACAAAGTGGCTTCTGATCCTAGCTGCTTCAGAGAGAAATTTGGCAGCTACAAGAGTGACATTTGAGCATTTATTTTCCATCAATAATTTTACATAAAAAGTCTGATCTTCCTTTCATCTTATTTAATAATGGATAGATTTTAACTTGTGGGATCTGATTGTAAAATATATTGCATAGATTTTATTTATTTATACCCCACTCTTCAGCCACAAAGGCTCTCAGAATGGCTTACAGATAATTAGACAGTTTCATACCCTCAGGCATTTTTCTGATAAATCTAAAAAAATCATGACACAAAAGGAGAAGGGAAAAGCAGTGGGGAAAGGGATCAAGTCCAGTGCTTCTTCTCTCTCTCTGAGACCAGATGATGGCAGATGGACTGGAGGGATGGCTCTCCTGCTTGTCTGGCTAGGTCTGATGGAGCTGGGCCTATCTCTCTCCCTCTGAGGCCAGATCTTAGTAGATGGTAGTTATTACATGGACATCTTCATTATGCATAAGGAACACCAATAAATGTACCACGAAAAAGTTCTATGGAATAAACATTGCATCTTGCCTTAGAGAAAAAAACAATGATACCTGCCTAGAGATAGGCTCATCAAATAATTTGCAATATTATAATAATAATAATAATAATAATAATAATAATAATAATAATAATAATAATAATAATAATAATAATAATAATAATAATAATAATAATAATAATAATAATAATAATAATAATTGTATCCTGCTAATTGAAAAAAAAACAATCCAAGCAGCTTAAATAAAAACCCATACAATATAACCCCAAAGACCAACCCACCCCTCCTTAAAACAGTATTCAACATCTCATAATTAAAATAACAATAGATAGATATAAAAACAATTAATATAACCAATAACAAATAAAAACATTTATAAAACAGCAAAGCCCAGCCAGCCTCTAAGACGTTCCTCATCCATCAAAATGATGGGGCCACGAGAGGAAGAAGGGGGCCAGGAGGGTAGTTAATCTGGAAAGGCCTGTCGGAAGAGATCCATCTTGACAGCTTTTTAAAAGCTGTCTAAAGATGTCAGCTGACGGATCTCGTCCAGCAGGTCATTCCAGAATTTGGGGACGACAGCAGAGAAAGCCCTCTGGGAGGTCATCACAAGCCTTAATTTTTGAGGCTGCAGCAAGTTCCTCCCAGAGGACCAGAGAGGCGGGGAGGATTGTATGGGAGGAAGCAGTCCCTGAGATAGCTTGGACCCAAGACATTTAGGGAAAGTGCATCATATTGGCAGAACAGGAGACATAAGTACACAAAGACATTTCACAGAAAGCTATCTCCAGTAGCCTTAATTTGACTGAGTTAAGAGCAATATCTGAACCCAGGTTAGAAAGAAGAGATAAGAAGATGCCAATAGATGCAGCTTTCTTTGCAACAACAACAACAACAACAACAACAATAATTTATATACCACCCGGTGGCGAACCAATCTAGGCGGTTTACAACACTAAAATACATAACTTAACAAACTCCCTCCCCCCCTTAAAAATCAATTAAACTAGATATCAATTAAAAACAATAATTATATCAAACATAACAATAAACAAAACAATTGGATAAAACCAGCAATCTATACATTTGAACCAAAAACTATTATCTTGTGTCAGATGTTTAAGGAGACCTAGGGCCTAAGCAGACTTCCAGAAATAGTGTACATTAAATTGAGGCACTGCCCTGGCTCAGTGCTAGGGAATCATGGGAACTGTATTTTATTGTGGCACCGGAGCTCTCTGACAGAGAAGGCTCAATGTCTCAGAAAAAAATACAATTGCCATGATTCCCTAGCACTGAGCCAGGGCAGTGCCTCAGTTTAATGTGCACTATTTCTGGCAGTCTGCTTAGGCCTCTGGTCCCTCACCAAACATTATAACCTTCATTCATAATTTAAGGGCAAGCCACTAAGCTCTACTAGATAAGGGCTTTCCCTTATTTACAGCAACAACACTCAATTAGGAACACAATTTGGAAGTTGAAACAATGACCTCAGGAATTTGGTCTGTTGTTTGTCCAATTCAGGATATTAAACTCCTTATCCAAATACTGGAAGCATATAATAATTGTGCCACAGTTTTGGCATTAAATGCTTTAATTGCTGATAGAATATAGAGGCCCCCATTTTAAAAAAATGAGTTATTGCAGATGAGCTTATTTGCACTTTTAAAGAAATAACTTCAATATGAAATTTCCATGTCAGGGAATGATGGAAAATCAGCCCCAGGTGAGTAAAGTTTTTTTTAAACTTTTTCCAGGGATTTCCCATCATTTGTCCACTGGAATTTAGAGAATCTGTTTTCAAAGACCATTACTTTGGATTTTCCAACATTTATTTTAAGGTTATTTGTTTTACATAATTTTAAAAAATGAAATCAGATGTTTCAATCCTGCTCTTGTATGACAGAGTAACACAGCGGCTTCTGTATATAATAATAAAGGTACTTTTCTTAATACAGGTCTAGGAAGGTGCCCATTGAGGTCATACAAATGCTCCTCTAGGTCATTTATGAATAGTTTAAATAGTGTTGGTGCTAAAATACAGCCTTACCTAATGCCTCTGGTCATAAAAGCTTCCTTCTAAAGTAGGCCATGACTCTCATATCTCACCTGGAGCCTGCTATTGCTATAGAGGGCCCTGATAAGATTTTAAAAAGCCTAATATCTTTCACATGGCTATAAAATTTATCCCACAGTTTGGATCAGATCCATTTGCTCTGTAAATGTCTTAGGTCAGGGGTAGGCAACCTTTCCCCTTTAAGGGCCGAGGGACTTCAGCTCCCAGAAGGCTCAGCCATGTTGGCCAATAGTCCCATGTTGTCCAATAGCTCCTGGGATTCTGGGAGCTGAAGTCCCTAGGCCCTTAAAGGGGAAAGGTTGCCTACCCCGTCTTAGGTATTCCTATGCTAGATGATAAAGCATTAAACAATTATCCATAGCAGAATGATCAACTTTTAAATAAATAATTGTTTTTGCTGCAAAACCATCTTGCCTTTCTACTTCATTTTTAGTTGGGAGTCACTTTGGTTAATTGTTCATTTTTAAAGCTATGAACCTGTTAATTATTATTATTATTATTATTATTATTATTATTATTATTATTTCTATCCCGTCCCTCTGCCGAAGGAATTGGGGTGGCTTACAAAATTAAAATGTCACAATATACAATCCCAAAGAACCCCCTCCCACCCCTTAAAATAACATTAAACATCAAGCATATAAAACAATAAAGACAATAAAACAATCAGCTATAACATCTAAAAAAAATCATAATAGCAGGCAGGCAACAGATTATGAATGTGACAGATGGTAGAGATAGGGTGAGCTGACTCCTTAGGCCGGGAAAAACTAGTCTGGAAAGGCCTGCCGGAAGAGATCCATCTTTACAGTCTTTTTGAGGCTGTTTAACCTGGTAATCTGACAGATCTCATCCGGCAGGCCATTCCACAATCTGGGTGTGGTTGCCAAGAAGGCCCTCGGGGAGGTTGCAGACAGCCTAGTTTTAACTGTCAGTGTGTGGATGATGGATGTTGCAGTGATGCTCTTTGGCACC
>CM034703.1:115738902-115760811 GCA_020142125.1 Phrynosoma platyrhinos
TTATTATTATTATTATTATTATTATTATTATTATTATAAAAGAGAAAGGGTCTCTTACCATCACAAAGATTGAAGTCACTGACACCTTGCAAAAGCCAACTGCTATGTACAACATTCACACAGCATCCGGCTTCAGGATGCAGTTGACAAACACAACCACTTTTCCTCCCAAAGTGCAGGGATGCTGTGTGAATATGCACAAAGCATTTCCATACTTCAGGAGGGGGAAGGAAGAGCCAACACCTTCCTGAGGCAGTGCAGAAAACAAATCACACAACTTTGATCATCAAATCATTATTGAGACAATGTGTGAGAAGAAATGGCGCCAAACCTGCATACTGGCATTCTTAAACTCACACAATTGTAGTGGGACAGCAAGCTGATGTGATAAAATCTTCAAGGTCACAGCATGCCACATTACAAACCTACATGTTTGCATCAATAAGACATTGCTTTTTGTTTTTTTTTAAAAAGGGGGGGCGTTCTGATTGAATTAGAAATGATGTCCTTGAGAATTACACCAGTATATTTTCTTAAATAATGATTTCTCCTAACTTGTAAATTAAATATCAGTGGCTTCCACCCATTAATAGAAACACAAAACAATCAATCCTTTATTGCTGTGAAGCTACTTCATTAGCTACATAGCACTCATATTCTTTTCATGCAAACGATGGTTGATTTGTTTAATACCCCAACACATGACATTTCATTTGGTGCTTCTTTAAATAGTATTATATTAAAGAATTCATTTCCCTCATGAGGGCTTTCAGCTATGAATCTCTCCATTTTAATTCTGTTTATTGCTCAAAACCATCATTACAACCAAAACTGTTTATACTGTGAATGAAATGCTAATCTCCCTTTGTATTTCTTTTCCATAAAGGCTCCATTTCAATGCTCCCAACAAATATAGCTGTTTTCTCTTGATATTTATCAATGGGGATCATTAGTATAATTGAAACACTTTTTATGGTTGCATGCATAAACTGTGCAGTTCAAAGGGTTCTACTGAAATGATATTGCAATGGAAATTGTACTTTTAGAACCATCTTCTATTAAATGAATCACGATATATGTCCACAATTTTTTTTCTGGGACATTATTAGCTTTGGTATGGTGATGTGGTTAATACATAGTTTTATGGAATGTGAAAGTAGTTCTCCAATCTGTACAGGTGCTGTAAAGAGGGAGGAAATCTTAAAGCCTGTCACAAAAACCTAATTTTAATCTGAGTAAGTGTAGTATAATAGGATGAATTTGAAATATCTACATAGCATATGGGTTTATGATCTCTCCACTACATTTCCTCAATTATCATGTAAAGTAAATACATGGAACATATACAGCTCCCTGCCAGGAGAAAATAATGAGATATTTTGCATTCACTATCACTGGACAGAAACAGCTTTTGAAAACCCCAATGGCTGGTTATGCTTTCAGAACAAACAGCATGCCAACAGCTTGATCAGGTTTGATTCTACTGGGAGAATTATCCTCCAAGAAGAGAAAAGGGAATTATAATAGGCTTTCATCATGTGGTCTTCTAAGGTACTGGAAGGGTAATATTCCCCTCTCTCCACCTACACACACATCAAATAGAAGGCAACCTTCGCTCACTCACAGCAATAATAGTTATTTTAAAGAAGCATAATGTGATATTCATTGATATCCTTGGGGTAATGGTTACAAATGTGTGAAATTTTCTGAGAAATTCCATCAGTCTTTTCAGAACTCTTTTGCAGCTGTTGAAATTCTATTGGCATTTTGACAAACAAGAATTTCCAAATTTGCATCATATTATACCACGGGAGGGGGAGCAATCAAAGGCAGCTATATTTGGGAAACCATGGACAATACCAAGACCGTTGATTTCATTCATTTTTGCATAAATAGTGATAATGGCTTCTTATCCAAATGCAGGTATCCATCAGCTTAGAAATGTTAAGGTGGCTGTGTAATCATTTCCTGTTACTACTGTTGTAGATGGTTGTTGTGCTATCTTTCTTTCCCTATCATCTATCTATCTATCTATCTATCTATCTATCTATCTATCTATCTATCTATCCATCCCTGTCAATTGAAGGTTATACTTATTGAATCTGATGGGCACTCTAGAGACCATGAAACCTTGGGCCATTCACACTACAGAATTATGGCACTATTATTCCAATTTAACTGTCATAGTTCCATCCTGTTGAATCCTGGGGACTGGACTTTGTGAAACATGGAAGACCTCTGGTTGAGAATGTAAAATGCCCCTCCCTAAACTTCTAATTTCTGGATTCCATATGATGGAGCCATAGCCATTAAAATGAATAATAATGTTATAATTTTATAGTGTGAATGGGTGTCATATACCGTTATCAGTATTTCAATTTTGAAGGTGTCACAAGGCTTTGTATGGAACCAGTGTTGTATGAATAGGAATTTCTTCCTTTTTTTTGTCTGCCATAATTCCCTGTGCTACCCAAAAAATGTGCACCAGAGGGTTCCCCAATTCACTAGAGAAGATTTTGAGGATGCACATTGAGACAAAAAATTAACCATCCTGATAACACTGACAGAAGTTGTTCCATCAGCAGAAGCACTGCATTGGCTTTCAGACTATGCTGTTTCAGGTCAAGTTGTGAAAGCTAAGCATATTCAGTGACAGTACTGCTTGACTTCAAGGATCCATTAAAAAAATGTGTTTCCTACATGCACACCCACCTGAAAGTCATACTTAGAACTTTTTCTGCCATTTATTGCAATCCAAGACTGAATCACAGCATTTGACTATCAATGCAACCTGAGTATAATATACCTTAGAATGTCAGTGAATGTCAAAGTAACTTACATTGTGAATTAACAAATGGACAGCATGGTTCAGCAATCTATGGAAGTTGGTAATTGGATACATACCTGTTTTTCAAATTTGCAAAGAAAGGATTTGCAAATTTGCAAAGAAAGGATACTGAGTCCTCAGGATGTCTATTTATCTCCATACCAACCTGTAAGTTAAATTCCATCTGCTTCCTTTTTTTACCCCTCCTTCTAAGCATTATTCTTATCTCAGGTGCATTTGTCATTGTACCATTTAAGAGAAAGAGGTAGGAGATGCAGAACGGCTGCTGACTAGGAAGAAATAATCCTTTTAATGCAGAGATTGTATCCATAAATTCCACACTATGTCTAGCCTAAGCAGTTTCTTCAACTGTGAATTAATGATTGAAACAAAGATGGAAAAACAAAATGAATTGTCAAAACAACTCAGAAAAATTTCTGTGAGTAAAGTATTCATACTTATTGTTCCACAGAGATATGGCTGAGCTTCAATTTAAGCTAATTTGATGTCAATTTCAGGATCTTGTTCAGGCAGAAAAAAAACATAAATAGTAATTCTGAGGAAAACTTTTAAAAAATGTTTTGAAGATTTGCAGTTTATCCACATTTGTTTCACAGATGTATGTTGCCACCCAACTTTGTCTAAAATGGAAGTCTAGGTTGCATAGAAAATTTAATGGTCTTGCTTAGGTTAAATGTATATAAGACAGAAGGTAGGTAGGTTGGAATGTGTGTGTGTGTATATATTTGTGTGTATTAGAAAAGATTTCAGTAAGACCCAAAGTACATCAGGATATTTCATACCAACCTTGATAATATATGCCATTCTGCTTCTTTTAATTTTAGAAGTTGTTGCTGGTTTCTAACTTGTTCTTTGCCTATCATAATCTTTAATAGGAACAAATTAGGAGAAGGGCTTTCAAGTGGGATTTTTAATAATAAAAAAGATCCTTTTGCAAAAGGGCCTGGTACATCTCATTCCTTTATAAAAACATTCCACATAACTTCACCATACTGTTTTTGGCAGACATGAAAAATTATATTTATTTGAAAAAAGTATTATAAGGGGTGGGCAACATGTAGCTTGTGGACTTCATGAATTCTTGAATGCTAGAAAATACCCTGGGCTATTTTAAATGGAGGAAAGGGGTTTAAAACACACACAGACAACAAAAGCAACAGCAACCCTATGGATGAGACATCTCCAAGACCCTCTGTTCTCCACTGCTCTACTTAATTCCTGCAAACCCATACCTATGATCTCCTCAATAGAGTTCATTCATCTGGCATGTGGCCTTCCTCTCTTCCTACTTACCTCCAACTTTCCCAGTATTATTGTTTTTTTCCAAAGAGTTTTCCCTTCTCATGATGTGTCTAAAGTATGACAGTCTCAGTTTGGACATCATGTCTTCCAGGGAAGTTTTCAGTTTGATCTGCTCTAGGACCCACTTCTTTGTCCTTTTGGCTGTCCATGGGATTCTCACACTCTTCTCCAGTACCACATCTCAAAGGAATTGATTTTCTTCCTATCATCTTTCTTAACTGTCCAGCTCTCACATCCATACATGGTTATAAGGAATATAATGGCTTGTATGATTCTGATTTTTGTGCTGAGTTGTATATCTTTGCATTTTAGAATCTTTTCTAGTTCTGTCATAGCCACTCTTCCCATTCTTAGGGGGGATGCAGATGGGCGGCCATGGGCCGCCCTGAGAAGCAGAGGATTGGGTCCGAGGCTGCTCCATGCCTCAGCCCCAATCCACCCTTTTGGCACCTGGGAAAGGGGTGCCAAAATAGCGCTCCTTTCTCAAGCCGCAGAAAGGGCGTGTGAAGATGTTGTGCCAGGAGGAAGTATTCAGGGCATGCACCCTGATGATGTCCTCGGGGAGGGGTTGAGGTGGCCGGTGTGTGGCTGCCCCTTCCCTTCCCTGCCTCCAAGACGGTGCTTTGTGCCATCTGCAGAGACCCTTAGTCTTCTTCTGATTTCCTGACTGCAGTCCCCATTTCTACCAATGTTTGATCCCAGGTATGGGAATTTTTTACTATTTTTATTTCTTCATTGTCTAGGTTGAACTTGTGAAGATCCTTGGTGGTCATTATTTTTGTTTTCTTTATGTTCAGCAGTAAGCCTGCCTTTGCATTTTCTTCTTTGATCTTCGGTAGTAGGTGCTCCTGGTCTGTGAAATTTTCTGCTAGTATTATGGTGTCATCTGCATATCTTGAATTGTTGATATTCCTTCCTCCTATTTTCACTCCTCATCCTTCTGTATCCAAGCCTGTTTTTCTTATAATATATTCATCATATAAGTTGAACAAAAAGGGTGAAATGATCTATGCAGTCAAAGGCTTTGCTATAGTCTGTAAAGCACGTGCTGATTTTCTTTTGGAATTTCCTTTTGTGCTCCATTAGCCATTGTATATTTGCAATGTGCTCCCTAGTGCCTTTCCCTTTCCTAAACCATGCTTGAACCTCTGGGATCTCTCTTTCCATGTATAGTTGGAGTCTATGCTGAAGAATTTTGAGCATGATTTTGCTTGTGTGGGAGATCAGTGCTATCATCCTATAGTTGCTGCAGTCTCTTGTGTCTCACTTTTTGTGGATGGGGATGTATATTGCATGCTTCCAATTGGTTGGCCATTGTTTTGTTTTCCATATCTGTTGACATATGTTGATTAGCACTAGAGTTGACTCTGTTGGTGCGGATTGCAGCAGTTCAATATCATCTATTCCTAGTGATTTGTTTTTCACTATTTCTCTTATTGCAGTCTCCACCTCACTTTTTAGGATTTGGGGTTCATCTTCATAAGGCTCTTCCTTCCATAGGTCCTTCATTTTATCATCTCTTTTGTATAATTCTGTGTATTGCCTCCAATGTCTTTTTATTCCTTTCTGGTCTTGAATTTTGTTATTTTTATTATCATAGAGTGTCCTGGTCCTTGGTTTGAATTTTCCTTTGATTTCCTGGATCTTGTGAAATAGATCTCTTGTTTTTCCTTTTTTGTTGTTGTCTTCTATTTCTCTGCATTGGCCATTGTAATAATTTTCTTTATCTTTCCACACAAGCCATTGTACTGTTGAATTCACAATTCTTAATTTGTTCCTATCTCCCTTTTGTTTTTCTTCTCTTCTTTTCTTTATTGTTTGTAGTGGTTTTTTCCTGTCATCCATGTTTTTTTCTCTTTCTTTTTGTTTATTGAAAGTATCTGCCTGCATTCTTTTATTTATGTCCCTAGCTTCAGACCATAGTTTTTCTAGTTCTCGGTCTATTATGCTTAGTAGTGCAAATCTGTAAATATATAGATGCTCTTGGGCCTATAATGGTGCAAGGGGGAGGCTAAAAACATGACAAGACTGCCCCCACACCTCCTAAAAGGCATTTGAGGGCAAAAATTGATTTTTGTATGAAGGTGCAATGGTGTTGTGTGGTTTTCTGGGGGGCTAATGTGGTCCCTTAGCCTCACACAGTTGCCCACCCTGGTCTAGTTCAACCTAGTACCTGTTTCTCGGGTCTCAAAAAAACTGATATATGTTGTTTTCTGTGAATGTTCTATACACAACATGGTGTAATGGTTTGAGCATTGGACTATGACGCTAGATACCAGGGTTCAAATCTCCACTCAGTTATGGAAATTGACTGGGTGTCCTTGAGCACATCACATTCTGTCAACCTCAGAGGAAGGCAAGGGCAGAACCCCTCTGAACAAATCTTGCCAAGAAAATCTTGTAACAGATTTGCTTTAAAGGTAAAAGTAAAGGTAGTCCCTTGACATGAATGTCTAGTTTTAACCGACTGTAGGAGGTGGTGCTCATCTCCATTTCTAAGCCAAAGAACCAGTGTTGTCTGAGGACTGTTCTGGTGGTCATGAGGCCAGTATGACAAAATGCTGTTACCTTCCCACTGAGTAGTGGTACCTATCTATCTACTTGCATTTGCATGCTTTTGAACTGCTAGGTTGGCAGAAGCTGAAACTAGTGACAGGAGCTGACCCCATCATGCAGTACTCAGACCTTGAACTGCCAAACTTCTGTTCTTCCAATCATCAGAATTGGCATCTTAAGCATTAAGCCACTGCGTTAAAGCCACCATAAGTTCAGAACAACTTGAAGTCACACAATAACAACAACAACACTTTGAAATTCTTAGATATATAAATGTTTGCAAATAAATACTGCCATGTGCCATGTTCATCCATTTATCAGATGGCATGGATTGTTTATCTGGACTAGAAAAGGCAAATAAGGAATGATGCCGTATTCATTCCAGTCAGAATAGACAAGATTCAGTGTAACATTAAAGTAAATCAGCCAGTGTCTACAGAGATCAGTTTATGCATGAAGAGTACAGAATTCTTAACCAGAAGTTAATCAGTAGTTTTTAGCATATGCAGAATATCTGTTTTGCCACTTAATAGGAAATAAGAAATATGGTCTGTAAATATCATTGGCTGTTATTGTTATGTGCCTTCATATTGTTTTTGAATTATTGAAACCTTAAGATGAGCCTATCATGGGATTTTCCTGGCAAAATTTGTTTGAAAGGGGTTGCCTTTGCCTTCCTCTGAGGCTGAGAGGTTATGACTTGTTCAAGGTCACCGAGTAGATTTCCATGGCTGAGTGGGGATATGAACCCTGGTCTCCAGAGCTGTAGTCTAGTGCTCAAACCACTACACCATGTTGGCTCTCTGTTGGAGCACACATTTTTTTTTTTTCATTCAGGGGTCAGTGCAACCGCCACTGCTTTCTGTGCAATCTTTGCAATCAACTCTGTGAAACAAAGGACTGAAACAGGCAGCCCAAAAGCACTGGATTGGGGCTGGTTCAGAGCTGCATGCCATGGTGCCACAGCAACCCCATGCCATACCCCCAACCCAGTGTTTTCCCAGCTTAAAAAGGAGTGACAGAAAGCCACTCCTTTTAGAACTGGGGAAAGGGCATCTTTGCTGCTGTGGCACACTTTTTTTGGTGCTCCTGTGGCATGCGGCATGTAAATATCATGCTGCTGGATTGCTCAAAAGTTGCCGCCATGTGGGCAGTGAGGTGGCTTCATGGTGTTTTCCAGGTGTCTTGGGGGCATATGTCATGCATACGCTGTGTCCCCACACCACAGGGAAGCCAGAACTTTATGCTGGTCTGTTTTGCCCTAAACTTAAGCTAAATTTTCCTTCAAAGGGTACATTTTCTTGCAGAGTTATAGCACTTAGTCAAGAAAATTATAACTGGATTTAAGAGATGATGCGTCACAAGTGCCTGTCAAAGGTTGAGGCTTCTTTGTTTGGCTAAACTCATCCAAAGGTGGAGACTGCCTTACCTCTTGTAAAACAATTGGACAGAAAGATAACTCTACATTTTCTGCCACAACTTTCCTCCTACAAAAACTACAGTGTTGTTGGGTAGGGCTGATGAAAGGTTTGAATATGGGCCAGATGATGGTTGAAATGGGTGTCAGGCAGTGTGCATAGAAACCAGGTAAAACCCAGCCAATTAGGCAGTCCTGAGGTGCATTGGTTAGCAGTCAGACTGGTCAGTAACTGGATCCATGTCCCATGTGATACAAACTTGAACATAAGGTGTAACCAGTAAAATTTTGACCATTCCTACATTTCAACCTTAATTTAGTTCAACTCATAGTGAAGAAGAATTTGAATACAATTCAATTTACATCCACTAAATTAGATCTTCAATCTTGTCTTCTGATTGACTTTTTAAAGTCGTCATTTGGAATGACTCATTCTTCTGCTCTTCCAACTTGAGGCAAAAATAATTAGTATATTATTGGGTTTTAATTGTTTTGTTGATTGTGGATTTTACATTCTGCAGATTTAATACTGTTTTAAGGGAGGGAGGGTTGGATTGGGTTATTGTATTGTTTTTATTGTTGTAAGCCACCCTGATTGGGCCTCCAAAGGGCAGGATATAAATAATAATAATAATAATAATAATAATAATAATAATAATAATAATAATAATAATAATGTCAAACTTTTAACAATGAATGGGAAATAGTTCATCCCAAGACCTCACAGATGGAGAGCATAGAAAATGAATGAAACAAAGCCTCAATAATGTTGTGTCAATCTCATTACATTATGTTAAAACTTTAAATTACTGATTTTATGCCTCTGCTAAGCAAAAAATAAAAATAAAAATGAAAGCAACAAATTATTTCTCATGAATGTTTTCAAAGCTCTGAAATCATGTCATGTCATTATCATACATTCTTAGTCATTGTAATAACAGAGGCAAAGGTGATTTATAGAAGAATCCCTGCTCTCTGATATGGGCTCTCTCATGGTTAAATCAGATATACTATTGGTATGGTACAAGGCTGCATTCAGCAGAAATGCATTTTTATATTGCTGTCAAATGTTTATTTCACTTAATTTCAACTGTCTGTCTTCCAGGGATGCAGTTCATCATTATGTTTCTTCTTCAATCAAGCAAGAATAATTTTATTAATTTTCTTCCTGCTGCAAGAGGACTTCAAAACCTACACAGTTTTCAAAGACTATTCACAATTCAGATTTATTCTGCACACAATTCTCATGTGGTTCGTTTACACAGAAAACAACATTTTTTGTGCAGAAAATAATATTTCCACACAGAAATAGTATTTTCTACATAGAAAAAGGTGTTTCATGTGCAGAAAAAGCTGGTACAAATAATTCATATGCAAATTTTTCAGGAAATTTTTCCCAACTGCAGCAATTTCTGTGTAGGAAACTCTTTTTTCTGCACAAAAAAATTAATGTTTTCATGAAGACATATCATATTCTATGCAAAATAAACTGTTTTCTGTGCAGAAAATGCTGCTTTCTGTGCAAAAAAACCACATAAAAATTTTGTACAGAAGTAGCTTCAAACTGAAGATTTCCAGTCCTGGAATTTTCTCATAGGGGTTTCTCAATGCTTGCCAGACATGGTGGTGTGCAAGGAGGTTTTGTTGTTGTTGTTGTTAAAATCATTTTCAAACATTTTCAAATATTCATTCCATTGCTAGGGTCTTCACACTGGATTCTACTGATCACATAATAAGGCCTTTCTCATCGCAGCACATCTTCAGTGGTCTTGGCTAGAACATGGCTATAGTTAACCAATTATAGGCATAGGCTTTAGAGACTAATTTTAATTACCTTATTTTCCTGCATATAAGACTACTTTTTAACCTGCAAAATCTATGGTTAAGGTGGGGGGTTGTCTTATACGCCGGGTATAAGGATAAGGAGGATAGGGGTGCTAAAACTCTATATTTTGACTGAAAAAGTGGGGGGTCGTCTTATACGCTGGAAAATACGGTAAAAAGAGACAAAGTAGATTGCAAACTTCACATAAACAAAAGCAACCTACATTTAGAATAAGGGTGTTCCAGAAGTGCCCATTGATACTTTCATTTTAAATGCACGTTTCCAAACCTGATAGCTTTCTAAAGCTTCTTACCCATTTATTTTTTGCTTCTCCTTTATAAATACTTTTTTTTGTTATTTTCAATTCTGTCATGAAGCTTCCAGCTGCCCATTTCCCCTGCAAGTACAATTCATTTCTTTGTAAAAATGCAACCCATGAGAGCACCAAACCAGAAGCACATAGCTAACAATTAGGCATAGAACTGTCTAAATTACTCTTCACAATCTCAACTACTGGGAATATCATCATCATAATTAAACAAAACAGTTATATGGTTTGGTATCATCACCTTAGAGAATGTGTGAGGCACCTACCCATCTGTTCTCTCAAGCTGCCGAAAACTAGTTCATCTTGAGTGCCACCGGCAAGATGCAAATAATGGATTCATTTATGCTGACCTCAGGCAAGATTGACATAGAGAATAATTATTTATAGGTGCTGTTCTGCAGTTTCAATTCATCCTACAGCATTGAACCTAGTAAAAATTCTATTTATACACTTGAATGCAGAATCAAGCCAGCTTGATCTGGCTGTCTTCAGATGTCTTATTAAAAGCAAGGCTCTTCAGAAGCAAATCAAATCCAAAACTAAACACTTCTGGAGATTTTCTAGCAATTTGGAGGAACATAACAATAGACAGTGTGCATCTACAAAACTGATATATTTTCTCCAGATCACTACATACAAGAAAACATTAGAGTAGAGACTGAGGGGAGAGAAAGGATGGAGTATAGTTTTGTGAGCATCAGCTTTATCTTCTAATCTGGGGGGGGGGGACTGTGGCTTGTGAGCTGTAGTTCCTTTTCAGCACTTTATCTACCCAGTTTCCTTTCCAAGGTTCTCTACTCAGCAATGCTAAACACTTTTTTAAAAGGCTAATAAAATGTGTGTGGCCAAAAATAACTACGGGAATGGAAAAATTATAGCATTCTGATCCACCCACCCACCCAAAAATCCTTCATGCATACACTTCCCAAATGAAACAAAAAGTGGGTATTTAATATTTTGCCCAGAATGATGATGATGGTGGTGGAGGAGGAGGTGATATGATTGCATTTTTATGAATGGCATGAGCCACAGTGGGCCCTACTATTAGAAGATTAAGCCCTTGAACTGGTATTTGCCCACTGAATTGTTTTATCAAGTGTGAGAATGGGGAGAGCACAGCTGAGCAGTATAATATCCCTTCCAGATAAACAAAGGGCTAATGATGTGTTGAGTTTAGTTACATTTATTAGATGTCAGTGTGACAGATCCCTTTACTGAGGTTGGACCTAACACTCCAGACCTAAGGAACCCTGCCACTCACACTGTCCTCCTTTCCAAGTTCTCCTTTTTCCAGAATTAGGTTTCTCGGCATTCAGGTGACCTCAGGGTGGACAAGTTTGTTAGCTTTGTGTCCTTTATGGTAAGCATGATCATCCCTTGATTCAGGTGAAAGAAGACAGTATGAGTCAGAGTTAACAAAATAACAACATTAAACAACATTTGTTACATCCTATAGAATAGTAAATGCTATAACAAGTTCCAGTACTTAGGTCCAACCATATAATGATATTCAATCTGAGTTATGTCAGACCTTGGCCTTCAATCAATTCAGGCAACCAACATACATTCATTCCCCACTGATGCATCCAACTGCCAACTATCAATTCTGTCTGAATTCCTTTAGACATCCCTGCTTTTATTCTTTCTGATGCCTCCCACAGTCTGCCTAGTTGTCATGGTCAGCCATGAGGAGGACCCAGAGGACGACAAGGAGCTCTTGGCCCCTCAGGTGCAGGGGGATTTTGAGGCTGTGATAGGGCCCAATTCTGCCCTGCCAGGTCCCAGCTCTGCTCTCCCAGCCCCTGCAGAGTTGACTCAGCCTGGTCCTAGATATGTGAAGTCTCCTTCAGGGGACTCTGAGGCACAGCAGCCCAGCCTTGCCCCAGCAGAGGTCTCAGGTTTGGGAGACATAGAGCAGAAGGACATGGGAATCCCTACCTTCAGCCAGAGGAGAGCTGAAAGGGCGTGCCTTCGGTGTTCCAGAAGGCTTGCTGAGAAATGCTCATCCATCACTCAGCAGCTGTGATAAGGGAGTGGCTCTGTGATTAAAGGCATGTAGGAGATGCTGAGTTCCCTTGTCAGAGATTACTGAGCTTTCTATTTAGTGAATGCTGCTGGCTCTGGCTTCCCTAGACCTTGTCCCTTGATACCTTGCTCTCTAGTCCTTGGACTGCTTTTCACCCTACAACCTTGGAATAGACTCATCAACCAACCCTCTGGCATCTTGACTTTGGACTGAACTGATAGTTGTTGACCTCTGGAATCCTGAACCTGGACTGACTTGTGGCTTCTTTTATTCGGACGGAGGACAGGTCTGTTATTTGGAGACTGCCTGCTGGCAGCTTGGCCTTGCATTGCTGAGCCACTCTTATCAGCTGTGTTTGTGTGTATGCTGGCAGCCTTCCCGGACACTAGTGCCTCCTTCACAGTCAGCATCACAGAGGAATCACAGAGATCATGAGATATAATTACCCAATAAGAACAGATAGTTGAATAGAAACATAAAGCTTTGAGATCCTTCACAGAAGAGGCTATAAAAACCCCAGGGGCACCATGGGACAGAGAGTAAAACAAAGAGAGAATTAGGGCTGAGGTGCCTCCTGTACCTAAGGGGAATGCTGGTAGTAGGCTGGACCATGTGGGGTAAACTCCTAATTTTTGCCCTGCAAAATTAATGCAGTTTGACACTGCTTTAACTGCATGACAAATTGTAGGATTTGTAGTTTTGTGAGATATTTAGCTTTCTCTGTCAGTGAGCTCTGGTGCCACAACAAACTACAAATCTCAGGATTCCAGCATTGAGTCATGGCAGTTAAAGTGTTCTCAAAGTGGATTATTTCTACAGTGAATGAACATCTCCCCACAAACATCCAGGACTCAGATTCCTTTGGCATTGTGAATAAAATAGGACACGTATAGTTAGACACATTAAGGAAATGAGTTTATACTTATGATTATCCTTGGCTGAACATCACCAAGGCTGTTGTTACTTTGCAACTGCAAGCAATTGCCTGAAGAAAGGGGCCTTCATGTAAAAGATATATTTTACTATGTCAGTTGAGCATCTAGAATAAAAACTTCCTTCAGAGATCTTTCTTTCTTCCCATACTTTTTCACTTACCCTTTGTTTAGGTGCATGTGTGTGCTTATGCACAAGCCTCTGCAGAGTCAGAGGTGGAAAAAACACAAGTCAAGTTCCCTGGTAATGTCCACTGAATTGCTGGTTAAGGGGGGTTAAAATAAGTGGGTAGTCACAGCTCAGCTAGATGATTTTCTGGGGTACCATCTCCTGGAGACAAATTCTCATGACATCAGGGTTTTTCAGTCTTATGGTTTTGGGAGACTGGTACTGAAATAACATGTTGTGTTACTGATTGGTGCTAGTTCCTTTTCTGAAGAGATGACTTTCTAAAACTGGTGGAGTTTACAGTACAGTATTTATTATTACAGTCCATAGACCCATCAATACAAACAAATAACAGAAAAAATGTACAGTATCAGATGAGATACAATTTGACATTCCATAGACACAAGAAAATTGATATATTGAATACATTTTTTAAAAGATACACTAAGAGGGACTTTAGATACTCTTTAGAAGGCCAATTTTAGCCTTCTCTCTAATTTTAATTACCAAAGAAAGGAACTTGGTAACTGTCAGGGTGACAGAATAACACTGTGGTACAGGCTGGTGCTAGTTCCTTTTCTGAAGAGATGGCTTTTAAAAATTGCTGGAGTTGTGAGATGCAGAAGCCTTTGGCACTCTAAATTTTGGTTTCAGTTCAAGTCTTGAGGGGATAAAAAAAATCCAGTAAGGGAAATTGCAGAAGCATAACTAAGTCTGCCTTCAGTTGTGGTCATCTTTTTCATTCCCAAATTGTGAAAAGTATGAACACAGCTGGAAAACTCACTCTGCAATCAGGGAAAACAAGGTTTATTTTTAATAATTCTTAAAATTGATGCAATTCATCAGTGTTCAAAACAACAATGCTCCAGTCTGATGAAAGAGGGAAAGGATAGAAATGTAAAGACTAAAATGGAACAATTTAGGCCATAACATATATAATATTAGTTTTTTCAAGATTCTGCTGTAACATGGAAAACAACCTCACTGATAGAAAAACTGGTAAACCATTGTCAAGAGTAAGACACATTTTAGGACTCGTGATTTAAGTCATGAGTAGGAATCATGCATTCTGTTAACTGCCTGGGTCTGTTTTGTGACCTCCAGGGTTTCACTGTCTGACCCTGAAAAATGCCCACCGATATAAAGACTGCAAGTTGTAGAAAGACCTACAAAGAATCTATCTATCCACTTTTTTACATTGAATGTTGGTATTGTGCCATAATGAAATCATGGTATTACTTATTTATATACATCCATGAAGTCTAGTGTTCTTGCCATCTCAAATCCTAAATCTGTTTTACAATGTTTTCAGATCCTTATGTATGTGTATGTTTGTACGAAATTAAACATTTGTAATTTTAGAATGGTTATTACATTAATAAATTAATAAAAATTAAATTAATAAAATGTTTTAAAAGTGCAAATATATGGTTCCTAGAATAGGATCCAGGTTCATTGGGTAAATGTTAAAATTGTCTCTGTCATCCAAGGATGAATTACATTTTATTGTTTCTACAAATTGCTTTTTCCTATTCTTCACAGGAGGCTATTGACTTTCAGTAGTGGTGATGCTGCCAAGCATTGCACCTGTTGCTATTCAATCATGAAGTGTAATAGCTGTGTTCTTGTGTGAATGTGATGAAGAGGCAAAACCCTTCATACAGAGTAGATGCTTTCCAAGCCAATGTAATTTTAACAGAATGTAAAACATTGAGGGGATGCAAACAAATTACACAGTATCTCTATTCTAATGCAGGTGTTGGCCACTCCTGTGGGTATAATGAACATGATCAAATTTAGAGTGTGCTTACATGAAGACAGAAATGTCCTGTAAAATGTTTATGATGAGACAACATACAGATCATAATCCAGGTGCATTCTTGAGGCGGGTAGACAAATGACTTTATTAGGGTACCCATGGATGTCTTTAATGCATTGTAACTAGAAAGAGTTTTCTGCATTGCTATGTAAATAGATTGTTGATGTCAATCTTACTAATAAACACTATGGAAATAGCAGTGTAAGGTAAAAATGTGAAGAATGCAATGGAATTTTCTCAAATGCTTATTGGTGACACTTTCAACCTACAAAGGAACTTTATGTACTCTGTTTATGAGTGGACTCAGCATTTTACTATTTAATTTCTACTGCTAAACAAGATGCCATAAATATATTATGTGGATACACAGTCTATAAAGTGATGCAGGGTCACTTTTCAAAGGTAACTTTTCATTCATACAAAGCATTGTTGTACTCACTGAACATTTCTGAGATATTCAGGATGTGCTATACTTCTACCAATAGCAATGCACTCTCAGATTAAGTTATATTATATTAAGATATATATGATTTACAATCTACAATCTCAATATTAAATGTACAAAAATTTGGGAGAAAATTGAAAATTTGAAGAAATTATTGTGATTTTATGATGTGGATGAGAAAACATTTGCTTGTTCATTCTTGTATGTGATAATGAAATAAGTGAAGATTTACTAGAGATTTGCATCTCTAGTAAAGAGGCTTTTGCTGAGGAGCCAGCTCTTTTACCATGAAAACTCTATGATGAGACAATCCAGAGGACATCTACAAGCAGCACTGTGGCTAATGATGCAACTGGACTCAAGTTAAAAGGAAGTCAGCTGCTGATGTGCTCAGAAGTGAAAGGAAAGTCCAAAGCTGCACAGCACACATTATAGGGACATGGAATGTGAAAAGCATAAAGAGGGGAAGCCAGGCATAGTAAAATAAAAAAATGGCATGTATAAACATTGCAATACTAGGGGTGAGTGAGCTAAATTGGACAGGAATTTGGCATTTTGAGTTAAACAATTACCAAGTGTTTTACTCAGGGAATGAAAAGCTAAGAAGAAATGGGTTGACATTAATGGTGGGGAGAGAGATAGTGAAAGCAGCCAAAAGATATAAGGCAAAGACTGACTGAATCATGCCAATAAGACTACAGGAAAACCTATCAATATAACTATAATCTAAGTTTATACTCTAACTACAGTGGCAGAAAAAAAAAACATTGAAAGATTATATGCTTGAGTCCATGGGCAAACTGATCACACACCAAAACAGAACTTGTAATCATAGGTGATTGAACGCAAAAGTAAGAAACAGAGCAGAATCAAAAATTGTAGGATAATTTGTCCTACAAGCAAGAAATGAAGGAGGAAACTTACTGACTGAATTTTGCAAGGCCAACATTATTATTATTACTTTTGTCTTCATCGCAAATACATTGTTCAAGCAACCTAAAAAGTGGCTACATACATAGACATCACCTAGTGGCCAATAAAGAAAGAAGGTAGACTACATAATTGGAAGCAGAAAATGGAAAAGTTCCATTCTGTTTGCAAGAAAACAAGACCAGGGGCAGATTATTAACCAAGTGTGAGGATGCTCTACAACCAGTAGGGGAACACATTATGTGATCAAGTAGAAATAAAAAGATGGTGTAAACAATACATGGAATAACTATATACCTTTTGATTATATTGATCATGCAAAACTATGGATCACTCTTAAAGAAATGGATGAGAGAATTTCATTCTCAAAGAAAGGAGGGAGTAATTCTGAGCTTTTTTTTTCTTTTCCCCTTGCTGTGAGAAAGCCATTGAAAAATGCACTGTCATTTGGGATTTATTCTGCACAAAATTTGCACATGGTATTTTTTTCACAGGAAATAGCAGTTTCTATAAAGAAAATATTGATTATACTTGGAAATATTACTTTTTACACAGATAATGTTTGTCCCTGCACCCCAAAAAATGCTGTTTTTGTACACACACACACACACACACACACACTCACATACTGTTAAAAATTTATACCGCCTAAATCCCAAACTGTGAACAACACTCCAGTGTTTTTCTTACTAGAGTTTTCTGACACCCAGGAAACACATTTGTGGACATGGTTTGAATAGTTCTAAATATTCTAAGCCCCCATTTGCTGCATATACAGAGGAAAATGTATGGACAGACATACTAGTATAATGCAAAACACTTTTAAGAGGTAAAGTGTACTTTATTCTTCTCTTCACTGACAAAATATTCTAGGGCTAGCAACTTGTGCTGTAAGGTAAGAGATATTATTTGCTGCATGTTACACTGTCATTATTTTCCATCTCCCCACATGATGGTAATGATATTCCTGAATACTCTGCCCATCAAAATACTTTCTGAATAACAGAGGCCAATTACTATGCAACTTATCATTATTCTTCAATCTACAAGTCATATTTTATTCTTTACTTGTTACACACATGTTTTACTTGATATATTTTGAACAGTTTCTTTATGAAACTGTTTAAAGAAAATTAAATTAACATTTCTATAGATCCCCCTTATTCTTACAGAAGGAGAGATAGTGACTTTTAAAAAATACTAGCTATAGCTTGCACTTCACATCTTCAAGTTCCTGAGAAAGTAAATTAAAAATTAAAAATGAATTGCCATGTCTTACAAGTGAGAATATCATCACCATTTATCACCATTTATAACTTGAAATGGTATTTTAAACTGGGAAGATTTTTTTAAAAACAAAAATAATGGTCTCACAGAAGAGATGTTTAAAAGGATTACATTTGAAGAAGATATACTTCAGCTATCTATGTTCAACTTTTTTTTTTTTTTTTTACTCCAGTTCAACTATACATGTACAGTGAGTGAGTTTCTTCGGTAGTAAGGCTGAATAGGCTTTTATTCCTATTTTTCTTAGCTCTGACATTGAAATTTATGGGAGACCATTGACTTAGGCCTACTTCACAATAACTACAGAGATTTCTAAAAATACAACCAAGAGAAGACCAAACCACATACATAATAGATTGGCAAATAGCATCTACCAAAAAGGAAATTCAAGGAAGATTTGGATTTACTGTTTAGGTAGGATCAGGCTTCATGAAAATATGGTTGCCATGTGAAAGACAACATGGGGCTCCTACACCTTTAATGGCTAAGTAGTGTAGGACATTTCAGAAGGTGGCACTGCATGACAAGCAATTCTGTAAGAGATACAGTAGCCCTGTCCAGTATCTCACCAGGCAACCCTAGGTGGAATATAGCTGGATGGCCATCTTTTGGGACTGATTTGTGTGTGTCTTCCTACATGGCAGGGAGTTGAACTTGATGGCCCTTGTGGTCTCTTCCAACTGTGATTCTATGAGATGGCTTCCTAATTCTTTAAAAAATTGTTAATTGTTAATTAGAAATTAAAGGTTACATGTGTGTGAGATGTAGTGAACACCAAGAGCACTTTAGAATCACATGAAATGGCATTTTTATTCCCATTTTAAAGGACTCAATGCAAATTTACTTAGATATAATGACTGGCATCCCATTGAGGAGTTATGAATGCACAAGTTAGACCTATACAAGTACTCATGCTTATCATGGCATTATTGTCACAACTGCAAATATCCTCCCAAACAAACCTTAATAGTGAGAGAAGTCTGTTTTACTGGTGATCGGGGTGCAGCATGATGACATTGTGGTTGTTGTGTGCCTTCAAGTCATTTCTGACTTATAACAACCCTAAGGTGAACCTATCATGAAATTTTCTTGATAACATTTGCTCACATGAAGTTTGCCATTGTCTTCCCATGAGGCTGAGATTGTGTGACTTGTTGAAGTGGGTTTTATGGAAATGTCATCTTGTTGAGCCCCATTTGCCAGCAGATCTCAAAGTCAGTGTGACTGCTGGCTGTTAAGATAGATTTGTGGGAGTTGGATCAGGGAATAATATATAGTTATGCATTCATAACTATGTCTGTGATGTAGGATGTTTGCTGACATTTAAATAATAGTACATGGCTGCAGTGTAAAGAAACTGCATTCAAAATTTAACTTAAATTAGTAATTAACATTTAACTAAAATGTCCAGAACATCAAAATAACGTGTTTATCAAAAGCTGGTAAGCATAAATCTCTTGCACAGGCAGATGTTGCCTTCTTGGTATTCATGGGAAAAACGCATGACAAAAGACTTGGATTATAACAGGCTGCATCCTTCTCATTCAGATTTATGTTTAGCCATGTCTTAACTGTTGGTGTTGATTTTTTGTCATCCACTGGACAGCTGTGCCACCAATGTGCCATCCACTGAAAGATTTACCTGGGACACAGCTTCTTGGGATGAAATGAGATGAAGGAGTTATAACTGTCTCCAAAGAACTTTTCCCATACAGGTACTGGGCATCCTAAATGGCTCTGGTTTCATAGATTCCACTTATTATTCCATCTGATTTGACTGTCAAGCAGGTTAGGAGATATGGATGATTATCTGTGTTTGTTTGTTTTTTTGTTAAATTCATTCAGCAACCACTTTCTCTCTAACTTGTTTGCACTTCAATGGTCTCCCCATCTTTTTTTATTGGTTACTCCCACTATTCTATATGAATGGAATTCAATTAATGGAATTCATTGTTAGGCCCAGTTTGGATTGCAAGATGACTTCCCTTTCCATATATTCACACCACAATGTCATGCTATCATACCACCTCATGATTTGTGTTATTCTGATATGGTGGGGAGGTATGATATGTGTGCGTACTAGATACTTGTTGTCATTGTGTGCCTTCAAGTTGTTTTTTTTAGCTTTATACAGTTTGAAACTGTAAATTATTCCATCACTACTGGTTCCCAGTTTCACTGATTATTATTATTATTATCCCTCCTACAAACTATCAATCTGTTATTTCTATGTACAAGGAACTCTAAGACTGGTAGTTCTTGAAAGATTGTTTTTCAAACTTTATTACAAAAATGGACTAAAATATTAATAGATTCCTTTTGGCTTAATCCTTTCTATGATTGCTATGATTATTTTTGTTTTGCTCTTGATTAGTTTTTTTAGCATAGAATTTCATAGAGTTTTCTTAGTCAAGGACTATTCAGAGGTGATGTTATACCACTTCCTATACTTAAAATGATACATCAAAATTCATTAGGTTGCCATAAGCTGATGGATGATTTAAAGACAGGCAGGCAGGCAAGCTCTCTCTCTCTCTCACACACACACACACACTGAATAAATAAGTAGCCCTAAATTTTGGTGTAACTGCACAGGTTGACTTTACTAGCAAAGGTTGACTTTACTAGCAGACAATGGTTTCTTGGCCCACTATATATGTTAATATATTGGTTTATACTAATTGTTACATCATATTCATATGTAACAAACAAATTCTTATCAGAAAATTTTCTACTTCAAAGGAATAGACTTTCAGGTAATCAGAATAGCATTGCTTTCATACCTCAGGATCAACAATCTAGCTGCTTGACAAACCTGTATCATCTTATTTTTTTTAAAATTATTAATTAAAAAACCAACATATATAAAAAAGACAACATAAAAGAAAACATAAGACAATACATACATACATTTACAACCACTAGACAACAAGAACTTCTTAACTGATCTACTGATTCTGTAATTTACTTGAAATATGTCTTTTACTCCTAAAAATTGATTAATATTAACTATCTCATCACTACAGTTCAAAAGAAAAAGAAGAAGAAGAAGAAATAGTAACTGGATCTAAATACATAGTATAAGGATTTCTTGTTTGTTTTACTACACTGTATTAAATCAATTCAAATACCTCATGGTTATATGGTTACCAAGCAAGACACTTTCTGGTGGGTTACTTTTTAACTTTTTAACAAATAATTTCCTAGCACTGTATCATTCTATTATTACAAATCTGTGTACCATTGCTGACCCCATTTTTGTTCTATGTATCCAATAAAGAGTTTCCACACTCTCTCAAAATCTTTAAATGTTTTTTTTTCTTAAGGATCTGTGTTAATTTATCACATTCCATTAGGTCGTATACCTTCATATAGGATTCCTAGGATTTTCCCCCCCTCCATTTTGAAGCAAAAGTCAACCTAGCCACAGTAGTTAAGTAGAAAATAAGTATGCCATAGTTTCTTTCTATAATTTCTTCTTGATTTATACTTAATAGGTATCTCATTGGGTCTTTATTTAATTTACATTTTATCATTGTTTCTATTGCTTTGTGAATTTCATCCCAATATGCTTTTGCCCATTTACAGTTCCACCACATGTGATAAAAGAAGCCCAATTCTTTTTCACATTTCCAACAATTTTTTCTTTTTTATAGATTTTTACCAATTTGAATGGGGAAAGATACCATCTGAATTGCATTTTGTAAAAAATCTCTTTTAAATTGTAATTTAAGGTGTATTTCAGTCTTTTGGTCCATGTCTTTTCCCATTGCTCCAAACTTATCGAGGTTCCAACATTTTGGGTCCATTTTATCATCTGGGGTTTCACCACTTCCTCTTCCATGTCTATTTTCAGTAGCAGTTTATAAAATTTTCTAATTCTATGATTCTCTTCTGATTTTATTATTTTTTTTCAAATTCCAGATCCACCTCTTTGATACTATTTGTTTTATATCCAAATGAAGTCGATTCTTAATTTGACAATATGTGAACCAAGTACAGTTCAGCCCTTTTGACCTTAATTG
>CM034703.1:115767934-115778040 GCA_020142125.1 Phrynosoma platyrhinos
ATTGTTATGAACTCTTAAGAAGTCATCTCTAGTTTGTTTTCTTACAAAGTATATTACAATGTCTGTCAGGAGGTTTCTCTCCTTTGCAATAATTGAATTTAATTGGAAAATTTTGTCAATTTCCATTCCGAACAGGCTTTCTTCTCTTTCTAGAAAACTAGCTAGTTTTGATGTAAATATTTTCTTTAGATCATCTTCTTTCTGTTCTGGTAATCCACAAATTTTCACACATCTTTCCCTTATTTTTTGTTCCCATATAGCTTTATCATCAAGATCTTCTCTTCTTAGCTTTATGTTATGGCACTTTTCTTCCACCAACTCTACCTTTTCATCCAGCCCTTTAATTTTTTAGTTTATTAATGACATTTCATTTGCTAGTATTTTAACTGTTTTGTTTGTTGGTTCCATTTTTTTGTTGCATGAGGGATGATCGTCTAGTGAATTGGAGCTGGGTTTGTGATTTGCTTATCATGTTTCTTGCTGATTGGCTTTTCAGACTCATCATCGTGGTGTTTCTTGAAATGTTGATTTATTAAATTTGGTTGTAGTTTAAGAAACAGAATTAGTGGTTATGTAAGTTTACAAAAAAGTGTATTTTACCTGTTTTTCACTGTTGATTTATTTAAATTATATTATTGTTGTTGTTCTTGTTGTTGTTGTTTTGTTATTATTGTTGTTGTTTTTGTTATTATTATTTTTGTTTTAATTACACTTGTTTTATTTTGTAGTTTATTCTTATTTTTTTCTTGTTTATTTTTATTCCAAAAAATCAATGGTAGATAACTATTTTTCTCAAATTACTCTTATTCTACTCTACTTTATTGTGTTTTATATCTACTCTTCTTTTTATTTTTTTAAAAAATATATATTAAGTCTTATTATATCTAAATATTTTTATAGTTATTTTTAATTTAATTTTATTTTATTTTTAATTTTTCCCCTATTTTATTTTATTTTATTTTCTCTTTTTGTTTATCTTCTCACCTTGACTGCCTAATTATATAAACAGTAGTTTGCTTTTGTTTTGTTTTGTTTTTTTCTTCTTCCCTTTTTATTTTCAAATTTCTATATATTTATATAGCACTTATATCTACTCCTATGCCTTCTTTAAATACTTATCTTCTTAGTTTCTTAGTTATATTTTCTCTCCTCTTCTGTTTACTTTCTTCTTGTTTTATTACTTACTATAATTTATCTTTCTTACTTTATTGATTGTTTCTACTGCCTTCTAAATATGTCAAGATTCTTTCAGACTACAAATCCCACAATGCTACTGGGTTTAAGTGACAAATTTCTTATTTCTCCTTTATTTCAGTTGGGCTCTTAAAGGGGCCGAGGTATTTTTATCATTCCCCTCTTAGTCTACTTGATTTGTTCCTCGACTCTCCTTTCTCTTTCCCTTCGTCCAACTCCAGTCACAATGGGAACACAGAATACATGAACACGGCATGCCTAAAGCCCCAGGGAACAACCCAAAAAGCAAAAATCACACACCCCTCCTAGCTTCCACCTTCAAAGCTGCTTCTTCCTTCCTCCAAAGCCCTTCCCTCTCCTCTCAGAACCCACCAAACTCCAAGTCCATTCATCAAGTCAGCCCCACTTCCCCACTGCGTTCCCATCTCCATCCTTCTTCAGTTCTTCCAGACTTTGCATGAGTTGCTCCTCCACTAGACCCTCTCCTCTCGCTCTACGCCTTCTGCAATCTCCTCCGGAGTGGCAGCCCAAGTATCCAGGAAGGCAGCAATCTATGCATCCCAGTGTCTAGGGCAGCATCTGAGGAAGCCACTCAATGCCTCCATCTCCATCCTCATCCCCAACTTGATCATGCTGACCAGTCTACTCCACTGCCTCAACACCCTGTTTGTCTCCCCTGGCTCAATCTCATTGTGGAGCACCCAGCCATCTCAAAACCCACCTTCAGGTCTGAATCCTCTCTCTCCTCCCTACTTTACCATGTCTATTGGGGAGGGTTTGAGCAAAGAAACCTTCACAGTCTCTCTTCCTCCAAACACAGGGGCAGAAGAAAGAAGTTGTAGATCAAGTTGTTCTTTACTTTTCTGCCACTTTGTAGTCCTCAGTGTGGGGGGAGGAGAGGAGAGAAAATATTCACTATTTTCTGCAGTGTGACAACAACCTGTTGACCAACAACAGCTTGCCCACACAGTTTTTTCCCCACCTAGAGAACTGAAGCACTTAACAGTTTCAGCTCCCTGTACATTTTGCTCAGGATTTGACAAAGTAATGGAAAATTTTATTCAGCAGCCTCAAAGGGCTGCTTGAGAATCTGAAGAAAGCTGGGAGTCATTCTGCAGGGACAACTGTAGCAGATATTTCATTTTACCCATTAATGAACTCTTCAGGGGACATGGATGTATTTGACAGCTTGCCCAAGTAAAGCAAACTATATTATTCATGCTGTTGTGTGTGAAAGGTTTTTTAAAATCCTGAGTATAAATATATGAACTTGGTTGCAACAAAAGTGTTGGGGGGTTTAGCATTAATTTAGCAAATGATCTCTCCCTCCCAATAATACGCTAAGAATCTCATCAACCAAGTGAAACTGTTTGGGTTTTATTTAGGGATGTTAATATTCAACTTTTCATTCTCCTAAGTGAGGATGAATAATTCCCCTAGTTTGTCTCCCTGCTCTAAAGAAGGCAATGGCAAATCTCCTCTGAAGATATTTTTCCAAGAAAACCCCATGGATGGCCTCATTACACCTTACAAAACTCCAGTTCCCAGAATCCCATAGCAAGGTAAGGGCCTTCCAGCCAGAAGGGGCAGAACTTCTAGTCAGAAGGGGTGGGCTTCCACCTTGTCACAACTTGGTTTTCCATGGAAGAACTGGCCACACCTCCCTGACCCTCCTTGCCATGGCCCAGTTCTCCTGAGGCAAACCAAGCTACAACGAGGAGTTAGGCCAAGTGTGCATGCCCTGCTCATGCATGAGAGGGGGCACGTGTGCCACAGGTTTGCCAGCACAGATCTAAGAGATTGGACAGGCTGCTGTGGGCCCATTCATCAAATTTGAGTTCCACTTTAACAAGGAATTGGTTTCTGCAACAGGTATTTAAGGCAAAGCAGTTGTATTTCAGCTAAGCATGTGCAAGTCATGTGCTCCCCAGTTGGAGAAATACAATTACTATATGGAAACTCTTTTCACTCTTTCAAAAGTAGTCTTTGTCTTTCTCCTTTCTAGAAGGACCCTTGCTTTAGGAGAAATGTTGCTGGTATCTTTACTGCTGCTATTTTATGGCTTGAATGGCTTTCTTATTTTAACATTTTTAAGTAAATTAGGAAGGTCTGGTGAATTTCATCTTTATGTATTCCCACATCCACAAAGTTTGCCCAGGACATTTTCCTGTCTGAGGCTAAGCAGCAAAAATACATGGTAACCTAAGCCAGAGAAGTGGATTTAGCACGTAAGCAGAAAATCATATAACTCTCCTAATTCCTAAGAATAAAATAATTAATTAAATAAATATCAACTTTCTGTCAGTTCATGATACTCCAAATCTACTGCCTGAGGTGGCTGACCCTCCCTTTGCCTAATGGTTAGGCTGGCCATTGTTATCCATGAGATTTCAAATTAGTCCAGTTGTTACAACACAGTTCAGATAGAAGGATAATGTGTAAATTTATAACTAATTAACTAAATTATCCATTGACTTTTGACTATATTGTTTCAATATACAGATAGGGATGCAAAGAACACTCACAATTTTTCTCATCTTCAATGAGAAAAGAGATCTCAATATATTGAATTACCACACCATAAAAATGCTTAATGGTTGTGATTTTTTTTTTACATTTTGGGGCTTTATTTAAAAAGTCATGTTCACAAAAACCATAACTTCCAGGCAAATATAGTATATTGTGCGCAAAAATGTATTTTAAAGAAAATATACTATTTTCTTTACAAAATGGTAGGATGAGGAGGAGAGGGGTTCACAAAATACAGTTTTTGGATGAATGCTCCCCCACCCTCACCCTCCCAAAGTCCTGAAGTGTGAAAATATCTTTGGAAAATGTGTAAAGGTAAAATGTGTCATCCAACAGGGAGGAAAAAAAAACACTTTTGATTTTTTCATTCTTGCATATTAGAAGGAAATAAGCAAAGGTTTACTATCTCTACTTACAAATTTAACATTCTAAATGAGGATTTCCAATTTGCAAACATTTCATATGTCCTATTGTTCCTATCCTATGTGATTGCTGAATCTAATACAAATTAAGCAGCCATTAACTTTTTTCTCTCCAATATATGCAGAACTCATTTATATGAATATTCCAAGTTGTTCAGGAATAACAACTATGGAGGAAAAAACATCAACCATTTGAATTATGCAGATGACATCATATTACTAGCAGAAAATAACAATGATTTTGAATGACTGTTGAAAAAAGTCAATTAAGAAAGTACAAAGGAAGGATTAGAGTTGAACATTAAGAAAAAAAATGACTATAGATGATTACATAGATTTGAAGTAGACAATGAATACAGGTGGATAGATTAATTCAAGATAGCCCTGAGTGTGCAAGACCTGAACAGGGCTGTTGATACAGTGACTTGGAGGGTCACCATAAGTCAAAGTTGACTTGACTGCTAAGAAGAGGAAGAGGAGGAGGAGGAAGAGGCGCAACGCACATAAATAAACATCTCAAGCTTTGATGCAGATTGCAATAGTGCTGGCACAACATTCTTACAAGAGTTGAAATAAGAGCTTCTGAAAAAGAATTCATGTCATTATCCATTACTGATAGTAAACATGACTCATTACCATCAATCAAGTTTGAGTTGCCAGTGGTTCAAGCATCCATTACAAAAAAATCAGGAAATACAGTGTACTATTAGTATAGATACACTAGACAAAAGAATCACAATGCAGGGTTTTAAAAAATCTAGTAATAAAACAATAAGTTTCAGGATAAAATGTTAGGCCAACAATAATAATGGCAGCTACAACAACATCCCCTTTACAATCCACTGCTGATGTTTCTAAGAATTTGTGGTGGATCTTTTTGGGCTTCTACTGTGAATGTGGCAACCTTGAGTATATTAGATTCAGAGTGATTTTCCAAGAGGTCACAAATGGTACCAGACAACATCTAAACCAACCTCATTCTCAAGAGGTCTTCCAAGCAATACCTCTGTGGGTCTTTATATAAAGAGCAGTGTAATAAATAGTTGACTAGATCTTCCATCTCCCCATAGGGACAGATACCTAATCGCAGTGGGTAGGTGAACCCTTTATACCACCCCTCAAAATAAACTGATGGTATTGTTTGAAAATGGAGGCCAGTAATGACTTTTCTGAGGAAAACAAATGATAAATCTTAAAAATACTGTTGGGAATGTTGTCCTCCCTTAATAAGACCATATCATGTGGAAGGAACTCTTGCTATTGACTAGTAATCACATTTTCATAAGAATTAAATTCAAAAATTCTATCTCTAATTCTATCTTTTATTTGTCCTTATGGATTATAGAAGTCTGGACATACTAAAAATAAGATTGGGACAATGATGACCAATAATGTCCACCACTCCTCCAGAGAAGAGAGGATTGTAGCGGTGCCAGAATCCCCTCTCTCCTCCAAGAACTACTGCCTACCTGCTTGCCTGCTGAGAAGACTCATTAACATTACCATTGCTCTGATTGTAAAAAAGTTATTTGCTGGGGTCCCATTGCATACTTGTTGGTATTGACTTTCAGTATGTTAAGTAGTTGAAGTGTGTGTGTTACCCACTTATTACTTGAAAAAGCCTATGGGTGAGTATATGAATGCATTTTTTTCATTGAGTTTGGAGCTCCAGCAGCAATCCAGATATGGGACAGATTTTGGATTTTCCACTTCTTTTCTTTTTGCTCAAGAATATGATAGGGCTAAATTAATTTTAGTGCAGAGGCTCCAGGATATTGGGATGCAATTCTAGACAGCAAGGATTAAGAATTGTCAGTCTAATAACTTGATGCCTCTTTCATTCCTTCATATCAATCATTTTAAGTAAATATGGTAGATATGCCAAATATCAAAATGGGGATAGATTTTAATCAGGCAAGATTAAATATTCTCCTTTTGGCAGATTGGTTTGTTTGGCAAAAGGGGACACCTAAGTTAAAAACAATACACAGTTGTGATTATTTGCTGAGGATATTCTTCATATATTTTGGGACTTTTCCAACTACAGTGATCTCAGATATAAATGCATTTAGCTGTTAAAATTATTGAAAGAAAGGTCAACTTCTGTGAAAGTTTGTTTTCTGCTGTGTAATGGTGCTAAGTATGTAACTTTTAGAACATCTAAATTTCTTATTAATACTTTGCAGTGGGATAATGCCAGGCTTGAATAGTGTATGTAAAATTACCTAACATCTGATGGCCCATGGGTATGGTTTGAATTTGTATTAATTGTATAATGGTTTATTTATTGAGTTTTAACTCTGTATAATGGCAAACCACTAATTTATAATAAGCCCTTGTTTCTGACTGATAGTAATGATAATGAAAAACTATATACTTGAAAAAAAGATGCTCACCACCTTCTGCCATAAGGACTGCAATTCAAAGACACAGCAAACTGAAGTACAAATGGTAGAAGTCCCTTTATCAACCCCTATTCCTTCTTAATCTGTATGGTGAGTTGGTCTTTTATTTAAAATGTCTGTGTCATGGGCTATGCATCCTACTTATCTAATACTAAAAAGAACAATAGCTAGTGGTATTGAGACAGGAGGAATAAGTTTTGCTACCTAAAACACACAGAAACATATTAAACAGAAAAATTATCAACAAAAGTGAACAGAAAATTATCAACAAAAGTGAACAGAATATTATGTTAGGCTATTCTACAAAAAAGTTTAAAGAAAACAAACTTTTGGGACCAGGAAACAGCATTTTCTGCTAAGAAAATTATAATTCTGTGCAAAACAAGCATGTGCAAATTTTGTGAGGTTAAAACAATACAGTTCAAAATATGCTGTTAGAAACCTTGAGTCTCATTACTGAGAGAAAGGTGGGATGTGAATGAAAATAATCATTGTCATTGTTCAAAATATATCCTGCACAAAGACCACCCTTGGTTGTTTTGCACAGAAAGTAATATTTCAGCACATAGTTTGTGCTGGACGAATGGCCATAATAAAAGGATTGATTGATTTCAGCACATAACTATAATTTTCTTCACATTAAATGACGTTACCTGGTCCAAAAAGGCTTTTTTCTGCAAACAACCACTTATGTCCCTATTAAGATTAAGTTTTTTTTAAAAAAACAAAACAAAACATTGTCTGGTGAACTATTGGAGAAACTAGGATCTTACAGTTCAACAGAGCTAGCTTTGCCATTGTTATATCTGCCTTTTTACTGTCTCAGTCAGCAAATGGATCTTCAAGAAACCATAGTTCAGTGGTAAAGGAATGCTTTACTTGCAGAATAAAAGTAAAGGTTTAAGTTTCCCCTTTGACAAAGTTGTCAAGTCATGTCTAACTATAGGGGCTTATCTCCATTACTAAGCCAAAGAGCCAGTGTTGTCAAAGATGACTTCATGATCATGTGGCCATCATGACTACACATACATAACACTGTCACCTTCCATTGAAGTGGTACCTATTTATCTACTTGCACTTGTACATGCTTTCAAACTGCTAGGTTGGGAGAAGCTTGGACTAGTGATGGGAGCTCATTCTGTCATGTGGTACTTGGGCCTTAAACTGTTGACCTACTGATCTGCAATTGTCAGAGTCAGTATCTTAAGTGCTGAGCCACTGTGCCCCTTGCAGAATAGTGCTATACAAATGGTGCAGTTCAGTGGATGTATTTTCTGGACATTGTTTGGTCCCTACTTTCTACACTATCAGCAGGCAGATAACTTTTATGTTTCACAACCCACCAATTGATTGTTCCAGAAATTCCCAGAATAAAAGCAACATTAATGCATAAGGAAGGGGGAGTGCACATTTCAAATGTGAGCAAACAGTGGCTTATTTATTTATTTATTTATTGGCAAAACAGGGAATATGTCTCCAGGTAGAGCCAGAAACCTAGGAGTGTCACAACCAGTCACTGTCAGCAGTACTTGGTGATGTGAACCAATAGTCTGATTCAATAGAAAGCAGGGATGTAAAGAAATCTTGCTAAATTACCTGTCCAGAACAAGACAGCTATCTCAATATCTTGAGACAGCATGCTAGAGTTTTGTTAATCCCATGAGATTTCTCACCTCCAGTATGAGAATGAAAGAAGAATAGTTTGTTTTTTAACTTGATTCTTGTAATTGACTACAAAAAAAAAAAAAACTCTGTGGAAAAGTACCCCCTTTTTTCCCTTTCCCCCCCTTTTTTTTGTAATGCAAAGTGCCTAGCTACACAACAAGTACAGGATGTCTGGTCAATGGATCAAAAAGATACAAACAACCCATTTTATACATCTATTTTTTAAAAAATATCCCCACAACATGACAGCAGCCATTGTAGGTTTCTGAAATTTACGCAATTTGTAGAAAAATTGTTCTCACAGATGTGAAAACAAAGAAATCTTGGCATCTCACAGATGAGAAAAATGTTGGTTTTTTGCTCTTGCATGTGAAAACAAGGTAAGCAAGAATTTACATCCCTACTGGCCAAAGTGTCCACGTGTTCTTAAATGACAGATGAATTGGATGGCACAATGGTGATACAATTTCCCAAAGTATGCTTTGACAGATATATGCACACATGCCATGACACTTCTGAAATAAATGAGAAGAGAAACAGACTTCCCTGATCTACTGATATGTTTGGGTTTTTGTTGTTGTTGTTGTTTGCCATACTTTCTCCAGTTATAGTTTATACTGCTGGCTGCTATGCATTCATTTGTGAACACTTAGGGCTGAATGCAATTTAAGCCAATTTCCAAACATTCTGGTTTTGCAAAGTGAAAAGTTCCTGAAGTAATGGTAATGGGATATGTTTCCACCTGGGTCATATTTATAGCTGGGATAAAAAATGTTTGGCCCCTATAATTAAAAAATATTGGGTTCTATTTGTATACCTACTATAGTTTTCCATTTTCTCCATGCAAAAAGTCAGGAGAAGTAAAATAACTTCAACTCTGCTGATTTTCATGCCACTAGGAAGTTCCTCCTGCAATATGGACAATTCATATTGTCATTCACTACTTGCTGTAAAACCTTAATTAAAATCCGAGGACAGCATGGAAGTAATCTTGTTTCATTACCAGCAAACTCAAAACTCAAAGAGTATACTATAAACAGGAGTCAGTATAAATTTCTAGCCTGTCTCACACTGATAAATCTAATGCCTTCAGATTTAAAAAGACTGGAAAGGCAGAAGCTATCAACTCGGCAAGTGGGCTAACTGCATAGAGGACACAATTAACAACATTGTTGTCATGATGAAATAGACCTTCAGAAAATGAACCCAACCATGCAATGAAGCTATTTAATCCAACTCTATTTCAAACAGTGAATGGCTGTGCACTTACAGATTGGTCTGTTGAGTTAATTGTTGAGAAAATGATGGGGGGAGGGGCAAATAACAGGACAAAATGAAAGTAGTCTGTAATTGTCAAGGATGGAAAACAATTATGCGCCATGGAATCAGACTAGAACCACATTTTCTGAAAGATGGAGGGTTTCTCCTTTCTAGAAGGCTTTAGGTGGATTAAGAAATTAGGGCATAGGAGATTTCACATGGGCAATTTGCTTCTCCATGGTTTTATTTATTCATATATTTCATTTTTATGTCACCTTTTTCCCAAAAAAGGGATCCAAGGTGGCTCACAGGATAAAAACACTTTAAAAACAATTAAAATAACCTAGTTAAAACAGTATGAAACAGTATAAATAAACAATAAAAGTATAAATAAAACAGTTACACAATTTGTTTAATAATATACACAATGTACAGTATAATTGTGCCATGGCTTTGATCTAAACTACATTCCACTGTTTCTGAATCCCAGTTTAATTAATAGACTTTCCAAAATTAATGTTAGAATTGGTGCAAAATGATGAGCCAGGTGAAGACAGCTTTCTTCCTTCTCAGTTTGGTTGCATCTTTCCACTCTATGTGTCATCAGTGATAACATCTGTAATATATATAT
>CM034703.1:115794918-115813640 GCA_020142125.1 Phrynosoma platyrhinos
CATATGACATAATATCACGTCATTTCTGGTGGGAAGGGGTTTGTAAATTTGTTTGTAAATTTGTTGTTGTTATTTGTTTGCATACTTTGTCACATGTGGTGAAGGGTGGTCTACACCTTCACACACACATGTGACCAAGTGTTGGCAGTTTAATTATAAATCTTGTAATTAGACCCTGTACAGCAGAAAATAAAAGTTGTGGCCCGTTTAAACCCAAAAAGAGGCGTCTCATGTACTTTGTGCCGGTGCAAAATGTGTTGCTGCTTTAACAGTAAATCTCAGCTTTTTAATGCCTTGGAGTAGTGATTAACTAACTACATTTTAAAAATAACAATCCAGAATCTGAAGATTATGAATAAATACAGTTACTTTACTCAAACCTTTGAAATGAAGATGCCCAGGATTGCATCAGGTCACTTGACTAGCCAGTTATCAGTCATCTCAGAAGAGGTTTTTCACATCCTCACACTATATTAGACACTTTTCTAGTGAAGATGCCATGGTCAAAATGGATATATTCACTCATATAGTTGGTGGTGATAAGAGAATGGACCTTCTCCTTGGCTGTGGAATTCCTTCCTTTGCTAGAATGGTCCCCTCTTTATTGTCTTTCCACTGGCAGATGATGATGATGATGATGATGATGATGATGATGATGATGATGATGATTATGAGGGACTTTTAGAACTGAGGGTGTTTAAGAAAAGAGAATTTAAGAAGCTCCAGTAGTGCTTTGAATTGTATTCATTTTAACAGTCTCTTATCTTTTTTTAAGTTTATGAATTGTTTGGATATTAGGTGCATCCAAAATGACCAGAAAGTCCCAGATTTTGTACCTGTTCTTTGTGATTTTATTTTGGCGCTCCATGCACATTTTATTTATCCCAGCATATTTACTGCCAGCTCCCAGTACAATCAGAGACTTTTTATATGAGCTCCCTAGGTCAGTTTATTTTAACCCAGTATAACACTGGAAAGAACAGGAACAAAATCTAGGATTTTTCAGTAAGTACTGGATGCACTCATAGTTAATAGTTTGATTCTAATTTAATACTGAGCTTTTGTATGCTTTAAACCAGGGGTAGGCAACCTTTTGGAGACCTGGGCCAGTCCCCTGAAGTCCTGGTCTCCGCCGGGCCGAGGGGGGAGAAATGGCGGCCCACGTGCGCTGCTGCCACTGAGTCGCGGCCATCATTTTAGAGAACAATCTACTTGCAGCTGCCATTTTGTTTCCCAAAAATGGTGGCCACAACTCATTTGCACATGTGCAGTACTCGTGCGTATGCGCAAACATGTCATGGCTGTATGGAGGGCAAAACGCATGGCGGTGTCAGTGTGCGGTGGTGGCAGGGATCCGCCTGGGCCGGTAAGTCCAGCGACCTGGGCCGGAATCGGCCCAGGGGCCGTATGTTGCCAGCCCCTGCTTTAAACTATAATGCAATCATTTTAATGTTGAAGCTGCTACTTTTAGAGAAAAATGGGGCATAAATAAAATTGATGGTGGTGGTGGTGATAGTGGTGGTGGTAATGCTGCTGCTGCTCCTGCTGCTCCTGATGATGATGATGATGATGATGATGATGGGAATGACAACAAACCATGAGCTCTACCACTTAGTCACAGCCATTTCCTATTTCTATAACATAAAGATCTACCAAAAAAGAGAGAAAAGCTCCAGACCCTTGCTGGACAAATTTATAGAAAAAGGCATTGAGATCTTTTTATAGCAATAAATGGTTAATAATCTAATAACAAGTTAGACTCCTATTTAATTTTTCTTGAGGAATGAAATCTGATGCCTTTCCCACCAGTCAGTGCCTCATCTGTAACAGGCTGCAACTCTCATGGTGCTAGCTTGAAATATATTTCACTCCCTTATAATTTCAAATGAACCATGCACAAGAGAGAGGGTGACTAATGTACTTTGCATAAAATGCCACTCAAACTGGCAGTGGCCTTAACCTTGCAATGTCCTTGCAAGAACACATAAGGGCCCTCTTTCCCCAAACCTTGCCATTATACCTGAAAATCCAAATTGAAACCACTCATTCAGTTTCACATAAAACACTTTTTAAAAGATCACTTCAGTTTCACAGCTTTAGTTCCCCAGTTTGAACTTCATGGTTTGAAAAAAACAACATCAAAAAAACAGGGCACTGAAAGATAGAGCATGATGTGCTAGTAATGAAGAGGTTTTGTGTGGGGGGGTCTTCTAGTAAAATAAAAAGGTTGGCCTTGTTCCTGTAATTTCCCTCTCCCCAAAAAAACTTGCTACAAATGATGTTTGAGTTTGACATTACTATGAACAAGTAACACCATGTTGCTATAAAAGTATCAAGTCTTATATTATCCTTGCTTTATCATTTGGAAAGATACTGTACACATTATTTGTTGTTCTGTGCCTTCAAATCATTTTGAACTCATGGTGACCCTAAGGTGAACCTAGCATGGATTTTTCTGTGACTGAGAATGTGTGACTCACCCAAGGTCACCCAATGAATTTCCATGCTGAGCAAGAATCAAACCCTAATTTCCAGAGTCATAGCCCAATGTTCAAACCACTGCACCATGCTGTGTCCATTATCTGCTAAAACCATATCAAACTTGGCATAAATAGTGGTATTATACCCACTGTCCATTGCCAATGCATGGGCCAGCAACCCTTTCTGTTGGCCACATGTTTGGATCAGCAGTTATTAGTAGCAGTATTAGTAGTAGTATTTCTTACCTGCCTCTCCCCATGGATCAAGCTGGGAAACAACAATTAACAGACAAACAGCATCAGTTAAAACAGACATGAATTTAAAAGGACAAATAAAAAATATACATATTAAAACAATCCACATATTATACTACTACTACTACTAATAATAATAATAATAATAATAATAATAATGTCATCATCAATAAAGGTGAAGGGGGTGCTATATGCATACATATTTCCATGTGTAAAACTGTGAAGGTACACCAATAAATGCATGGATTTTGATATAGTACAAGATGCACTAAAAGATGTGTGCCCCTCCTGCTGTAAGGGAGAGAGAGTGAATTTGAATGCAGAATTACAGACATTTAATGCCATGCAGGTTGGCTTGACATTTTCTAGTAAAGTACTGTATTGGAAGCCCATGAACAATCAGATTCTAAAGCCATAAACAGACTCTAGAAGTAGTAGTAGTGGAGCAGTTTTGCAAATGAAGTATCTGACATCATCAGCAGACAGACAGCATCTGCTCATTTAAGAGCTTAAATACATACGCTTTCTTCTCAGTATGTTTGAGTTTTTTTCTTGTTCATTATTTCAATAACAGAATAATGCTTCTCTGTGCACTGTGCATATGGGTGTACAAATGTACACATCCAAATGTACATGCAGGATTTTGAAGCAGAATCTTGTTGGCACGTTTTCTACCTGAAGTCTAGAAGATGAAGCTTATGCACCAAGAACACATGCCACAGAAAGCTCTGCTGTACAGTTCAGTACAGGCTGGAGAACTCCTTATCCCACACACACAGCTGCTGCAGACAGCACACTGAGTACTCTCAAAGAGACTTTTAATCTTCATTCTGATATTTACAATATCTCACACTGACTTACAAAATGCTCTGCTCACTATATACATCAAAACCACTACCCAGGGTATTGGAGCTCCTCTCTTATATACACATTCATTGCTGGAGCTTCTAGTCCAACCCCTTACTGGCATGCAACAGTTTCCTGTTTCCCATGTGGCATGACTTTGCAGTATTGAAGCCTGGGGATGCCATGTGCTGCCTGTGTGTCATCATCTTCCTGTGACACAGCACCCTTCCTACTGCTTGCTCATCATGGCTGCCGCATGACCTATAGTAACCTTTTGCCTTTGTCCCATATTGCTTCATCTAAGACATTTTTCTCTGGATGCATTCATCCTGACATGCACCCCCAAAATGTCTAGATATCCTGCAATATGTACTCCATGAAAAGTGTCTTAATGTTGACCACCTGAGTTCAGACCCACCCTGACAGATATCCTCTCATGTCTCTCTGTAGTAAGTGCCTTAGTAAGTATGTCTGCCACATTTTCATCCAACCCAATGTACTGCAGCCTCAGAACCTCATTCTGCACCAACTCTCACACATTCTGGTATCTGACTCCTATGTATTTGGTCCTACACTTCAAATTCTTGGCTTCCGCCATGGCTATACATGACTGTGAGTCCTCATGTACGACTGCATGGTTCCCCAAGATCCACCAACAACTGCCTTACTGTACCTCATTTGATATGTTTGATAAAGCAGCAAACTTTGCCTCCATGGTACTCAAGGCTACACAGTTCTGTGTTCTAGACCTCTATACCACTGGAGTATCAGCCAACCTGGTTGCCAGACCAGTTACTGATTTCCTGTCTGTTGTTTCTGAGGCAAAAGAACATGCAGGATTTTGAAGCAGAATCTTGTTGGCACGTTTTCTACCTGAAGTCTAGAAACTGAAGCTTATGCACCAAGAACATAGCATTTCAGCTGTGACATGTTCCCATTCATCACACGTTGTCTATCTCTAGTTCTTTTCAGGTACCTTACCACACATTTTAGTGCTCCATGTTTTAGTCCTCCACACTGGACTTTTAAGCTTTCATACTGAGCAGTCCTACAGCAAAGGATATATCTAGCCTCGTGTTGTTAGCAATGAACAACAAGCTTCCTATAACAGTATGATATAACTCAGTGTTCTCAAAAAGCTTGCTTGACTCACCACTGGCATATCCAGGAGTCATTGGACTTTGCACCACCTTGACATTCTCCAATCCACATTTTTCAATCAGCTTGTCAATTTTCTTCCTTTGACATAGTAAAAATTTCCCATCCTGGGTTCTCTCTACTTCTAGGCCTAGGTAGTTTCTCAAATTTCCTAGATTTTTCAGCACAAACTTCCTTGCTAGCTCCTCCTGCACTTTCTTTACATCCTTTCCACTATTTGCTGCTACACAAAGATAATCACATATATCACCAGGATGATATCACCCTTCATGTAAACATATGCATCCACTATACTTTGTCTATAGCCTAGGTTTAACAATTCCTTGTGGATGCACTTGTTCCAGCATCTGACACGTTGTTTAAGACCATACAGTGCCTTTTTCAGTCTGTACACCTTACTACTGTTGTTACTATCATAGCCAGGAACCTATTCCATATACACAGTCTTATGCAGCTATTCATTCAAATATGCAGCATCAAAGTCAAAATGCTTGACTACTAGCTCTTTCCTGATTACCAAGGCAAAACACTTTTTGTGTTCTGCCAAAACCATCTTAAGACTTTCAGGCTTTGCAGTGGGTGAGAACATTTTGTCAAAACTTTCAAATCTGTGTTGGGAATATCCCTTTGCCACAAGCCTGGCCATCTGTATCCAATCGCTTTCTGGTCTGCTGGCCTTTCAATTATTTCAAATACCTTTCTTTCCACTAGAGATTAAAGCTCTGCATCCATTGCCTCATTCCACTTCTGTTCATCCTTAGGATAAGTGAGCATCTTCTGAGCTCAAACATTCTGTTGGTTATGCTTGGCATGTGTGTGACTATGGAGTCATGTGATGTTGTGCCTGGCATTTCCTCACTTGTAGCCACAGGCAAATCCACCCTCTACTTCTGGTTCTCCATGACAGTTTCCACAATGGTAGGAAAACCAGAAATTATGCTACATGGAGTAGCAAAACATGGAGTACACTGACCACAGAAGAAATACATAAATTTAATTTAAACAATTAGGAAATTGAAATAGTTAAAGAATTCCTATACCTAGGATTAAATATTGACCAGAATGGTGAGCACAGAGAAGAAATAAGAAGAAGACAGAATGGGAAGGAAAGCTATGAAAGAACTAAGAAAGATCTTGAAGACAAAGACATATAACAAAGCACTAAAGTTAGAATAGTCCAGGCTATTGTATTCCAGTTACCATGTATGGATGTAAGAACTGGACAGTGTAGGAAATAGACAGAAAGAAAAGCAACTTGTTCAAGATGTGGTGCTGGAGAAGAGTGCTTAGGATACCATGTACATCCAGAAAGTCAAACAAATGGACCTTGAACATATCAGACCAGAGCTTTCCTTGGGACCCAGGATCATGCTGAGGCTACCATACTTTGGCCAGTGGCCACATAATGAGAAGGCATGGATCACTAGAAAAAAAACAATAATGCTAGGAAAGATAGAGGGTAGAAGAAGAAGGGAGGAATGTAGACCAGATGGATGGACTCAGTCAGAGGGGTTACAGGCATGGGCTTGCAGAACATAGCAGAGCAGTGAAAGATAGGGATTCTTGGAGATGTCTCATTTCACAGAATTGCAGGTTGGAATCAAGTTGAGGGCAGCTAACAAAGACAACAAAGGGGCAAAACAGCTTGCTGTCACCCATTTGCTCACTGGGTTGAAGCTACAGGAATTGCACACTATGCCCCCAAGCCAGCATTTTCCCAGTGCAAAAAGAAGTGACAGAGAGCTGCTTCTTTTTGCACTAGAAAAACGGTGACTTTGCCACAGTGGTAACATTTTTCTGGGTTTCTATGGTGCAGAGTGTGTAAACACCATGCCTCAGAAACACCGTGAACCCACCACATATGCAGTCAGCCATGTGGCTTCCCGGTGGCATGGAGGCATGCTGCTGTCTGAACACCACACCTCCATGCCACTGGGAAGCAGGCTCTTTTTGCCAGTCTGTATCAGCCCAAAGTTGGGTTTATGCATGTATATGTCTTGTTTAGATGCTGTGCAAAGTCACTCTCCCAACTTCTGTGGCCTTGCTTGGTCTTTCCCCCCCTTTGCTCCCAAGTAGTAATCAGCTACAGCAACATCCCATAGGTCTTGACAGCTGTGTAGGAAGAGGGGTAGCTGTAGAAAGCTATACATCAGAATGTTACATGTGCAGTAGTGAGGACTCTTGTATTAAAACATATAATATGTCAAGAAGCCATTGTATTTGGTCAAACCTCTGTTAAGGTACTAGTACATTATTTTCTTTCCTCCCCCTGCCTTCCTCTTTTTTGTGCTGCAAGAAACTAACATAGCTACTGCACTGAAAACTGGGTGTGTATCTGCAGAATTCACAGTATGTTTTAGACTCTGTTTTGAAGGTCATTTTGTTGTTTAGAAATGATGATGATGATGATAATAATAATAATAATAATAATAATAATAATAATAATAATAATAATAATAATTTATAGCCCACCCCTCTGAGCTCAATCGGGGCAGCTCACAAATGATAAAAATACAAGATCATCTTAAACCACATCTATTTTAAGCAGAGGCTATGTTATGGTTTATAAATATGCTATGAGGCCATGCATTAACTATCATATATTGCTTTGATTGTTGTTGGTTAATCCTAACTAAAGCAGAACTATTAATCCATTGTTGAATGGTGAGTCAACACATGGGTAAATTCAATTTATTCTATGGATCTGCTTTAGTCAGGACAAACAATAGGGCTCAGGCTAATATAATATTTACTATAAACCTTATAGTTTCACTGATTTCAGAGGAAGATAATTAAGGTTGCATCTCTTCTGTGTTTGGAAGAGTGTCAGCTGTTCTGTTCTCCTTTTTCTCAAAAACATTTTCTTATGACTCTAAATAAGGAAATAAATTTTGGTGACAGCAATGTCCTGGCTGGAGAAAGGGGAGAATAGATGTGATTTTCAAATTGACTTGCAACAAATCTCAGCTCCTCTTTTCATATCATGCACTTATACCTCAATAGAATGTTTGAAATAATAGATTGCTCCAAATTGAAAAGCACAGCAAATATTACTTATAAAGGGCAATGTCTGAATTGTCAGTGACTGAAATTGTCAGTCCTCAAACTTATAACTGCTTTAAAATAAAAACAAGCTAAAACTAGAGTTATTTTGCCTTGGGAAATTTTGACAATTACAACTTTCCTGCTTATTCTGTATAGCCCTGCTCATATGGAGTCATTATTGTTTTGGGGAAGAGGTTGTGTGTTGTTTTTGGTGCTTAAGACAAATAGGGAGAAAAGCCATTATGTTTTTTACATTATAGTGGAAGATAATGGTTTGTTCTGTATATAGCCTCATCTAAACAGAATAGGAACACTAGACAGAGAACCAGAGATCCTATCAGCAGTACTTCTTCACTGTTAGTGTTGAGCAATGGCAAGAGTTTTGAAGAAAATTGTGGAATCACAATACCAGTCTATCTTCTGTCTTTTTTTAAAGATGTTATTTGTGAGTGTGTACAGAATAAGTCAACAGAGCAAACAGAAAATACATTTTCCTGTTTTTCTGCATGCTATGTCTACACAAAGATTTGTATGGATATTTTGTTTGCTCTTTCATCATATACACATTTTGTATGCAAGTTTCTCTAAAGCTGTTTTCTTTAATGTAATGGTGGTTTGCATGTGCATTTCTGTACATTTATCCAGAAACTTCACTACAAAAGCCTGACAGGTGTGAACATTGTAGAATTCTGCTTTGTATTTTGATGGTTGAACTGCAAAATTGTAAAGTTTTTGTTGAAATGCAGATTGTGTGAAATTTTGCCCCATTTTCATTCTGAGGATGGCTGACATAATTTTATAATTTCGTAAGATTGGAGAACTAGATTTTTGTCATGTAAGGGCCTTCCTTGTCAGGGCTGACATCAAGATTCACACAGTTTTGTCTCTGTGGATTCATATCCAATCACCAAAATTAAATAAACATGCAGTAATTATATGGAATCCTGTTCATGCCTTGCATAGGCAAAAGGGTTATTTGCATAAGTGACTTTTTTTAATCGGGGCTTAGCAGCAGCAGGAGAACAACAATGAAAGTTGTTTCATCAGGAGATAAAATGTGTCATCTTGTGTCTGGGTAGCTTGGGAGCTGACAGGAAAGTTTTATCTCAATATGGATAGCTTTCCTGCCATATCTACCATTGGCACAGCACCTGTAGACTTTTTCTTCTAATGCCATTCAGATTAGTGTTTGCATTTATGGAACAGAATCTTCTTGGTTCACTATGCTTATTACTGCTGTTATGTACCTTCAAATCAACTTCAGTGTATGGAACCACATCATGGAGTTTTCTCTTGGTATGATTTATTCCGGGTGGGTCTACACTGGACAGAATACTCCAGGCTGCTCCTAATTTCCCCTGTTATCTCCACACTCTGGAATGACACCAGGTGGATGTTGAAAGGCCCAGCATTGGTAAGATGGCTGGCACCTCACTGTGACCTCAGAGGAAACAACTTGCATCAGTTGCAGAGCTGCCAAGCAACTCTGTGGTATGCTGTGTAAAACGCTCTGGAGTACTCAAGGTGGAGGTAAACTGGTTCATTTGGCCCATGTAGACATGCCCTGAGAGGAGGTTTTGGCCTCCTCTAAGGCTGTAAGAGTGTGACTTGGTCAAGGTCACCAGATCACTTTCCAAGGCTGAGTAGGGATTTGAAACCCCCATCTCCTGCAGTCCTAGTCCAACACATAAATGTCTGCCTCATGCTAGAGGTTGCACAGGATGGTAGGAACACCATCTACCTCAGAGTACCCTACATCTCCAGTGCCTTACTTCTTTCAAGAAGAGTGCACAGACTTTTTCTTCCTGCTTACACAGCCTGTACTATTGTAGGTACACCAGTGTAGTGCACCAACATACTTCTGTCCATAATAATTAACATTAGTCACAGCAGTTATTTGCTTCCACATTTTAAAAATAACACATGCATTTTCATTGCTCTGTTTTATGACTATTTATAACTTTGACACACTGTAAGGAATACATATAAAATGCATTAAGTATTAATTTTCTGCCTGGAATGGTGAATAATGACAAATGACAAGAGATAGTATTCAAGAACATCTGGAGGACCACACATTTCACATTCTCTACTATAACTCCTATCTGCAAGCAAGCATCACTGAACTCAGGGTTGGCACAGAGAGGTTTCCATTATTATACACCAACTAATAGAAGATGGAGAAGAGCCTAACAAACCATTGTTGACATTCAAAACCCTGAACACCTAAGGACCAAAACACCTATTACACCATGCCCAGTTGGACCATGAGATTCTCAAAAGAAGGCTCATTCATTCTTCTATGAAGACAAAAGTTCTCAGTGTTGGTGCTGCTGTGGAACACTCTCCCCTCTATTTTCCATGAGGCAAAGAAGGTGTTCAGTTTTAAACAACAACAACAATAAATCATGCCCATTTATACAGGTCTTTCCAGTTAATAAATCTGAAGTATATCCTGTCTTATTGCTTATAGTGTGAATGGGCCCCAGGTCTACCAGGGCTTTGGAGTAGGGATGTAAGGAATATTAGCACAAACATGCTTTTCTTCTCCTGGAAAGGGCATGTGATTCAAAGTTGGCATTTAAAACAAGAGTAATCTATTAATATAAAGGGTATATAGCTACAGACACAAACACACACATCTGAAGGAGAAGGGTAATCCCTGATCTTGGCCCTTTTCTTTGGCAATGGTTCCAGGACAAAACACCTGAAGTCAGTGGTTGAGCATCTGGGAGTGGAACTGAAATTTGGTAAGCAAACTTTTCAAATATCATGAATTACAACTCCCATCAGTCCCATCAGCATGGTCATGTTGGTGAGAGTGATGGAGGTTCTAATCCTTTGGGACACCCATAGTTGAAAACAGCTGGCCTTGGGATAGATCAGACTCCTGGCCCTAAATCCTATTGTTAGTCTCAAATAAAATAGATCAATTGAATTCCTGGTAACTTGGGGCCTTTACAGACTGCCAGAAATAATGCAACTTGAGTCCACTTTAACTGTCATGGCTCAGTGCTAGGGAATCATGGGAACTGGAGTTTATTGTGGCACCAGAGCTCTCTGACAGAGAAGGCTCAATGTCCCAGGAAAAAACTACAATTCCCATGATTCCCTAGCACTGAGCCAGAGTAGTTAAAGTGGACTCAAGTTGCATTATTTCTGGCAGTCTGTAAAGGCCCTTGGTCAATGAACACACATATAAGATCAATTAATTCTGTCAAGCTGAGGCTAACTATAGGATTCAAGCCTCTTTCTTTTTCACTTGGCATATCACTCACAGAAGCCAAAGTTGTGGTCTCCCACTGTCTTTTCTGTCTGCTTGAAGTGCCACAATTCCTAATACAACATTTTCCACATTTATACTTTGAGAATTTTCAGATCAAAAAATACCTGCTATTCTGACTTTGTCAGCATTATATTAAACTAACTACTTTCAGATGTGCATAGTATTTGGAGTACAACTGAATCACTGAACATTCAAAGTAAATATTTATATCTCATTAGCAAAACAAGCCTTATTATTTCTGCAAATATATAACTATAGAATACCCTCCCCCACAAAAAATGATATTGGATGACAGATTCCATTCAGTTCTCTATCCTATAATGCAGAATTGGATCCAAGTCCTAATGGAATTAAAAGTATGCTCTTATTCTATTAAAACATTTATACCCACAAAAAGCACACACCAAAAGAGTCTCTTTTATATTATAACTTTCCTTAATATTCTCTGTGTCCTTTTAACCCTCCTTTTATGGATTTTCACAAAGACAAGTTACTTCAACACCAAAAACAATAAGTTCTAATAAAACATTTAAGGATTACTATATTACAGCGGCACTAGATTTTTTTTTATTGTATTGGATGTCTGTGATATTTCCATTGCACATTATTTAGCTGGGATGAGGGGAGGGATGGTTATCATTGGGTGCATTTCCATTTGACATCACTTTAACTGTCATGGTTCTACAGTATCTTGGTATTTGTAGTTTTGTGAAGGACCAGCACTCTTTGGCACAGAGGATTAAAGACCTTGTAAAACTACAACTTCCAGGATTCCATAGGATGGAAATACAGCACTTAAAGTGATGTCAAACTGCATTATTTCTACAGTGTAAATGCACCCATTGATTAGTAAATATCATGATGCTTTGAGATTCTTGATCCCTATGATGATTTCCTTATGAAGACAAATTTATCCCTATCCACTCAGAAGTAAGCCCAACTGAGCTGAATTGGACTTATTCCCAGGGAAGAAGGGGAATGCAGCCTTTGTGCCATCTACATCCCCCCTTAGTCATTGAGAAAAAGAATGGAACATATTTGAGTAGAAATTCCCAAGGTTGACCAGGACCCAGATTTGGCTGGTTTAAACTAGGGTTTTCTAAATCAAATTACTTTTAATGTCTGTTTATAGATAGATAGATAGATAGATAGATAGATAGATAGATATTCAATATATGATTAGAGGACATCTGTGGTGGTTAAATGCCAGTACTTCAGACACTCATAGACACAAAGTTGTGAGTTTGATCCCAGGCAGGGATCCAGGGTCATTCAGCCTTCTTCCATCTTTCCATAGGTCACTAAAATGAGTACCCAGCTTGTTGGGGGAAATTGGCTTACACATTGCAAACTGCTTAGGGAGTGTTAGTTCACTGATAAGCGGTATAGAAATGTACTTCCTATTGCTATTGCTATGATCAATTATTCATATTTTTAAAAAAAGTTTGGCTGCCAATAAGCTATCAAAGTTAAAATGTTTAAATTCAAACAATCATTGTTGTTCCAGTAAGAAGTTTGGAAAACAGCCAAACTAGGGAGGTACGAGGAGGGAATTGATGATTGGAGAGTAGCCTTGTTTCACATTTGGCAAGGTTTTTGTAGAACTTATTTCCTGGTTGTTGATGTTGTTGTTGTTGTTGTTGTTGTTCAAGTCATTTCTGACTCATGGCTAGCCTAAGGCGAACATATCATAGGATTTTATTGGAAAGTTTCTTCACAGAGGGTTTGCCATTGCCATCCTCTGAGGATGAGAGAGAATGATTTGCTCAAGGTCACCATGTGTGATTTCCATGGTTGAGTTGGGATTCAAACCATAGTCTCCTGGTGTCCTAGTCCAATGCTCAAACCACTACACTGTGCTGGTTTTCAGCCCCAGTCCTACTATGAGGCATAACTAAACAACTACCCAACATGATAGATGTTGAGTGGTACAAACTCTTAGGGGTTGTACACACTGCTTCAAACTGACTTGAAGTCTGTCCAGACAGTGTACAATGTATGATGTGAAACCAGGTGGAAACTTGCATGAAGCCATACTTCAGGGCTAAAATCTAGAGCAAAAAGAAGATCTGATACTCTGCTGTAATGCAGAAAATGCACATTATTGCATGTGCATATAAACAGCACAGTGTAGGTATGGGGGAATGAGGGAAAGCCCAGGCAGCATATGAAAGTGGAGCATGTGTCCTGGGACCAGTGAGATGTAGCCACCAGCTCCATTGCTCAACATACAGTTTTTTCAGTTTAGCATACATGAGTAGCCAGCTAAACCATCGACCCATCATACCATCAACCTGTCACACACCAATGCAAAAGTATGACAAAAACAGCAAGTCACCAATAACAGAATTGATACAATTAAAACATACACAGACCAGACAGTCCAATGGGGGGGGGGAATGAGGTGAAGGGGCATGTATGGGGGGTCTTCATGATTGTGCTTTGCCAATGTGTCACTGTGCAAATTGATACAGCATATGGGCAATGCATCACTCATGTGACCATGTGGCTGATTGTAGAGGGCATCCTGGCCAGGAAGAGGGAGGTAATTGCCAATCTTGGATGGTGTGCTTGTGTAATGGTGCACATGCATGGGGGTGAGACAGAAAAAAACAATTTAAGCAGTATGGCTTAATGGTGCATATTGCAGACTGCCTGTGGGGGTTCAGCCCACCTTTGGAACAGCTGTGTTGACAGTGTAGTTCCCACCTACTTTCATAAAAATCAGGATGGTCCAGTTTTTCCTGTATGTCTGCTCAGCTCCTATGGTAGTAATCGTTACCACCCCTGAGTGACATTTCTTCCTGGAACTGAAATGGAATTAACTTGCATGAGTGCTACTTGATGTACACAAAGCACTCAACAATGAAGGTGCAAAAATAAACAAATAAGAAAGAATACAACCTCAATGTTTTCCTGCAAAATCCTATATATTTTCAACAAAAAAATTGTTTGTTTGTTTTTTGTTTTTTTAAATGGCCTTTGTACAAATAGAGGACCTGAGCAATAATAAATAAATACAGAAGTTAAAAAAAACTTGCAACAATTGGCCATTTTCCCCAACACTGTATGAATGTGCAGAGACAAGATTCTAACATCATTGAGATAATATTATTTCCTATTATTCTTCACACACTTATTATACAGGGATTCAGATCCACTCCTTAAAGAACAAGATTAATCTATCAGTTTGGCTTTCTCCCACATTTAAGGGAAACAATTCTCAATTTTTTGAAATTTTTAAGAATAAATTTGAGAATATTGCTAAGCTTTTCTGAACACATGGGTTCAGTATGAATGCATGTGCTACATTCCTGCATCGGTAACGATTCAGTATTCATGTTTATAATCATAGAAATAATACCACAAATGTCCCCACAAGCCTACCTTCACAGCCAGCAGCTGTACCAATAATGGAGGTCAGTGGAATAAGCAGAAGCAGGACCACTGTTTCAACTCCTCTTTCCATCATGGAGCACTGGTGGGAGAGGCTGGAAATATCATCCTGCTGTCCCCCAATTGCCAACAGAAGAGATCACCCAGTGAGGCTGCTGGCTCTTAAGTCAGGTTTGGAAGTTTGGAGAATAAGGGAAGATATATTGATACATCTTTGCTACTATGTCTGTGATATAAGATCTCAGCCATGATGTTTTAAAGTGTGTTAACAGCTGTTTTAAATTAATGTATAATTTTATATTTATATTTCATTTAATTATAACATTTTAATATGATGGTAGAATTCAAAGACCTAGCCATGTGAGTCTGGCATATCAGTATGCAAAGGGATCTTGTAGCACTTTTGAGATTAAATGAAGGTGCTACACCTCTTTGCATTTTAATGTTATTTAAGCCATTTTGCATCCCAACCTTGATAGATGAGCAGGTTTCATAAGAATTAATAAAATAAAAATTGCCTCTAGAAGCAAAAACAGATGGGACAAATCTAAGTTAATAGTAGTTAACTTATTTATTGGAAACCATGTCCTATGAGGAGCAGCTTAGCAAGCTGGGTAGATTTAGATTAGAGAAGAGAAAGTTAAGGGGTGACATGATAATCATGTTTAAATATTTGAAGGGATGACATATTGAGGCTTGTTTTTTGCTTCTCCAAAGACTAGGGCACAGAACAATGGATTCAAGCTACTCTATGATTCTATGATTTACACTTCATCATCAAAAGTCTGGAAATAGGATGGTCAAAGTATGACCCTCAAAAGGCTGCTTGCTGCATTTACCATCCCCTTTTACTATTGGCTATGCTGGCTAAGGCTTATGGGAGCTGCAATTCAACAATTATGTGGTAGTCTACAGATTGCCCAGTGAGGTGGTGGCTTAGTGGTTAAGACAAGAGTTCTGACAATCAGACTGAGTGCTGCATGATGGGGTGAGCTCCTGTCACTAGTCCCAGCTTCAGCTTAGTAATGAAGATGAGCACTGTCCCCTACAGTTGGTTAAGACTAGACATTCATGTCAAGGGACTACTTTTACCTTTACGTACAGGTTGCTCACCCTGGGGATGGAATCTGTATGCACATACATACATGCTAGAGGGAAGTTCCATTTTGTTTGTTTGTTGCCGTTGTTATTTGTCACTAAATGGACTTTGACATATGGTGACACTACGAATGAAAGACCTCCAAGATCCCTGGTGATCAATGGTCTTGTTCAGGTCTTCAAACTCAGGGCCATAGTTCCTTCCCATTTTGTAGCAGCTCTTAAATTTTCTCTTGAGATGGAAATATGTATCTCTAGTAATGAGAGAGCTGCTTTATTGATTCATTTGCTTCATCCATGAAGGCATTTTGATCCAAGTTCTGAGCAGGATGTTTCAGATCATCCCTGACAACAAAATTTATTTGTTTGGCATCAATCAATGTCATGAGTTCTAAACCTACCTTTCATTAAGGGGAAAAATTGCTCAGTATAATCACTAACCCAATGTTAATTAAAAGGTGCTGTTTGGAGCATTAATATTGCTTAAAGCTTTGTTGAACACTCATCAATCTTTTCTATGCTCCTTGTGCATACTAACAAGCAAGCCAAGCATGTAAATAAAATAAAATATTGCCAATCCAAATTATCCAACCTGTGCTAAGCATGAAGAACATCTGCAATATAGGCAAGCTCCCCATATGCTTTTCTGTTACCCTCAGATTTTAAGATTTTAAAAAAATGTGGCCATGATCCATATGAAGCTAAGAGCATTTAAGTATCTGTGATTTCAAAAGGAACATCACAATTCACATTAGTAATTTTCTCACCTCATTAAAAAACAAAAAACAAACAAACAAAACATTACATTGTGTTTTTGGTTCCTATCTTGGGTCACCTTCACACACAGCAACAGGAAATCCATTTGGGTAGGATTTTTAATTTTTTTATTTTATTTTATTTAGTCAAATTGCTTTGGACACTAACCAGATGTACTTGGCATTTGAGAAATATAAACACTACAGACATTTAAAAAGTGTGTATAGAAGTGGTTTGAGTGTTGGGCCAGGAGACCAGGGTTGGATTTTTTTCTGTGAGGAAAATAATATTTGGAGACAAGGGTTGGAATACTGGTTCAGCCATGTAAACCAACTGGGTGACCTTGGGCAAGTCACACTCTCTCAGCCTCAGAGGATGGCAATGGCAAACTTTGCCAAGATAACCCTATGATAGGGTTGCCTTAGGGTTGCCATAAGTTAGCAACGACTTGATGACACACAACAACAACAAATAGAAATGTGTACAAATACACAACATGAACATGTTTTAGATAGTGAGGGAATGCATACAGTTAATGGATATAATTTAAAAAAAATATGCATAACACACACACACACATGCATAAAGGATCTGGACTTTGGCCAATAAAAACAGTTACCACTTTCATGAGACAACAGTGGGTGCAGACTGGATGGAAAGGGGAAAAGAAGGAAGTCCCCAGAAAAAAAAAATGATAGATATTGATAGTGATGGATATTGGAAATATTTTCTGATTTTACAATCCTTGGAAGTTAGAGATTCTGCATGTTTTAAAGTTTTAAATAAAGGTTTACTTATTATAACTTTATGTACACTTAGCCAAGTAGCAGAGGCATTAAGAAACCCTATTAATGAATTCCAAAGATACTTATCAATACAACAAGAGTGCTTGATACACATTGATGCCTGATGCATAACAGCACTGATACACATTGGTGTCTGATGTGAATTGATCCTATTGTGCAGTGATCACATTGCTGGTCCTGTTACATAGTAACATAACAGGAGAACTCTGCTGGATATGGACATTATGACACTTCTCAGTTCTAATTCTGGGTGTCCACTCATAAAGATGTAACTTCCATACAGGATCTAATTGGTATTTCTTTGCAGAAATATTGTTTTTTGTACAGAAAAAAAATTGCAAAATGTTGTACAGATTAGGTTTCCATCAGCGCAGGTTTATCCTCATGAGGCTGTCCCAACACTAAAAAATCTCATATATTTTTCATTCCTAACCCCACTCTCTCCCCCACACAAGATCTTGGCTTTATTTTGGCTGACAAGTTAAAGGGGGGAAGCAGACGAGAGCTTCCCAGACGCCCTGGGCTGGCGCGCCGCGGGGCCGCAGCCTCCGCACCTCGGCGCACCGGCGGTGACCCTGGAAGGAGCGCTAAATCAGCGCTCCTTCCTCAAGACAGCGAAAGTGCACACTAACAGCGGCGGGCGCACTTTCGCTGTCTTTTCCGCCGCGGCGCGTTCGGCTGCCGCGGCGTGAGGTCTTCCCCGGAGCGCCGGCCGTGCGGAGGGCCACCGACTCCGAGGGCGACCTCAGGGAGAGGAAGGGGCGCCGAACGTGCGGCTGCCCCTCCTCTTCCAAGCCTCCAAGACGACTCTATTAGTCGTCTGCCGAGGCCCAAAGTGGGTATAATGGTTCTTGCTTTAAATTAGCTCCATGGTATTGTTTTAATTGTTGTGAGAGTCCTGAACAGGAAAAAGGGGGGCAATCCTATTTAAACAAAAGGAAGAAAAATGGCTTCTGTCCTCTTTCTGTTACAGCCATACAGAGGGAAACTGGGTTGATCAGTAGTGAAGATCATGACCTCTGTCACCATCAAGAATGCTACTTAGATGGGTAAACACTTTGCTTCTGTATTCAGCCTCACTCCTACAATAGTGGAGGTGGATCCAGCCTCTTTACAGATTGAAAGCTTCCTGAAAAAGTAAGAGGACTTCTCCTGTACTTAACACTTTTGTGAAAAGAAAAGAACATCACCACTTTAGTATACTAGATTGTTATAATCTATGTAATGAACTGCAGCAACTATAGGACCATAGCGCTGATCTCCCATGCAAGCAAAATTATGCTCAAAATTCTGCAACATAGACTCCAACCATACATGGAGAGAGAAATCCCAGAGGTTCAAGCAAGGTTCAGGAAAGGAAGAGGCACTAGGGACCACACTGCAAACATACAATAGATAATGGAGTGCACCAGGGAATTCCAAAAGAAAATCAACATGTGCTTTATAGACTATAGCAAAGCCTTAGACTGCATAGATCATGAAAGGCTATGGAATGCCCTTAAAGACATGGGAGTGCCAAGACATCTGATAGTCCTGATGAGGAATCAATACTCAGGAAAAGAGGCTACTGTCAGAACAGAACATGGAGAAACAGAA
>CM034703.1:115832425-115842757 GCA_020142125.1 Phrynosoma platyrhinos
GCCCCTCCCCTTCCCTGCCCCCAAGATGGCCTTTTAAGCCGTCTGCTTTGGAGGAAAGAAGAAATCAATGTGACTTGCAACATGTAGTTGTACATTTTATTTGGCCCAATAAAGGTATAATTGTTTGGATGTCTTTGGATTTGCTGTATGGCCAACATGGCTACCCCTAGATGTTTTTTGGATTTCATGATACCACATTTTAGCCATCACATGAGACTCCTAAAGAGAGAACCAGTGCACTAGAATCTTGCTACTAGAGGCTTCTGCCTCCAACAAAGGTGAAGCAATTTTTTTCTAATATTGGAACTGATTGGTATGCTTTACCCCTACATCACCAAAAGTTTTCCTGATGTAAAACATGAAGACTTCTTGAGAAATTCAGCATTGTCTATCTGCATAGGAGCCTGAGGCTTCACAAAGGAAAGAGACACACTGGATTCCAAGGAAACATCTTCTTTGGATTGCAAATGGACATTAAATGTCCTTGGCTTGAAAAATTTTCCACCAACCTCATGGCCAAAGGAGGAAGAGCCAGCCTGTAGATAGTCCTCCCCTAACATTTGAACTGAGATCAGAAACAGAAAATGTAGGCCCAAGACTAACATCTTCATTTTTTTCCTCCTGTTTGCTTGATGAAGAAGCCAGTGTGACTTTGAAAGCTTGCAACATGTAGTTGTGCAATTTGGCTGGCTCTATAAAGTTATCATGGATTTCTTCTTCTTTGTAAGACTCTCTCGCCTCATGGTCACCTGAGGTTTTTATAACCTCTGATGGAAAACTTCAGGAAGCTTTGACAACTGGTCATTTCATTGGGTCAGTTGGTGATGACTCTCCAGTGATGTGGATCCCAATAAATGTTAACTTAAATTCATCATATCCTTAAGCCTTTGTTACCTGAAGGAGAGACTATCCTCTCCACTGTGTTGAGCACAAAATGGGAGGGCCATTATTGCAATTAGTAGTATAGATTTTTTGGCAGTTCTCTTGACCAGGGTGAGTTACGTAGGAGTCTTAGACCAATGTTGCCTAATCATTTCATGTGGGAAAGGTACTGGTCATCCATCTCAGAGTTCAAGGTCCCTGCCCAACAAGGTCATTGCTTCCCATCCAGGGCCATTCTGGATATATCCTAAGCTCAACAGAGATAGAAAGAGTTCGTCCAGAGTTGGAGACCCCATTTTTCACCATCTGCTCCCCCTCTGCCCTTCTAAGCTGAGAAGATGGCAGTATTTCTTCCATAGGAAGAGCAGCAAAATTGCCACACCTCCAATCAGCATCCCTGTTAATCCTGTAAAGACTTCTGAGGCTGAAAGATCCAGGACCCCAGCCCAACATCACTGATGGTTTTACAGGGGTTGCTAGCAGCAATATCTGCTGTGCAAGCAGCAGGTCACTATGCTGATCCTCAAAACCTGCCAGACAAGCTGTATGGGATCCTTGAAGAGACAGCCAGTTCTTTCCTTCTTTTATCAAGTGTGTGTGTAGTGTTCCTGGTCACTTCCAACCCTCAAGTCTGAGAGAAATCTGCCCCTAAATTTATGAGCCATTGCAGGATGATAATGAAAATCAACAGCAGGAAGGAGGTACAACCTCCCTCACAGGTCTCCCTACCCAAAACCTGACACCCTTTCAGTCTTTGGGACTTTAGGCATTGAGATTCTGTACTTCCTTTCATTAGGTCCAGGCATTCAGAAATCTGTCCCCCATGTTTTGGTCCAATAATTCAATTTTGTGGCCTGGGGCTTGGCAGAACCACACAGCCTGTCTTCAGTCTTTTTTAATTAGTTTATCTTTAGCAGCTTCTGGATAAAGGGGGTGCTATGTGTCCTAATTTTTCTTTAATTCTGTGTTTCACCTATGCTTTTTCTATTTGTGGCCAATATTCGTGCAGGCCTTGTTTTAAATTTATTTTCACATGGCCATTTGAGTGTTTTCTTCTGCTTTTGTTTTTCCCCGTTCTTTTATTTGGCTGTTGGGTGGACCACTGGCCCTTTCCTTTCAATAGTTGACTAGACTTGCTTTAGCTTCCTTGAGTTACTTGTTTATTTTCTATGTTAATAATTACAGCTGTTATATTCAATCTGTTCAATAATTAACTGTGGGGAAAGAGAACAGGAAGAGAATCTAGTATTTGATACTATGATAAAGTGGGCAACTGATTGTGACAGAGTGATTGGTATAGAAAGTTGGAATTATGCTAGAAACAAGACACAGAGATTCAAAAAATCCTAAGACTTAAAAGAGAACTACTTTAAAATGGAGCATAGATGGTATCTGATGCCAAGCAAAGTCACTAAGATTTATAAAACGAACTCTAGTAAGTGCTAGAAATGTAGAGTAAGGTGGATCCTCGTTCTATATGTGGTGGAGATGTCCGAAACTGAAGATTTATTAGGAAAAGATTTATATCACAATTGCAGACATCTTGAAAGTTAATTATGAATTGAGACCAGAGATCTATCTTTTAAATATGCTCAATAATATCCTGTCACAAATAGAGAGAAAGCATTGATGAGTCCTTTACGTGATAACAATGGCAAGGATTCTTGTGGCTCAGAGATGGAAACAAAAGGAGCTATCGACAATTGATGAATGGCTAAGTTATCAAATATGAAAGAAATTTACATTTTAACAGCCCAGTTGAATCAGAGAGATGCAGAGATTATTGAGACAGAGTGGTTCTCTATAACTGAATTTTTCAATAGCAGGTGGAATTAGGATACAAGTATCAAAAAGTAAAGAATTGTGAATCATAAGGAATATTTAGTAAGGAAATAAAATGTATGAAAACTGCCCCAAAACAGATGGGCAGTAAAGTGCAGCTTCTGGCTGCTTTGGGGGCATGGTATTTAGATTACACGTTCCCCCAAAGTGGCTGGAAGCTGCACAGAGAGCACACCCAGCTGGGAAAAGTGATCCTCAAGAGGAGCAGAGAAAGCCTGCTGTTTGCCAGCATCCCATTTGGGCAGTGGCAGCAGATCAGATCTGGACTGGGCACATGCGATTGTCATGATCCCATGTCGATTGGGGTGGGAGCTCATTTTGCCCCATCTGTTTCAGACCCCTATCTTTCAAAGGACAAGCATCTATCTTGCTCCTTCATCATCATTCTTGAAATCATCCAAAAGCTTTACTCTAAAGAGAAGAATCCCTATTACAATGGGTTATCTTTGTCCCCTGTTTTTCAACTCTGCCAACCCCTGAAATACTCCCTTAGTGTAATGCAACCATGTTTTGATTTCAGGCATTTGGTAAAATTCTCAACCGAGCAAAACTGCTTGATTGGCCACATATAACTTTTAGCTATTTACCAGTGTGCCTGGCATTTTAATACTCTGTGCTATTGTGGGAAAAGCCTTTTTGTTGTGCAAAATAAAGTAGATTGAACCAGAGGGCCTGTTTCCTTGTGAAAGGCAGTGAGGCAGTGGAAGCTGGTCTCAGAAGACCTTTGATCAGTGGTAATTGTGGTATCATCCTCTCTCCCCATCAAGCTTTTCTTTCCTCTTCTAGCCTGTCTCCAGTCCTCAGAGGTGATGGGTTTTGCATAGAAGTATAGTATCTAGATCAAGGGAAGTAATAGTGCCACTGTATTCTGCTTTGGTCAGGCCCCACCTGGAATACTGTGTCCAGTTCTGGGCACCATAATTCAAAAAGGATGTGGAGAAACTGGAGAGTGTCCAAAGGAGGGAAACTATAATGGTGAAGGGTCTGGAAACCAAGCCCTATGAGGAATGATTAAGGGAGCTGGGGATGTTTAGCCTGGAGAAGAGAAGGTTAAGAGGCATCCAGAGCTAAGTTCTATAGTGTTAAAGACTTGGCCAATGCATTTCATTCTATCTTGTTACATGAGAGCTGCTTCTACAAGTTCACATTTGAATTCAGAGGCATCCAACACATGTTTAACAGATGCTCTCAAGGTTTTCACTCCAACCCCAGTATATGCCATTCACATGTGGTAAAAATGTGGACAAAATTGCACCCTGCATCACACCCCCATGTTTTGTGCTATGTGGATGACACACTGGTACATTCCAATTAAGAAGAAAAAACAACAGATATCACCAGAGAGATTCTTGTCCTGATCAGAGACACAGGATTCAAAGCAAAGAGGGACAAAGTGCAGCTAGTGCAAACTCAGGTCAAATATCTGGGACTAAACTTGAAACCTGACTGCAGATCACCAGACTCCCAGTGGGTAGAGACTATTAGAAAACTTCTGGCTCCCACTGATGTAGCTTCATTAAGACCTTTGCTGGGCACATTCAACTTCTCCTGGGACTTCATTTATTCAAGGCCAAGCCTTTATATGATTTGCTAAAGAAAGGCATCATCTGGGAATGGGGACCTAAACAACAAGAAGCTTTTGTCACCCTAAAGAGAGCTCTAGTGCATATTTCAGCTCTTCTTCACCCAGACACAAGCAAACCCTTTTACATCCAGCTACAGTTTCAGATGGCAATGTAGCAGCTGTTCTTTCTCAGCTGTGCAACAGAACTCAGAGAGCAGTAGTTATGCATCCATAAATTTATCACCCATGGAAATCAAATACAGTCTACATGATAAAAATTGTCTCACCTTAGTCTGGGCACTGACTAGATGGGAATTCATCATAGAAGAAGCAAAAATCATTGTACAGACACTACACATACCCTTAAAATTTATACTCTCAGGAAAAGTACAGGATGGACAACTACACAATGCCAGAATAGCTAACTGGATCCTTGAACTAATCAAGAGAGGTGTATATTACCATTTACAACCAAGTGAGCTTTCAGCCCCATATAGCTTGATTGTTATCAGAGGCATTCGTGAGTGTCCCCTTCTTCCCATCAGAGAAGATAGATGGCCAGTGAAAGCAGGGGAATCTCTCCAAAAGGCACTTTTGCAAGGGTTCACTTGTTGGTTTTGTGATGGGCTGTCTTCTTGCCCTGAAGGAACCCATTTAATGGCATATGGAGTGATGCATGTGAATGATGCTCACTTGCTTCAAGGAGCCATTTGGCCTTATTCCAACTAAGCTGCTGAATTAGAAGCTCTCCGTGCTGTGCTGAAATTCAAGTGCCCTGAGGTACCTTTAGCTATTTACACAGATTCACAGTGGGCAGTGAATGCAGCGACAGATTGGCTTCCAGTGTGGTTAGAGAGTGGAAGGCAAGTGATGGCAAGGCAGTAGCACGTACATATAAGTGGAAGATAGTAGCCCGATTGCTCCAAAAGTGGACAGACACAACCTGGGTTTCCTATGTCAAGTGAAATCAAAAGGGAAATAGTAAAGTGTCTCTGTGGAACAACCAGGCAATAATTCTGGCACTAGCCAAAAAGGCTACTTGATACCCGGACCTGAATCTGAATCAGAAACCCCAGTCAATTTCATCAATGTTGCCAAAGGAACCCATCATTCTTCCAACCTTGGATCTAGCAAAACTACAGAAGGGAGACTCAGAGATCAAAGAACTCATAGACAAAGGAAAAGATCCCACAGGAAAATATAAAATAGAACAAAAGGAAGGAGTGTGGTGGGTTGAAGAAGAAAATTACAGCTGGATAGTCCCCAAGGAACTCTGAGAAGATCTAATTCAGTTTGTCCATGAATTGGGACACAAGAGAAGACAAGACACTTGTGAGAGAGTGAGAGAAAAAGGATGATGGCCCCAGATGCAGCAAGAAGTAAACCAGTGGGTAGACAATTGCTTGTCTTGCGCCATGGTAAACACAGATCTGAGTGGCCCCAAGGTCCTGATCCAACACCAGCACATTGAAGGTCCATAGGCTCATCTCCAAATAAACTTAATCTGCCTCCTACTGACCACTCCTAGACAAAACAAGTATTGCCTCACAATCATTGATCCCTTTAGCAAATGGGTGGAGGAATTCCCTACATAAGACAACATTGCCATTACTACTGTTAGGGTTCTGTTTAATCAAGTTCTGACTAGGTTTGGGATCCCACGTACTATAGAACATGACTGAGGGATGCACTTCTCAGGGGGAGGGATGCAAGAGCTGTGTAAAGCATTAGGGATTTGCCAGAGGTTTCATATAGCCCATCATCTGCAGAGCTCAGCTCATATTGAAAGGACTAATAGAATTATGAAGGAAGCATTGCAAAAGGTAATGTGTGCATCTGGAAAAGACTGGGATGCCAAACTTCCCATCATCCTCATGGCCCTTAGAGGAACTATAGCTTTCAATGGATTCACCCCTCATCAGGTCATGGCTGGAAGAAAAATGTTGATGCCTGAAGCATTCTGGGTAGACACTAAACTTCCCTCTGACCTGGAGCCCGTGGTCTTAAACCAAGAGTAGGTGTGGTCCCTAGTCCAGAACATTAGTTGCATCCACTGCCAGGTAGCAGAAAAATTAGGGAAAAACATGCAGGCCATAGACTGAAGGCTGAGTTGGGTTAGAAACCCAGCACAGCAGGATATGGGTCAGTTTGTACTATACAGGATTTTTTCTCAGAAATGCCATGCCCTATCCACTACATGGGTGGGTCCTGTTAAGATCACTGGGATAGTGTCTCCAAGAAGTTTACCAGGTGTGTATTCCCAAAAAAACATGGAGACAAGCCTAAATATTTTCACTCCTCCCAGTCTAAACAGTGGAAGGGTGGCCCAGTTCCTGTAAAGCCTGTAGCATGGGACTGGCCCAAATTACCTGTAATTAATCTGCCTGGAACTGTTTTGTTCCCTGAGGGTGAGTGAATTAAGCTCAAAAATTAGTATGCCTCTAGATGCAGATGGATTCATGTGAGATTGTGGGTGCTGCCCTACCCACCTACCCAACATAGTTTAACACCAGTTGGGAATACAACATCCAAGCTGACTGCCACTGGGGGTCCCCATATCCTGGAATTTATGAGGTTTTAGATGCTATTGAAAAAGCCTGAGAATTGTATGATAAAAAGGTTCCAATTTGAGTGATCTCAAGAGTGATCATCAATGCCAACAAAAACATCAGGTCTATGTTGTATATGATTGGCCCCAGAGGACATAAATGGATAGACTCAGATGCTGGAAACCTCCCTTTGAAGTCTGGAATGTGGCGTCGGAACTGCTTTGATCCTTGATATGGTAAGACTCCCCCTTCCTTCTAAACCACCCTGACTTTGGGTGAAAAATGTTGTCCAACATGGACATAGAAGACCAGGCTGTTCATGTGTGCTAATATCACCCAAACACCTGCAAATTGTGATTTGACTTGCCATAGAATAGAATGTCCCTCTTTTTAAATGTTTTAAAAGAACCACCTCTGTACTTGGGAAACATACCGTAGTCATTAGAAAAGACATCTCCAACTTTGTCTTTTCTGAAACTCAGCTCATTTTTATAACCATGGTTCTTAATGTGACCGCAGTGAATGTGGCCAGAGCAATCCCAGATTGTAGCCCTTATTTAAAAGTAGCTTGGCCACAATGGGAGCAAAGAGAAAAGCAATGGTGTAGCCAAAAGTCTTGTTAGGGGGATTTTAATTAACTCAATACTAAGAGGGGATTGTATATCGAGAGAAAGGAAGTCCAAAGAGATTGTCCTGAGACAGAGTTCTTGAATTAAAGTATGTTCTTATTAAAAGGGAAAATCACATAGCAAATCACTGTCTCTCACTCATTCATTCAAGACTCAGGAAATCAGAGGTTAGCTTGGGATAGTTCGAGGTCATGACTTGGGGAGATGTGAAGACATGGGAATCTGTAGTTCCCCTAAAGCCATTAGGATTATGGGGTTTGGCTTCCCAGTCCTTTCCAGAGACTCTGACTACCTTTCCCATGGCCTCTTTCAGCATTCTGTTTGTTCTCTAAATATGGCCTGATCTCTGTGGGTGATGGGCTATATGGAATCATTGCTGGATCCCTAATGCTCTGCAGAGTTCTTGAATAACTTCCCCAGAGAAGTGAGTCCTGGAGTTGTGATCTATCATGAAGGAGTAAGGTGTATTTCCCACTGAGTAAACATGTGATTGAACAGGATCTTGTCTGTGGTGGCAGCAATGTTGTCCTTAGTAGGAAAGGCTTTGATCCATTTGCTAAAAGGGTTGATTATAATAAGGCAGTATTTGTTTTGTCTTGGCATGGTTGACAGAGGACCTATGAAGTCAATTTGTAGGTGCAAGCAGGGTCTTTCTATGTGCTGGTGTTGGATTGGGGCCTTAGGACCACTTGGATCTGTGTTTACCATCTCACAAAACAGATAATTATCCACCCATTGGTCCACCTCAGTCTTCATGTGTGGCCACCATACTATCTCCCTGACTCTCTCATAAGTGGCAGCTTTTCTTTTATGCCCTATGTTGTGTACAAATTGGATAAGGTCTTCCCAGAGCTCCATGGACACTATCAAGCTGTGGGAACCATCTCCGTCCACCACCCACCAGACTTCTTCTTTCTGAGTTATGATGTACTTTCCAGTGTGATGCTTACCTACTTCTATTAATTTGTTGATTTCTTTGTCTCCCTTCTGGAGTTGGACTAGGTCCAAAGTAGAGGGCATCAGTGGTTCTTTGGGTTTTAAAGTTAATGGGTGCTATCGGGCTGGGGGTCTCTGGAGCTCAGGTGGCTTCTTTAGCAAGGGTGTCTGCCCTGTTATTCTATTTAGTTTCCCCTCCCTTTCCTTTCTGGTGTCCTTTAACTAACATGACCCATGTGGGAACCATTCTCTTTTGGATCAGGCACACCACTTCTTGCCATTTATCCATGTGAGTGACATGTTTGTAGTCATTGGTTTTCCATTCCCATGACATCCATATAGGGAGCCAATCTATGGCTGCATTCATGGTCCACTGTACATGGCTAATGGTGCATCAAGACTCTCAAAGTCCAGTACTGCATGGAGAGCTTCTACCTTGGTGGTTTGGCTGGAGTAGGGGCAAGCTATTACCTGAAATGTATGGTCGTCATTCAAGTGCACTGCATTGTATCATGTTAAGTGGGTTCCTTCTGGGTAGGATGAAGACCCATCACAAAACCAGTACATGAAGCCAGCTTGGAGTGCTTCCTGAAGTGGTTTCCCTGCTTGCACTGGCCAATTGCTGTCTGAAATCAGGAGCAAAGGGCATTCATGAGCAGCACCTGTGACTATCAGGCCATAGGGAGCTGAGGGTTCACTGGCCTGTCTTCAGTAATCTACCCCTCACTTAAGTAGCTCCAAGGTCCATTTCGCTATCATAGCACTATGGACCTGGCCATCCTGGATCTTCCCTGACAAAATGAATTTTAGAAGCGTATGAGGAGTCTGCACAATGACTCTGGCTCCCCTATGATAAACTCCCATCAGGTCAGGGCCCATCCTAATGCCAAACAATTCTTCTAACACAGGCTGAATTTTATTTTGGTGAGTGAGAGATTTCTAGAAGGATATGCTACAGTTCTCTGCATTCCATTTCAGAGCTGTGAAAGGATAGCTCCAATGTAGTTATCTGAAATGGCTAGTTCGATGTAAAATGGTTGACTTACATCCGGGTGAGCTAGGGTAGGGGCTTTAGCCCTTTTAAAGTATGGTGAAGGTGTCTTGCTCTATGCCCGAATTACAAACTGCTCCTTTCTTTAATAGGGCATACAATGGTTTGGCCTTGACAGCAAAGGCTTCAATGAATCCTGGGAGTTAAAGTTAAAGGTCCCTAGTAGAGCTTTCAGTGAAGCTATATCTGTTGGTGTGGATAGTTTGCCAATTGCTTCCTCTCACTGCAGGTCTGGTGTCCACCAGTCAGGTTGGAAATTTAATCTCAAATATTTTACTTGGGTTTGAACTAACTGTGCCTTTTCTCTGTTGGCCTTGAACCCAGTGTCTCTGATTAGCTCTAATAACTCTTGAGTAATATCCGTGGTTTTCTCTTGTAAGTCTGGGTGAACCAGTATGTCATCCACATAGGACAAAACATGAGGGCATGATGAGAGTTGCAATTTTGTCCACATTTTGACCATGTGTGAGTGGCAGGTACTGGGGCTGGAGTGAAAACCCTGCAAAGTTCTTTTAAATGCATGCTGAATCCCACAAAATTTGAAGGTGAATTTGTAGATGCAACTCTCATGTAGCAGAATCAAATGAAAAATATTGGCCAGGTGTATAACATTGTAGAACTTGGATCCAGCTGCTATAGCTGCCAAGATTTCATTGTATTTCATTACAACCAGTGCTACTGGAGGAGTGACTGTGTTAAGAGCCCTGAAGTCCACTGTCATTCTCCATGTTACTCTATCTGACTTTAGAACTGGCCACAGAGGAGACTTACAGATAGACTGCATGGGAGTATTAACGTCCCAATTTAATTGTCTTTTGATGGTCTTGGTAATTCTTTCCTCTGCCTCCCAGGGGTATCTGTATTATTTCTGATGGGGGG
>CM034703.1:115842767-115859171 GCA_020142125.1 Phrynosoma platyrhinos
TTTCTATGAACACACAAATGCCTTTCATTGTTCCACATTCTATTTTATCTTTTATCCAAACTTCAGGGAAGTCCGCCACTCATGGGCCAGTAGTTAAAGGAAAAAGGGGTGCCAGGGCTTTCAGGGCAGCACATTTATATATGGCTCAAATTTGTAAAGAGCCTTTTTCCAGCTGCCAGAGGAGGCCTTTAGCCAAATCCAAAGTTAGCCTATGATTTTTGAAATATTCTATCCTTAGGATTCCATCATCCTTACCCTGATTTTCACAGGCCTATATGAGATCCAAGATGGGACCAAGCTGCAATGGAATGTCTTTCCATATGGTAGACTGGTGTCTCCCCGTATCCCTCCAGTTCCATGCAGTCTGTTGTTTTATTACCAGACTTAGTTAAGTCAGGTGGATGGTGTTAACTGCTGCACCAGAATCCACTAAGAGTTTTGCTCATTTTTGCCTGGGTTGCAATCAAAGTTTGGCTTCTACCATGGGATGTCTCCAAAAGTAGGGAGTTGTCTTGGCTACTATTTGCTGGCATGATAGCTTCTGAGCTGCACTTTCCAGTATATGTGGTGGGGTGCTTGTTGTGACTGGGTTCAGAGGAACCTTGATGGGTCCTGTCCTTTTGTAACTCAGTTTTGGATGGGCAGTTGGAGCCTTAGCCCAAGGAACCCAGAGTTCTGCCCATGCTCTCTGCAAGCTAGAGGATCCTGGGCATCTCTAACCAGAACTCATAGCATTAGGGGAGGTAGGCATATTCAGTTGCCTCTCCTCCATGGTCTGGTTTGCTGTTCCTTGGGGGGGGGTAGCACCCCTAAATCTTTTGTCCATAATTCAGTTTAGGACATCCATTAGCTCTGAAGTGGGTTTTCCATTTAATGGTTGCATATTAGTTCCCAGTTCTCAGAGTTGTCTCCAGATATTATTTCTGAGCCATATATAGGGTTGTAGTTGGGGATCCTGTCTCTTGGCAGTTTCTTGCTGGTTGTTTTTGTATACTTTTTTAAGATGTTATTGAATCCACTTTTCCCTGATTCTCTTGGTAATGGCTGAAAGTGGGGGCCAGTGTTCCAGTAGGTAACCGTATGAATTGGGTCCCCATCTTCCCTTCCTGCCCCCTGTCCTAGAGCTCTTCCCAGTTACGGCAGCTAACATATCCTTAACCATTTCCTTTTGTGCCTCCCTGGTCCAAAGCACTTGAGATGCTTCATGAATGTGTTCCATAAATCCCTTCCAGTAGTCAGTGGTATGAAACCAGAGAGACACTGATCCTAAGTAGTTTTTGGCTGATTTGCCCAGTCTCTGATATATCTCCTGGACGACTTCTGTGTTGTTTAGGAATGGCTGGCCTTCTGCATTGAAGTGGATGGCTCCAGACAAGATGCCTAGCATCTTTTTCTAGGCTACATATGTATCTGGCAACTCATTGGGGCTTTGCATCTCATTCTGATATCTTCCTCTCAGGATTGTCCCAGGCCATAGGATCTGCACCATCCTAGTTATCTAGTCATGCAGTTCCGAATTAGACAAATTGTAATTTGATTCTGCTGCTTCAAAGGGTCCTGAATAGCTAGGATCTAAGCACGTCCTTGCAACCTGAGTCAAATCCTGCCCCTTTGCCTTGTGATATGAAAGGATCGTGGTGGACATCCACTATATTCCCATCTGAGAGTTCAGTTTGCCTAACTGGTCAGCTATAGTTTTAATTTCAGACAATGTCCAATATACATTTTCAATAAGAGTCTTAGTGATGGTACCATCTTCCTCAGTCTTTTTGGTTCTCTGGGTTTTTACTGGGACTATAGGAATCTTAAGTTCCTCAGTGGGTTCATTCCCAGAGAGGTGATTCAATTGGGGTAATGGGGAGGGGTATTCTGTCCTCTGTGGGTATCAACTCTCAGAGGACGTTGGCTTGTGTGGCCAATTCTAAAACCTTAGGATGTACAGTAGCCACTATTGCACTTTTAAGATCTAATCTGGCTTCCAATTCTTTAATGCAGAACTCACAAGCAATGTGATCAGCCAATACTGCTTCCTCCATGTTTTTTTGGAAAGCATAAGAGCAGCCTGTTTTGCTTGACTTAATTTGGCCTGTAGTTCTTTGATACATTCCTTGAGTTTGGCATTTTACTTTTCTGCCTTCTCAGCTCTATGGCTGGCATCATTGGTAGTGCAAGCCAATAGAGTATTTTCTGTCACTTTCCCCCTAATCTGAGTGACTAGGTCTCTGATTTGTCATTTTAGGATGTCAGATTCCAATTGTAATTTCTTATATTCCTTGGTTGCTTCATGGGCTAACATCCACTCTCCTCATAATGCCCATCTATCTTTTCTTGCTTGGGGAACACTTTTTATACCATTCTTTGTCATTTTGGCATTGTATACTTCTAACAGGGTCAAGAAAGAGTCCTCAGAGAGAAAGCCTCCTGCTTTCCATTTATTTGATTCCTTTTTGAGGATCTATTTCTTAAGGCAGTCCTGGGCTTGCTGTTCCTTAAGTTCTCATCTCTTTTCTCTGGTTCAGCCTTTAGAGCATTGTGGGAATACTTCTTCCTTGTTATAACCTCAGAGTGGGGGCTGGATGCTGCCACCCACCTCATGCAAGGTTCCAGGTCGCTTCTGCAGTAAGCACGTCTTGGTACCCTCTGCTAGACCTGGCCCAGAGATCTGATTGGCCTCATGCCAGTCCTTTCACTAGGGAGCCCTGGTGTTGCCATCCCCCTGGACTGCTAACCATGGTGACCCCCTAAACAAGCATCAGAACTTGATTCCCTAGCTAGACCTCTGCCTGAGTTTACTCCTTCCTTTTCTCTTTTCATGGTGCAAAGGACTTAAAGTCTCTAGCACTCCTGCTGTACCTGCCTTTCTCTGGCCTGTTTCAACCTTATACTTGGACTTATGGCCTCCAGAGGAGACGTCTGTCTGCCTTTGCCTGCCTTTGCTCATCCTAGGCTGTTTTTGGCTGCAGCTTTAGGGTTCATGGAAATATTTTTGAGGGTGTGTGCGGATGGACCAGCTTCTGTCTCCCAACCCATGAAATTAAAATAAGAATAGAGTGTCAGAATCAGCTTTGACTTCACACCCAAGGGTGACTGAATGTCTGCCACTGGGTTACTCATGACTTGCCAGCATACAGAACACTCAGCCAAAGAATGAAATGGGATCAGCCAACCCAAGATAGCCCTTTGCCATCATGACCAGTCATACAAGGACAACACCTTCCTATTTATCTCTGTTTCTGTAACAGTCTTTTATACCTCTACTGTCTCTACGTCTGAGATCTGAATACTTTGATTGCATGGTAGGTGTGTCCAGAAGTCAGGGGAAATTAATTTGATACCACTTTCTCCACCAAATTGTAGCCAAAAATCTAGTTAGGGGAATTTTAATTCATTCAGTACCAAGAGGGGGTCGACTACAAGGATCCACAAGATCGTTTCCCACCTATATAGTGAGAGAAAGGAGGTCCAAAGAGATTGTGATGAGGCAGAGTTCTTGAATTAAAGTATATTTTTATTAAAAGGGAAAATCACACAGCAATTCTCACTCATTCATTCAAGGCTCAGGAAATCAGGGGTTAGCTTGGGATAGTTTGAGGCAGTACTAAGGGTGATACCTCTCTCTGGATTCCAATTGATTGAAGTGGTGTGGGATACAGTCGTTCTAGTGATTGTTGGGTGAACAGAAGTGCTGGCACTAGTTAGAGTTGCAACCCCGTGGATACCATCTAGCACACAGTGGGAAGACTTTGGGGGGTCTTTTATAGGCTATAACTAGCTACCAGGCAAAGGAATATACATCAAATTGTATGGGATGAGGTAATATGGTCTGGCCATATTCACAGTGTGAATGGAGATGATTAAGCCTTATTGGATTTATCAGGTGTGGCCAAACACCCATTTGCCTGACAATGGATGTGATAATGTCTCACATTTGCAACTCACAAACCTGTCTGTTAGGCTATCCTGGGGCGGTGCCGATGTGACCTCTTCCCTTGGAGATTATGCCAGACTACATGGCAGAGTCCAGCTGGGGTCATGTGGAGGTCATACACACACACAAAATTCAGAAAAATTATTTATGATAACAATGGTAAGTGATAATGCATCTCCTTTTTCGATCAAAGAGAGATGTTCTGGACACGGCACTTGGATCTTTGGGAACAGGAGGAGCAATTTTGAACACCATAGATTCAGAAGTAATTGCACACAAATTAGGTTTGATGGGTTCACAAATGAGAGACTTGAGAATTTCAATTGGTTCTGGACGTGAGAAAGGATTGATTTGATGGGACACATTTTGCCTCAGTGGGCTGGAACTGAAAAAGAAATTATTTTGAATTTAGGGAATTCTCTTCAAAATAGTATATATAACATTTCTATTGCCTTACAATGTATACAGATCCAAACTAGTTTTATAGCTTTTGCTTCGTAACTGATACAAGGCACTTTAATGAAGTTGATACATCCAGAAATCATGAGCCTGTTCAGAGACAGATATCCAGACTCTTTAGAATACCCTGATGATTTAATGCACATGGCAGGAGCTCAATGGAAATAAATGGTTTTAAAAGTTGGCATTTATCATGAACGAATATGGGAACCCCAACTATTACATCCAATCCCACCTGGGACTCCCCTGACAAAAAGTAATACAACTTTCTTACCCAAAAAAGTTACTCCATTTTACTAATAGAACCCACCTGTTTGATCTAGCTGCCTGTGTCAAGAGGAAACAATGAGTTCATTGTTATAATGCACTACATTGCACTCCTGTCCAAGATATCCACAAACAAATAATTCCCGTCCATTATACTATTTTAGTTCAAATGATGTGTAACTATTTCTACTTGTACACCTCATGTGAATCACTCACAATTCTACCTCTGAGATACTCTTTAAAAAACGATAGAGATTTAGGGAATCATGTTTTTGCAGATTGCATTTAGTAAACTGCTTGGAAAAGAATTTTATTTACATGAAGAGGTAAAAAATTATGCAATGGACATGCCTTATTTCATTAATTCTGAAATCATACAGGGATTTTGTCTTGAAAATGATTTCCCTCTGACATGATGATTGTGTTTGCTCACTAATCTGAGCAAGGCAGCCTGAAAAATTGAGAAAACTTAGACACAGATTAGAATGGTGGTGGATTTCAGAGCTAAACAGATATCAAAGTCACAAGACATCAAACACATGTTGGAGAACTCATGGTGGGGCAGCCTTGATTGGTCAGCAACTGACCAAGCTATATTACACATGATTACTAACGCAATAGCCACAATTTTGTCTTTACAGATTGGTACCATAGCCGGTTCCATGATTGTCCTGTTTACCTCTTCTGAGGACAGCACCACAGAGAAATAAGCAACGGAATAGTCAAAAGTCCATTCCAAACATCACACAAGAAGAGTCCAGTACTTAACAGCAAAGGGAGAAGCAAAAGCATAATCACAAGGCAGTTCCAGAGGTCAGAAAACAGGACTCGGTAGCAGCAACTAAGGAGGTTACAAGACTGATTGTCAGCTGCAGGAAATCATATCGGCTGGAACCTTTTTAAAAGCCTCAGCATGCCTCACCTGATCACAGTTAGCTATCCTTTTGGCTTCTAGCCTAGATGAATGCCTCAATGATTTCTTGGCTTGTCTTCGCTCCACAAGTCCTAGTAGCAGCAACATGTAATCTGTCTCTCCCTCTGCAGCCTCTTGCATCTCCTTTGAGACTACAGAGCTTCCATGTAACCCCAGATCTGTCTCCTCCTCAGGCTTAGAGTTTGCCTCTGCCTCTAAAGCAAAGTCAGATCCAGGGCAGTCTATGACATGCACAGTGTGTTATCATCAATACTAAAACTTAGGTTGGATCTCCTTGTGGAGGCAACCTTGAGTATGATTTTTCCAGCAATTTTCCAAGGGGATCACCCCACTGCTCTCAATGTCATTTCTGCTTAGAGTGAATTTTGTCCTGATAAAATGAGCCCATGGATGGATTCCTCCAGTCATGAACCACTCAAATATGGGCGTCTATTGTTTGAAAAAGCTTTAATTTGACTGTTTTAGGGTGGTTTTTGGCAAAATTTGGGTTAATTTGCATAATTTCTCATCATTCTCAGCTTGACCAGGAAGCCGTAGACAGCCAAAATGGATATTGCTCAATTTCTTAAAGACACAGTGCCTATATTTTGATTTTCTTTACTAATCTTAATTTCTTCCACAGGACTTACAGACACACAAGCTGAGACTCTTCTCCCCTCGGCTCACACAAACATACATACATGATCTCCATGTGCCTCCACACATACACTACCACATAAATATGCTTCTATTCTACTGTGCTTTTCAATGCCTTTGCTGTTATAAAATTAAGGCAGGTTGAATGCTAATTTATTGCTCCGACTCTGCCATTGAATTACTGTGTGGTTCTGGTTACATCTCTTTTCCACATAAGGCTGGCTCAATGGGGAGCCAGGGAAGAAGGAGAGTTCGTCAATTCTTTTCATTTCTAAATGATCCCCCAGGGCATGCAAATATAGGGCCTTTTCAGACTGCTAGAAATAGTGCAAAGTGAGTCCACTTTAAGGGTTAGGGTTAGGGAATCATGGGAACTGTATTTTATTGTGGTGCCAGAGCTGTCTGACAGAAAAGGCTCAATGTCTCAGAGAGAAAAAACAATTTCCATGATTCCATAGCACTAACCCTAACCCTTAAAGTGGACTCAGTTTGCACTATTTCTGACAGTCTGCAAAGGCATATAGTTTAGAGTTTCTATCCTTTATTTCTCCATACCTTTATATGTGTGTATGTCCCTTAACTAACTGATTCAACTGAGGTGCCTTTTGCTGCAAGTGGGGGTGAGCCAGGTGCCCCCACAGATGTCCCCCACACCATCCCAAGATGCTCCTGTTGTGGCTTCATCTGTCCTCCCAATGTTCTACATTGGATACTTAATTCCAGACCTCAAAATGTCTTCCCCATTTGTGCCCCAGTGATGTCCCCCATGCCAGGGGAGATCCTCCAAAGTGCTCTGTTTGCCAGCCTAAATCAGTTTTTGGTTCCTGCAATCTTGATGAAGGCATTCCCAATCAATTGCTGCACTTGCATAGGGATCCAGCCTCGCAAATGTTCTGGATAAATCTTCAATTGCATATCCCATACTGCACAGCTGCACTAGCCAGAGATCCTCCACATCTGGCCTCCATGACTCCAGGTAGCCTCCCAGTCTATAATAACTTCCTATTCCTGTTTAAATTCAATCTCATAGACACTGCTCATGCATCCTGGATGGTGTATGAGCACAGGTTGCCAAGCCCTCACTGGTCATCCAAAGGCCTGAGTGGGCTCATCAGCACTTACGAGACCTTTTGTGATGTCTTTAAACTGGCTGCCAGTACAACAAGTTGGCATTCACACACATTTGGTTTATCTGCTCTGGACGGGAGTCAACTTTTCATAAAATGTTCACCAATGTGGCACAAACTTAATAGACAGTTTACTGATAACATTGTCAATCACTATATAACCTGTCAAAGATTTCTGGAATTGGTCCACCTTCACAATGACTTAAATAGACTTAAATGTGCTGCTTTATATTTCCTCACTGTATTAAACTTTTGGACAGTGGTCCATGGACTTTATTAGAATATTGGACTCAATATACTTAATGCATTTTTCCTCATGTTTTATTTAATATATATTTTGCATTCTTAGATAGCAATTCATGGATTTTAATGTTTGCCTTTTTCCTTATGCCCATATTCACTGATTATTGCTCATTTAATTTTTGGTTTATTAATTTTTTTGATGTGCAAGTATCAGAATGGGTTGCAAGAGAGAAAGCCCCACCCTGGACAAAAGGCTTTTTTGACTGAGATAATTCCCTAGATCCCTGAGTTAAACTCCCCAAATTCACATCCCCAAATTTTCTTTGGCAGAGGTAATTTGAAAACTTCCTATGTCACATGGGACACTTGAACATAGATTATTTTCAAGGGGGGAGATGTTATGATAAATCAAGCATTTTCCATGCTCTGTGAGTGTGTATGTTTTCTGGTATGACCTTAAATGGAAATCCAGTTCCAAATCTAGTTCCAAAGAGTGTCATTGAGAGATTCCTGCTCATTCCTATAGCCACTGTGCTATAGGGTGCCACAAAGTTCAGTCTTGTCATTCAGCTTTGCTTCTCCTTGTTATCAGAGTCAGCTAGGGCTGTGAAAGAGCTTGACTAGTACATGGATGCTGTAATGGTCTGGATGAGGGTAAATAAATTGAAACTGAATCCCAATAAGAGGGAGGCTTTCCAGATTGGTGGTTCTCAAGCTTGGGAATTGGCTAGGTTACTTTCCCTTGATGGGACTGCACTCTCTCTGAAGGAGCCCCTACATAGTCTGACCATATTTCCAGATCCATCCTTGTCACTGAAGGCCCAGATAGCATTGGTGATTCAGAGACATTGGGCCTTTATTGGACAGGGTGTTATGATAAATCAAGTAGAATGTTATGATAACTCAAACATTTTCCATGCTCTGTGAGTGTGTATGTTTTCTGGTATGACCCTAAAACAGAAATCCAGTTGTCACCCTGCACCCAGAGGTAAATTGGCCACATAGGCACCTTGGTCACATAGACCCCAGAACTCATTTACAAATCAATCAACCAGTTTTAGGAGTTGCAAATAAAGATTCACACTTCCAGAGACAAGGAAGCTAGAGGATTTATGTGCCAGATAACTTTTGGATACAGGATAGATAAGACCCATTATCCCCCTCAGGAATATATCTATTTCAAGGAAACCTTTATGTTAATTTGTTCTTTTTTTAAAAAAAAAATTTAGAAAAAACTTTTATTGAGATAAAATACACATAAACATTGACACCAAACATTACAAAACATTAACGAACAAACAAATCACATGCAACCAAACAAATCACTAAAACAACTAAACAACTAAACACTAAAACATACTAAACAATTTTTCTTCCTAAGCAGGTCGGAAGGATAAAAAAGAAAAAAGAAAAAAATACAATAACTACTTTGTACCCATCTATGAAACATCCCTGATTTACTTAAAATAGCCAGTAAGGTTTGACATTAAGCAAATCTGATTATTAAACAAATGAAACTTTTTCTATCTAAATCTCTAACAATATATAAATATATGTAATACATATTACTAAATACCAGTAAAGTGATAGTGACGTTCCATCCTTTTTCTCCCACTCCTTTCTCTATCTTTTCCCCTCCTCTTCCCCTTCCACCCCCTTTACATATCACATAACCTCAATATTGTTAATCCATAAACGTTATACTTCGTATCTTATTGTTTACTACGATTTTTTCCACATATTGATACCAAGGGTTCCACATCTTGTGGAAATCTATTAATGTATTAAACCTTAATAAATGTGTTAGCTTTTCCATTTCATAAATTTCATATACCTTATTTCTCCATTCCTCCACAAGGGGGATATCTTTTCTTCTCCAATGTTTTGCATAGATCATTCTCGCTGTGATTGTCAAAAAAAAGTAGTTTTCCCTATTTCTCATCTAATTCACCTTCGATACTACTTAACAAGTAAATCTTTGGGTTAAGGGAAACCTTTATAGACATAACATCCCTTATTTCGGTATTAATTGTTTTCCAGAATTCCTTAGCCAACCTACATTTCCACCACATATGTAAGTACGACCCAGTTTCATTCTCACATTTCCAACAATTAGGGTTACATTTATTAAACATTTTAGATAAACGTAGTGGGGTTAAGTACCAACGCTGCATTGACTTATATAAATTTTCTCTTAAGTCCGCATTGAGTATCTAAATCTTTTCTTCCAGATTTTTTCCCACTCTTCTAATCTAATTGTTTGGTTTAGGTCTTGGGCCCTAATCATATAATCCTTTATACTCATATATAATAATCCTTTATACTATTTTCCTCAAGTTCCCAATCTCTAATTAGTGTATAGAATTTAGATGTCAGTTTTATAGGATCTCCGCTAATAATCTTCTCAAAGTTTTTATTTGCGGGACCAATTTGATCTAATCGAGAATCCAATTTAAAGTGCTCCAGTAACTGTTTATATGTAAACCAATTTACCTTATGTCCTTCTTGTATCATTTTTTTCTGTGTTTTAAACACTAATTTTCCACCTTCCAATGTTGTCAAGTCTGTATATTTAACCCAATTCCTGTCCCTATGTAAAACCTTTAACAAAATCGCTTCCACCAGGGAGGCCCATAAAGGGATTTTTGGACACCATTTTTTTTTACTGTATTTTATCCATACCCTCCAACAAGCTTTACGGATATAATGATTCTTAAAATTTCAGTCTGAGGTAATATTTCCATAAAATAAATAAGCACGATAACTAAATTGTAGGTCCTCTCCTTCTAGATTTAATATCCTTTTTTCACTTAATCTAAGCCAATCGTAAATTCACTCCATTGTACATGCATCATAATACCAAACTAAATTAGGTATTGCTAACCCACCCCTTTCCACTGTATCTTGCAAATTACTAATTTTGATCCTCGATTTTTTCTTTGCCCAAATAAAATTTAAAATATCTTTATTCCATTGCTTCAATATTTCATCTTTCTCAATAATAGGGATATTTTGAAAATAATATATTAATTTTGGAATAATAAACATTTTAACAGCTGCAATTCTATCAAACCATGATAATTTCAAATTATTCCATTTTCTGAAATCCTCTTTAATTTCCATCCAAATCCTTTGATAATTATTTTTAAAAAGATCCCTAAATATTTAACTTTGTTAACATTTTGAAATCCAGATATTACTACAATCTTCTCTTCTTCTTTTTTTGGCATGTTTATAAGTAACATGGCAGTTTTAGTTTTATCAATTCTATATCCAGACACTTTGCCATATTGCTTAAGTATATACATAAGGGTTTCAATACATTCCAACGGGTTAGATAAAGTTAGGACAACATCGTCAGCATATGCCCTCACTTTATAGGTTTGCTTTTGAATTTGTACTCCAATAATTGTTATATCATTCCTTATTTTAATTAATAATATCTCTAAAGTAAGAATAAATAGTAGCGGAGCAAGAGGACATCCCTCTTACTCCCTTATAGATGTTAATTTTAGCAGTCTTATCTCCGTTAATGAAAATATATGCATCTTGGTTCGAATATTTTTTTATCCAATTAATAAAAACTTCGCTGACCTCAATTTTTCCAAGAACTCAAAACATGAAGCTCCAATTAATATTGTCAAAGGCCTTCTCAGTGTCCAGAAAAACCAATGCCAATTTCTTATGTAAATTTTTATGATGAATGTCAATTAAATTTAACAAATTCCTAAAATTTTCCTTAGTTTTTCTGCCAGAGAGAAAGCCATTTTGATCCTTATGTATCCAATCATCTAATACACTTTTAAGTCTTTTTGTAAGTAGTGCCGCAAATATTTTATAATCCGAATTTAACAAAGATATTGGGTGATAATTGTTAGGGTCTAATCTATCTTTATCTGGTTTAGGTATCAACATAATATTTGCAGAGCTCTCTGTTTGAGGCAGTTCACCTGTAAGTATATTATTTAACGTTTGCAACAATGGGGAGGATATCTGGGGCACAAATATCTTATAATATTCATTACTAAACCCATCTGGGCCAGGGGTTTTTGAAGTTTTTAACCTTTTTATCACCTCCTCTAATTCTTTTTGTGTAATTGGTCCATTAAGAGACATTCTCTGTGTTTGTGTCAATTTAGTTATATTGATAGTTTCTAAGTATTTTTCAATTTCCGAAATATGTTTAGGAGAATCTCTATAAATGTCCTGGAAATGTCTAAAAAAAATCTTTTGAATTTGATTTGGTTTCGTGACTATCTCTAAACCTTGTCTAATTTTAGAAATAGTCTGATTTGATTTTTCTTTTCTCACAATGTATGACAGTAATCTTCCTGGTTTATTAGCCCCGACATAGTATTTTTGATTAACAAATCTAATCTTTCTTTCAATTTGATCCAAAGTCAAAATTTAAATTTGGTTTTGAATATGTCCAATTTCCTTAAGAATCTTTTTATTACCCGGTCTTTCTCTTAATTTTTCCTCCAAAGTTTTCAATTACCTATTAAGACTGCTTTCTTTTTCTCTTCTTTTCTTATTCCACTCTATATATTTCTTAATGGAATTAATTTGTTCCTTTTGATGTACAGCAATCAACCTTTACCCCAGGCTATTTTCAGCCTATAAAAGACTACCAAAATTCTGATTAAGTTTGTCTAGTTAGAATTCATGGTGACACGATGTCACTCAGACTCTGGTCCAGCTCTGACTTGTTCCATGGCTATGTCCTTTTATCTGGTTGAGTCCAACTATACATCAGTCCACCTGGAGCACTCCAAACAGGTAATATCATCATTAGAAAAGCCTCATGTCTATTCCATGCTAATTTGCTTTATTCCTAAGTTCTTGTGAGAATGTGTGAGTGAACGTTTGTCTTTGTATGCCTGATCCCATAATAAATTTACAAATCCATTTGAAAAAACCTTGTCTCTATGGATCTATGCCCTTATCTACCTGTATATAAATTGGCTTTGTCTCCTGCAATGCTGCAATGCACTCTACATCAGGTTGCCCTTGAAGATGATTTGGAAATTGGAGCTAGTGCAAAATGCACATGTATTTTGTTATCAGTTATCAGCAAAAAAAAAAAAAAAAAAAAAAAGAGCTGTCTAGAAACTGGCCAGAAGCAGTCACACTACCAAGTGACTGCACCATGGAACTGCAACCAGGCCTTCAGTTGCAGTGAAATCTATGTAAGCTATAGCCAACAGCTATAGTTGTAGTCAATTTCACACTAAGACCATTCTTCTTCTCTTTCTCCTCTGCTTATTCTCCACTGAGAGCTGATGGCCATGTTGGCTGCGAGAATCTGGAAATTATACACCTGAATCCTATTGTCAATGCCAAGTATAGTGGAGTGTCTGAATCAATGGAATTTACCTATATGTCAACTCACAATTGAATTATTGATTCAGTGGACCTACTCATTAGTACTAATCAATAGAAATCAAACCAAATTCCAAAAATATAAACATGACAAATTGTGTAAAAGATAGCCAGTTCCTGGAAAATCTAGAAGCCCCCATTCTGCCCCTATTAGAGTACTTCAGCTGATAGTTAGTCCTGTACCTACATGGAAAAAAATACACAAATTAAGTCCAATGGACTGACTATGTACTAAACTTTGGTATTTGCAGAAGAATCTATAATGAAGATTCTCAGCAGTTGTGAATAAATAAAACCTAAAGCAAATAAAATAAAATAAAATAAAACCATATATGATTTTTGAAGTAGGACACCCATGAGGAATTTCAAAGGGAGCTAGAAGAGGTCCAGTGAAACTAAGCAGAGTTTCTCAGAGGGGTTCTACATCCCTAGGTTGTCACTGGATTTCACCTAAAGTTAAATTTGTTCAGAAACTTTCTCCTTGAGTAAAATGTCAAAGGAATTACTAAGGAAGCCAAATGAATTCCAACTCTCTGTCAATTCCCCTGATCAGATTTCTTGAGGGATTCCATGCATCTGTGTTTCAAGACTGTTGTATTCCATCCACCTACTTTTCTTTTGTTTAAAAATGCAGGAAAGCAGATTTTTCCAGTCCCAGTATGAGTATCCCTTTTCTGAAATGCTTGGGACCAAATGTTTTTGGATCTCAGATTGTTTTGGATTTTGGAATATTTGCATATGGATCATGAAATATTTTGGAGATGGGACCTAGGTCTAAACATGAAATTATGTTTCATATATACCTTATATACAGAGTCTGAAGTTATATACACAACATTTCAAATAGTTTTCTACATGAAACAAAGTTTGTGTGTAACTATCAAAAAAAAAAACAAAGGTGTCACTGTCTCAGTCACCCATATGAACAATTTTTATTTTGGAGTATTTCAGATTTCAGAATTCCAGATAAGGGATACTCAAATTTGATTCAGCTTCTGCTAGACTGATTGCACATCTAGAGGACCAAATCCATATAATTCTTATTTCATGCTATTTATTAAATGGCTTTTCTGCACAACTGCATTCATGCTGTTGTTAACTGCCTTCAAGTCAACGTTGACCTATGATGATCCTATAAATGAAAGACCATCAAGTCACCCTATCCTCAACTGTCCTGTTCAGCTCTTGCAAATTCATGGCTGTCATAGATAGACTCTAATTGTGTCTATTTATCAGATATGCAGTATTCTACTTTTCATGTGGTCTTCATTTTTTCCTGTTGCCTTCTACCTTGTAATTATCTTTTCTATTGAGTCATGTCTTCTCATGATATAGTCAAAATATAACAAACTCAGTGTAATCACCTTTGCTTCCAGAGAGAATTCAGGCCTGATTTGCTCTAAAACACTTTTATAGATCTTTTTAGCAGACCATGATATTCACCAAAAAGTTCACTAGAGCCATATCTCATGGGCTGATTTTCTTCCTATCAGCTTTTATCACTGTCCAGCTTTCACAACCATACATAGAACCTCACTCTTGATTTAAACTTTCTTCTGATTTCTCAGATCTTGTTCTTTTTTCTTTTCTTTTCTTTCTTGTTAGTTTCTACTTTACTGAATTGATTAATATAGTAGCTCTCCTTATCCAAGCACACAAGTAGTTGTACATTTGTATTAAGTGTTCTGGTTCTAGTTCTGTCATTTTTTAATTTTGCTTCTCTTCTGACTTTGACTGCTTGTAGAGATTCATGTCATTCATTGAGGCTTATTTCTCTCTTTGAATGCAGATTGTAACTTTTTGCTTTCCTCTCTAACAATGATCCTGGCTTCAGTCCAGAATTCCTCAGGCTCCTTGTTAGTTATGCTTAATAGAGCAAATCTATTTCACTTTTCCTTTAAAAATTTGATGATGTTGTTCAGGTTGTATTTGGGCATGACGGTTGACTTAATATTCTTCTTTAGCTTTATTCTGACATTTGCTATCTGTAGTTCACAATCTGTTCCACATTCTGCTCCTGGCCTTGTTTTTACAGACTTAATGGAGTTTCTCTATCTTCTTTTGCCAATTATGTATTCTATTTGTTTTTTATGTAGTCCACCAGGTGATGTCCATGTATACAGTTGCTTCTTCAGTTGCTTAAAGAAAGTATTTGTGGAATTGGGATTGAAACTATCTTAGGGCCAAGGGCCAGTCTGGGGCAGGGCAGCTGTATGCAACTGCCAACAACACTTTGACACCGTCCTGATGTCGTGCAGCTGTAAGCATGCTATGTGGCATCAGGACGCCCTCCCAACACAGAGTTTAAACATGCTGTGCCAAAAGGACACTGAAGAGCCACGGCGTCGGCTTTTAGGACGGCCTTTTGCTGCCCCTAAAAGGAGTGGCATTTTGCCACTCTTTTTGGGGCAGCAAAAGGAAGGATTGGCACCATGGTGTGGGATTGCCATGGCCCTGATCTGCCACTTCCCGGGGCAGCTCTGTGCCACCCCAAACAGCTGGTCTGCATTGGCCCTTAGTCAACCTGCTGAATAGGACTCTGGTACATTTTGGGCTAGAGGTGTCACCGTGAGGTGCTGAAATTATTCTGAAGTTCTACAACCTCAGTATCTCCAGTATCTTCATTATCTCCATCCTTAGCACTGTGTACTTTCAATGGCATAACCAGGAAAAAATTAGTTAAGTGAGAAAATGGACTAACTAAACTATTATCACCTCACATTTTTGTAACACGCATACAAAAATTAAAGGAGACAAGGTTCTCCCTACAGAAACAAAATCAAATCAAATACAATATACAAGGAAAGAAAATTTTGAAGGAAGAGGAATAATTTGTCAAATGCCATTGGTGACAATCAGGAAGGGAAAGAAGAGATTTAAAAACCAAGATTATACTTCATTTGAGGCCATTCAAATCAATGGTGCTAGACTTGTAATGTAAAGCAAGATTTTTTTCTTAGGAAATGAAAGAAATAATAATAATAATAATAATAATTAAAAAAATTCTATTTATAGCCTGCCCCTCTGCAGAGCAATTGGGGTGGGTTACAACATATTAAAACTAACAGGTTAAAACATCTCTCATCCCATAATCCCACCCTCCCATCCCCTTAAAACAGAATTAAACTAGTAAAGGAATTAAAGCACAACAATAAAAAACAACAATAGACAAACATTAGAGCAAGGAATTGGGGTAATAAAATCAGATAAAAACTCATCTCCCAACAGACAACTGTTATTCCGGGAAGGCCTGCCGGAAGAGATCCATCTTTATTACTTTTTTAAAAGCAACAAGAGTAGTAATAAGATGGATCTCGTCCGGCAGGCCATTCCAAAGTCTGGGAGCAGTAGCTGAGAAGGTTCTCTGGGAGGTCTGGGATAGCCTAGTTTTCAGTGGCTGTAGCAGATTCCTCCCAGAGGATCTTAGG
>CM034703.1:115873897-115892400 GCA_020142125.1 Phrynosoma platyrhinos
TATTAATTTGTTCCTCTTAATCAAATCTGATATTTTAGCTTCTATTATGTTTCAATAATAATTATTATAATTTAAATAGTAGTACTCCTATAATTACGAATTTGGATTAATTTTTCTAAATCTTAAATTCTTATTTACTCAACTTATTTCCTTTCTTATTAATCAATCAAATGGGTTAATTGATCAATCTAACAAATGGGGTGTCTAAAGATATCAAAAATCAAAAATGTCCCTATTAATTTTAATGTAATACTTTATTTTGGTTTATTTTAATTCATTATTTCCTTTTGTTATCTATAAATAAATTTATCCCCTTCTTTTTAATTTCCCCTGTCTATTATTTTTGATTTCATCCCCTATTGAATAATCCTATTAATTAAGTCTATTCTATCTTTACTTACCCAATCAATATTTACCTAAATATATATATATAAATCTAATCAAAATTTATATGAAGATATATAGGGTTTTCTTTAGTTGTAGTATTCACCTCTAATAATCTTGTGTATATATATATAAATAGAAAAATCAATTATTCTTTTATTTTAATGCTTATTCTTAACCTTAGATTTAACTATGGCAATTATAACTATAATTTCCACAGCCCTTGATGCAGCCTAAATTATAATTCCTCTTCTTATTCAGCACCTCAAGTACAAATATAAATAGTAGTGGTGATATAGGGCAACCTTGCCTAGTTCCTTTCTGAATTTTAAAGTTTTCCATTATTCTACCATTGAATATTAGCTGTGCTGTTTGTTCTTTATAAAGCTCTTTAATCAAACCACAAAATTTAGGGTCCATCTCCATTTTCTTGAGCAGTTGTGTCATAAAATTCCAATTAACATTGTCAAATGCTTTCTCTGCATCCACAAATATTAGTGCTAATTTCCTCTCATTATTCTTTTTGTAGTATTTTAATGTATCTAATATCAGTCCAATATTGGTTTTTAGTTGTCTTGAAGGTAGGAAACCTGATTGATCATCACGTATTAAGCATGTCAAGATTTGTTTAAGCCAGTTGGCTAAAATTAAACTCAGCAATGAAATTGGCCTATAGTTCCCTACTTCTTTTTCATCTTTGCTCTTTTTCAGTATCAACATAATGTTTCTGTTTTTCCACATATCTGGAATTCCATCTTTCAAAATATTATTTAAAGTATTCAGTAAGAGAGTTTTTAGCTCATCTATGAATGTTTTATAGTACATTGCAGTAAATCCATCTGGTCCTGGAGCTTTCTCTTTTTTCATTTCCCAGTCACTTGAATTAATTCTCAGTAAAGTCAGAATTTAGAAATTTCTGTTGTTCCGTCATTATTTTATTTATTGTCAGTTTATCTAGATACCAGCTTGCTTCTTCTAAATCAACCCCTTCTTTTTCATATAATTTTGTATAATATCTGTTAAATGCATTCTGGATCTCTTCCTGGGCATATAACATTTTATCTCCCTCTTTTATTTTTGTAATCGTTCTTTTATCCTTTTCTTTTCTTAAACTATATGCCAACAATTTTCCAGATTCGTTCATGGATTCAAAATGCTTTTGTTTGACAAACTTCATCTTTTTCACTATTCTTCAGCTAATGTCTTTTCCAACTGCTCTCTGAACCATTGTAAAATTTTATTTTTCTTATCATTTGCAGGGTCCTTAGAAAGTTCCAATTCCATCTATGTATATAATTTTCCATTCTTTTAATATCCTTAAGACATTGTCATTTCACTTCTGCTCCTCTTTGAATCATTATGCCTCTCATTATTGCTTTGCTAGCATCCCATATGGTTTTGACTTTGATTGAGTCTGATGTATTCTCTCGAAAATAAAACTTCAATTTCTCCTTCACTTTCAAGCAAAAGTTGTTGTCATTTATTAAGTTATCATTCAATTTCCAGGAAAACTGTCTTCTAGCTGCTTTTATCTGTAGTAAATGAGGTTATGATTTGAACAAATTTTAGGTAATATTTCCATTCCTTTTATTTTAGATGTAAGATCATTTGAAATAAAAAACACATCTATCTTGGAATATGATTTGTGACTCTCTGAAAAGAAGGTGTATCCACCTTTAGCTTGATTAAGGTTTCTCAATACATCTGTTAAATTTAGTTGTTCTTGTAACTCGAAGAAGAAGAACGGTAGTTTCACTTGATTTTTTCCCCCAGTCTTTTAATTGATTCTATATCTTTTTGGGATCAATTACCCCATTCCAGTCACCCAATAAAATCACATTTCCATATTCCTCCATCTGGATCTTCTCATTTAATCTGTTAAAAAAAATCTGGCTGTTTTTCTGTAGGGCTATTAAAAGATATTTATCATTATCAATTTGCATCTCCACTCCAATGTAATGTCCATCTTGATCTTTAAAAAATTATTTTGCTGCATATTTGCATACCCCTCCTTTCTTATTCTCATTGGCAGCTATAAACACTGTCCTAACTTAGGATTCTTCAAATAATTTATCTGAGACTGTTTGATCTTTATTTCTTGTAAGCAGGTTACCTCTGGTTTCTTTTTGGCCAAATAGTGAAACATTTTGCTTCTTTTACATTTGGAATTTAAACTTATTATGTTGCACAAAATGATTTTCACCACATTTGTATTATTTTAAGTATTTAGATAATTATTCAACATCATGGGAGCTTGCCATTTTTGAAAAAGTGAAGGATAAGTGTGGTTGGGATCCCAGCTGCATACAGGTTGCACTTGCCCAGCCATGACCACATGTGATACCATCCACTTTAAAAATTAAATGTGAATGTGATAATCTCCTAGTCTGTATCAGCGTAAAAAAAAAGACATGAAGGAAAGCACCTTGGATACATTATCAATACAAGTTCAAGTGTGAGTGTTCCATCTGTAGTGGCGTTCCTTCCCTAGAATACAAGGGGCAGGGACCTTGACAGTCACCTCCTAAAAGGGCCAGGTCCAATTTGCTTGTGGCATGAAAGTTACAGATGCTCATAATGTATGTGGTAAGTCTGGCTTGAGCATTCCTATTCACAACTTCCATGTCACCCCCCCTTTTTTTTTAAATTGGTAATTTGAATCAATTAAATATCTGGAATCCATAGTTAGATGGAAGATTGAAAGAACATTCTTGAGGGAAAGGTTCTCATCATAAAATCAGTCCCTTTCTTGTTCTCATCATAAAATCAGAGTTGAAAGGGGCCTCATGGGCTATTGAGCCCAGTTACCTGCTCAGTGCAGGACTTCCAGCTAGAGCTTCACTAGCAGGTACCTGTTCAGCCTATTTTTGAAGACATCCAGAGAAGAAGACCTCACCATATCTCTAGACATTTTGTTCCATTGCTGAGCCACTCTTAATGTTGGAAGATTTCTTCTAAAGTTCTGTTGAAATCTACCCTCCCATAACTTAAAACCATTATACCTAATTCTACCCTCTGAGGCAGTAGAAAACAAGTGTCTATCCTCCCCTTTGTGTAGATCTTGAAACATTTAGAGTTAGATCATGTTATCTCCTCAGCCTTCTCTTCTCCAAACTGAATATGCCCAGCTCGTTCAACCTCTCCTCATATGTTTTGTTCTCCATGCCTCTTAATGGAACATTTGTATCACCCTTGTTGCCCTTCTCTGAACATGCTCAAATTTGTCTACATCCTTCTTGAAATGATGTACCCAGAATAAGTCTTGACCAGCACAGAATATAGGGGGACTGTTATTTGCCTTGTCATGGAAACTATGCTTTTGTTTGTTTTGTTTTATTTTATTTTGTTTTATGCTGCAGCTGTTTTATGTTCAAATTATAGTCACAAACAATTCCACAGTCCTTTTCACATATAGTATTGCTGAGCCATGTATCTCCCATCCTATACTTATGCACTTGTTTTTTGTGGCCTAAATGCATAATTTTTCATTTCTCTCTCTTTAATTTCAGCCCAGTTTTGTAGTTTATCATGGTCTTTTTGAATTTTGTTCCATTTACCCAATGTACTAGTTAACCCTTCCAATTTTGTATCTGCAAATTTGATAAGGATTCCTTCCACTCCATCATATGAAACAATGATAAAAAATATTGAAGAGTGTTGGCCTCAGGACAGACCCCTGCAGCATGCCACTTGAGACTTCCTTCCAGTTTGAAGTACAGCCACTAATCACAACTCTTTAAGCATGGTTTTCCATCCAGGGATTATGGAGCTGTCTGACAGTGTTTCCATCCATTCCATATTTAGCCAGTTTGTTAATCAATATAATAGGGATCCTTATCAAATGCTTTGATGAAATCCAGATAAATGACACTCACAGCATTCACATCTAAATTAGTGCCCTGATTTTTTTTTTTTAAAAAAAGGATATAAAGTTAGTTTGGCAGGATTTGTTCTTAACAAACCCATGCTGGCTCCTACTGATTATTGTATTATCATCAAGATATTTACAGATGGACTTCTGTATAATGTTCTAATCCCCCCCAATATGTAGATTAGATTGATTAGTCTGTTGTTTCCTGCATCATTGCTTTTTGACTTTTTTTAAAAAAAAAGAGAGGGATAATGTTTGTGTATCTCCAGTCCTCTACCTCACCTGTTCACCAAGATTTCTCAGAAATGATGGCAAGTGGTTCTGAAAACATGTCATCAAGTTCCTTCAATACTTGGGGATGCTGTTCATCTGGCCCTGCAGATTTGAACTCACTTAGGGCCTAAACAGACTGCCAGCAATAATCCAGCTTGAGACTTCTTTAACTGCCCTTGCTCAGTGCTAGGGAATCATGGGAACTGTAGTTTATTGTGGCACCAGAGCTCTCTGACAAAGAAGGCTCAATGTCTCAGAAAAAAAAAACCTACAATTCCCATGATTCCCTAGCATTGAGCCAGAACAGTTAAAGTGGCCTCAAACTGCATTATTTCTGGCAGTCTGTTCAGGCCCTAGTTTAACTAGATGATTCCTGACCTCTTTATGTCTTAATTTGCAACTTGGATTTCTTGCCTTGTGGAAGCATTCAGTCTTCTTTTGTTGAGGGGAAGGGGAACGGAAGGAAAATAGGTACTAAGTAGTTCTACCTGTTCATCTAAAATAGCGCTCCTTCTGCAAATCGTGGAAGGTGTGCCACAAAAGGCTGCCGGTGCACCTTCGGTGCCTTTTCCACTGCAGCGTGTGTGGACGCTGCGGCAGATAGGCATTCTCGGAGCACCGGACATGCAGAGGGTCCGGCACTCTGACCACATCTTCGGGAAGGGGTTGGGGAGCCCAGCGTGCGGCTGCCCCTTCCCTTCCTTGCCCTGAAGATGGTGCTTTGCGCCGTCTGCTTCCTCCCTCAGTTGGCCTTTTCATTTCTCTATAAACTACTGGGTTTCTCACTGAATGGTGGCTTCTATATGGGACATGCACAATCAAGGGAGTATTTGGCCTCATGTTCATTTTTTTTAATAGTTCAATACAATATTCCCCTCCTTTACATTCATAAGAACTCAAATTTCCCATATAATAATATTCCCATTTAACAATGTTACCATGTCACAAATGGCAAATTGTAGGAATTAAGGGATAGAGTAACCAGTTTTACACCTTAAGGAAAGTCATTCTACAAGGATTGCAGGAGCTAGTTAGTTATCTTCATTTTGTATGCTAGCTAGATGCCCCTGACAGAACTTTCCTACATTTTTTTTATGATGCAAAGCCAGGGTTGTGCAGATTCCAACATAGACATAGGATTACAGCTGAGACAAGGCTCAATATGGGGTTTAGAAAGAAAGAATTTCCAGCCCATTTTAGTAAAGTGTCATTCTGGAGAAAAGATTTTGAATGTAAAATGGGGACTTCAAACAAACTTTGAACATCTGAAAGTATTATCTTTGGAGTTTATTTAACAGGAAAATGATGCCAGGGTTTGATTGTTTTTGTGTTAGGCATGTGAGACAGCTAGGATCACAGTTGAACTCACATTCCTAGATTTTTCCAAATGTGATGACTATTCGGTCTTGGGCTTCTGAATTCACAATTTGTCAGTTCATTCTTGGTTATAATATGGCCCTAGTCAGTCTTATTAATTTGCTGATCAATAGTTGCCTTCATGCCATGGTCCTGGTCCAAACCTTCAGGGATAGAGATCTCCAGCATCATTGTTTCCTAGTTGGTAAGCAAATCTCTGTTGCAGGTTTGATGCATTTCTTTATATCCCACCTTCATTTTCTTCCTAGGTTTATTTCATATGGTATTAGAAATTTCCCCCCTACCCTTGTGTAAATTCATTCATATTTTGTTTTTGTTTTTCCCTCAGTGTTGTATTTCACACAAAACACTTTTTTTGGTAAAATTTTTCCCCCTTTCTTTTTAATCAGCTATAAAGACTCTTTGATTTTTTTTCTCCAAATATTCTTGTTGCCACTTTTGTTGGTAATGCACACAGTTTCTCCACACAGTTTACCCCCTAACAGCTTTAGGTATGGGGCACTATGAGAAATTCAAATATTGGCTTGACTACCAGTACACCTGCTATTATTGGCACTTGCATTGGAAAGAGGAGAAGCAGGAAAAAATGCATGTTATTTTCAAGGTAATGGTCTGTACCCCCTCCCGCCAAGAAAAATGCTGAAGAATTTATTCTCTTTGTGGTAAAAAATGGATAATGGTCAACAAATATATTAGGTAAATGGCCCCTCACTGCTGCCACAATGAAGTTATGTGACCACAAGTAGGGTATACATCTTTGAGAGGACATTTGCTCACAGCTCTAACGTCAAGCATCTGACAGTTGACCATAAGTGGCTACTAACCTGGATGTTTTGGCAGATTATAAACTGGCTTTGATCCCCACATTATGCCATGTAAGGAAATCTATGCTGGTGGAACGATTTTTTTACAGCTGTCTCATAAAGATAAAGTAGTATTTTTGGCTTGAAAGTGAGACAAAAACCAAATTATGCATCTAGAAACTGCTTGCTGGTAAACATCAGGCTTTGGGTAGCCTTCACTGCCAAATACTCTTTGAATGTTTAATTTCCTCTACATGCATTCATTTAGTGTCAGTAGCCGCCTCATTGCTTCATCTAATCTAGCATTGTACTTTACTGAGCTGCACATGAAAGCTAATTTTATGGTAAATTGGCACATCTCTCAATGCCATTCTGTTTTTAAAAACCTTCATACTAAATAAATAATTGAAAAGAAGACCATAATGACAACATGGTGGATCACCTATAATCTTGATGCAAACAAAACTGAGAGGTCCATATATCATCCCCATCTTGGAAGACCACAGCCTCAGAGCAAGAGACAAAGGCTCTGGGCCTCTCTGAGTTGGTACTCCTCCCTACACTGCACATGTAAACAGTCTTTTTTTTTATGGAGATGATTCTGTTCTTTTCTCTTCTGTTCTGGAATTCTTGCTTGCTTGCTAGTCTGCTGTGTAGAATGATGCTCTCTGTCTTGCACATGCTCTCTCTCTCATTCTTTGGGTGTATGGTTGTAGGTATGCAGGGATGTGTGTTAACATAGCAAAGCAAACAATCATATCTGCTCTACAAGGTGGGAAGCTGATGGGCAGCACGGGGCCATCCCAGGAAGCTGCAGATCGGGGTCAAGGCATCCTCATTCCTTGGCCCCGTGGCGCAGCTTCCCCGCCCCAGGAAGGAGCACTAAAATAGTGCTCCTTCCACAAATCACCGAAGGTGCGGTGCAAAAGGCTGCTGGTGCACCTTCGGCGCCTTTTCCGCGACAGTGTGTGTGGACGCTGCGGCAGATAGGTATCCTCGGAGTGCCGGATATGCGGGATGTCTTTGGGAAGGCGTTGGGGCACCCAGTGTGTGGCTGCCCCTCCCCTTCCTTGCCCTGAAGATGGCACTTTGCTTAGGCCCCAACTGTTATCAGAAAAGATTCCTCCTTATGTGTATTTGTGAAACCTAAGCCCTAGGGAATCCTTGAGTAGCCACCTCTTTGTTGCTTACAGCACTGGATACATGAAAAGTAGAGGACCACCTGCATTGTTGATACTTTTTTTTTCCTTCTATGAGCTTAAGATGAGGTGCATGACTCTCCCCCCTTCATTATCTTCACAACAAACCCCTGAGATAAAGTTGAGATAGTGATGAGATCAAGGTCAAACAGTGAGTTTCATGGTCAAGGGAGGATTAGACAATATAGAAGAATATATCAGTTTTGGTTTGTCTCATATTTTAACACCAGAAATTAATTTCATTATTTTGTTTTTCAACATTTTGAAAATCTTCAAAAATTGTGTTAAAATTCATGTGAATTTTTATATCAATTTCTCCAGATATATGCATTGTTGTGCCTAGTCTTCTAATCTGACATTTTCTGTGCAAGAATTTCCTCCAAACTGTTTTTGTATTTCATTTCACTAATGTATTTTTTTCATACATTTTCATACGTGGTTTTACTTAATATATCCAGTTGTGTGTACATTTTATTTTAACTGAAGAAGCACATTCAAAAAAAGTTAGAACTCATGCAATATAACATCATGGATTTCTGAAATATGAATTAGGCAATTGCTTTCAAATGCAAACCAAATATATTTCTCTCCTATCTTTACATAGCAGGAAATTCAGCTTAACCTTCACTTACTTTTACTATTAAACCAAATGGGGGGTGAAGCAAAGTGTTTTATTTTCTCATTTGAAATGTACAATTCACTACAATTAAGCCAGTTCCCATTCAACATTCACATGCAGCTTAGATAGCAAGATTTGAAATGGCTGAGTTTAGCTAGATTTATTCATCTTTATCACCATCATTTCCTTTACTTTTGAACATCACAATGTTTTAATCAAACTCTCTTGTCATTCATATGCAAATTGAATTTCAGTCTCTGGTGGGTTTTGGTTGTTCTTTTATTTTAAAAAAACTTCTAACCAGTGTTAATGTTCTTTCTTGTGTATTTAAAATTTGGGTTAAAACAGTTGTGAATTTATGGAGAGGATTTCAGTTATGTCTGAGCCAAACCCTTTGAAGCAATGTTATTTTTTAAAAAGTGAGATGTATCCAGCGGAGCCTTTCCAATGGAACTATCTCTTCAATTCATGGAAGAGTCTATGATCGAAATAATTTTCCATGAAAGAAAGGGAGGGTCTGATTGTATAACTAAGCCCATTAATCTGCCCCATGTTTGACACTAACAGTTTTTATAGGCTGAAAATAAAATAAAATAAAATAAAATAAAATAAAAATAAAGAGGAGTGGATATTTTGTGGTAATCATAAGGAACAACTTTGCCAAAAGAGATATACTTATGTGAAAATTTTCTGGTCCCAACATAATGGGGGTTGTGCAATTCACTTGCACAGATTTATCTTCAAGTATTATAGGAATACAGTATATACAACTATATAGTAATCTATTCAGGAAATGAAAAGAAGAAGAAGAAGAAGAAGAAGAAGAAGAAGAAGAAGAAGAAGAAGAAGAAGAAGTGGGGGGCTTTTATACTAAGGAAAGACATAGCTACAGCACTCAAAGGATATAACTCAAAGTCAGACCATATATTATCAATAAGGCTTCAGGCTAAACCTATAAAAATCACAATAATCCAGGTATATGCATCAACTACAGATGCAGATGAAGAGAAAATTGAGAGATTTTATGATGCAGCCCAAGAAGAAATTGACAACATACCATCACAAGATTTTAAGCTAATCATTGGAGACTTAAATGCTAAAGTTGGCAACAAAGAAGAATTAAAAAATAGTAGGAAGAAATAAAGCAGGAGAGTGTCTGATAAAATTCTGTGAAGTCAATAATCTTATTGCAAAGACCTGCTTCATACAACCAGACAGGAGACTATACAGCTGGACATCACATGGTAAGCACAAAAACCAGATAGACTACATAATTGGAAGTAGAAGATGGAGAAACTCTATCCTTATGGCCAAAACCAGACCAGGAGCTGATTGTGGCATAGACTATGAACTGCTCATAACAAAAATCAGAGTTAAGAAGAAAGCATAACTATCATTATACCAAAATATTACCTGAATAACATTTCAGATGAATTCAAGGAACAGATTTGAATTATTGAGTATAATCGAGGGGGAACCTGAAGAATTGTGGACACAAGTCAAAAATATAATTAAGGATGATGAAAGAAAACACTAACAGCGGACAAAAAGAAAGAGAAAAAACAATGGATGACAGAGGAAACACTTCCTGCAATAAAAGAAAGAAGAAAATCAAAGGCAAAGGAGATAGGAACAAAGCAGAAGTATGAACACAACTGCCCAACATCTGACACGCAGGGATAAGGAGAAATACTGCAATGACCTATGCCAAGAAATAGAAGACAACAACAAAAAGGGAAGAATGAGAAACCTCTATCAAAAAATCCGAGAAATTAAAGCCAAGTTCAAACTGAGGGCAGGGATGTTTTGTGGAGATACAAAGAACATAATACAGGAATGAGAAGAAATAAAAAGAAGCTGGAGGCAATACACAGAAGAGTTATACAAAAGAGATGAGGGAATGAATGATATTTGGAATGAGGAGCCATATGAAGATGAACCCCAAATTTGAAGAAATGAAGTGGAATCTGCAATAAAGGAAATGGGAAAAAATAAATCACCGGGAACAGACGTATCCCAATTGAATTGCTACAGTGCCTACAGACAGATGCAACTTCAGTGTTAACTGAAATATGCCAACAAATATGGTCAACAAAGTTTTGGCCAACAGACTGGAAACACCCAAGATACATACCAATCCATGAGAAAGTAGATACAAAACACTGCAGCAACTATAGGACAATAGCACTAATTTCACATGTAAGCAAAATAATGTTCAAAATTCTGCAGTATAGACTCCAACCATACATGGGGAGATAAATTCTAGAAGTGCAAGCAGGATTCAGAAAAGGAAGGGGCACTAGGGACCACATTCCAAACATATGATGGCTAATGGAGTACACCAAATACCAAATACCAATCAGCATGTGTTTCATAGACTACAGCAAAGCATTTCACTGTATAGATCATGAAAAGATATGGAATGCACTCAAAGGCATGAGAATGCCACTACATTTGATAGTCCTGATGAGGAATCTGTACCAAGAACAAGAGGCCAACGTCAGAACAGAGTTAGAGGAAACAAATTGGTTTGCAAGAGGCAAAGGGATCAGGCAAAACTGCATCCTGTCACCCTACTTGTTTAATTTATATGCTGAAAACATCATCAGAAAAGCAGAATTAGAATCAGAAAAAGGAGGAGTTAAGATAGGAGGAAGCAACATTAACAACCTAAGATATGTGGATGACAGCATAATATTAGCAGAAGACATTCAGGAATTGGAACAGTTAATAAGGAAGGTCAAAGAGGAAAGTGAAAAGGCAGGTCTGATGATGAACATAAAGAAAAGAAAAATAATGACCACAGAAGAAATACATAACTTCAATTGAGACAATGAGGAAATTGAAATAGTTAAACAATTCCCATATCTAGGATCAAACATTGACCAGAAGGGAGACTGCAGTCAAGAAATAAGAAGAAGACAATGAATGGGAAGGGCTGTTATGAATGAACTAGAAAAGATACTGAAGAGCAAAGACTTACAACTGAAAACTAAAGTCAGATTGTCCAGGCCACTGTATTCCTAATTACCATGTATGAATGTGAGAGCTGAACAGTGAACGAAGCAGACAGAAAGAAAATCAATTCATTTGAAATGTGGTGCTGGAGAAGAGTACTTAGGATACCATGGACAGCCAAGAAGACAAACAAATGGGTTCTTGAACAAGTCAGACCAGGACTCTCCTTGGAAGCAAAGATGATCAAGTTGAGACTATCATACTTTGACCACATAATGAGAAGGCATGGATCACTAGAAAAAACAATAATTCTAGGAAAGGTAGAGGGTTGAGGAAAGAGAGGAAGACCACAAACCAGATGGATAGACTCAATCAGGGGGTTATGGGCAAGGGCTTGCAGTGTTTCGGCAAGGCAGTGAAGATAGGAATTCTTAGAAATGTCTCATCCACAGAGTCACTATGAGTCAGGGCAGCTAACAATAACAATTCGGCTATCAAGACGGATCTCTTCCGGAAGGCCTTTCCAGATTAATTATCCCAGCCTCGGGTACTCCCACCCCCCATGATTTTTGTGTGGCCCCATCTACTGATGGATGAAGAACATTGCCTTGGGCCAATGTTGTGCTTTGTAATGTTTTATTTTTTTTTGTTTGAATTTGTAGTTTTAATCTTCATTTGGGATTGTGTTTTGGGATATATTTTATGGTTTTATTGTTGTAAGCCGCCCTGATTGGGTCCCCAAAGAGCGGGATATAAATAAATATTGTTGTTGTTGTTATTATTATTATATTATTATTATTATTATTGGAACTGAGGAGATTTAGCTGACAAGGCTCCTTCAGGAGTACCCAAAATACTTTTCCTGTCATAGCATACACAGTCTGAAAAAATGCATTTCACTTCATTAGATAGCAGGAGGATTCCCCCATCCCACCCTGTTGGAGTTTGCCACTGTCACCATTTGTTGTTGATGGCATGGCTTCAGGGTGGGAGGATATGCAAACAAGGATATTGTGTGCTGTTGTCTGCTGGGAAAGCCCCTGACCCTGGTTGGTTTCCCTTTTGCATTTGCTGAGTGCTGATTTTCTTATTTTGTAGGACTGGTAGCCAAACCTTGTTTACTTTAAGGGTTTCTTCTTTTGCATTGGCACAAAGGACACAAGATGCCTCTTTTGGGTTAAAACAGGCCACAACATTTATTAACTGTACAGGGTCTACAATTAACAATAAATATTAACAATTTGTCACGTGTGTAAATGAAGGTATATCCACCCGGTGGGTGGTCCTTCATCGCAAGTGACAAACAAATAAACAATTGGCAGTAAATTAACAAATAACAAACCCCTCCCCGGAAATGACATCATATTACCTCATATGACATCATGCAGTTTTATGACATCAAGCATTAAGTGCCTATGTCATTTCCTGTCAATTTGTTTTCTGCAAATTTCCTTTCCCAATTTTGAATAGCTGAATTAAATTATTTTGTGGGGTGGCATCATAACCTGCCACAAGAGGGGGCCAGCCCAGCTAGGCATCCCCTCTCCCCCCCACCCCACTGATCACCTTTTCCGCTTGGTCAGCAAGTGCATTGACATACATCTCTAACCCCTCCAAAGAGAGGTGAACCCCATCTGCCCTGTACAGCTGCGGCCATTCAAGCTTAATGCTGTGTTCTGCCAAGGACATTCTCAATTTAGTAATATGTTTGGCCATATAGTGATTGAGCCAACGCCAGGCATTGTTGACAGCAGAGTCTTTTTGCACTCCAGACCAACAATGCCTGGGCACAAGCTTAGTCCATATGATGACAGCAGCAGGGAAGATCCTTTGCACTTCCTCCAAGTCCCTGACCATCTGCTTGGCCAATTGCAAGCATGGAACCCATACCAGATCATTCTCCCCCAGGTGGACTATCAGTGCCCGGGGTCCAGGATGTGAATGTTGTAACTGTATCAGCATAGGCAGGAGAGCTGGCCACATCATTCCCCTTTGACCAAACCAGACAGTCCATCCGAAATTGGCTAGGCCCAAGGTGTTATCATAACGATGCTTCAAAAGGTAACGTTCAGCCCAAAAGACCAGGCTGTGCCCCACTATCCAGATGTCTCCACCTAGAAAACCAACTGAAACAAAGAACAGGTTAACATGGCATATCAGGAGTCCCATTACCCAATCGCCTAACATAGGACAAATGCATGTGAATGCCACCTGCCAATTCTGCAAATTGCAGCTTCACTCAACCATGAGTGGCCGCAGCTGTCGCAGCTCCTATATGAAAGGAGTGTGAAGAAAAACTTCCAAGAGGCAACTCAGCCTTTTTTACTGCCTCTTTTAACATAGCCCAAAACTGGAATTGAGTTAAGGCCAAGCCAGACAGGTGAATAAACAATTATCCAGCCACATTAGGACTGATTTTCAGGTAGTTTTCCATCGCAACCACTGGGCAAATTTGACCCTGTTGCGTTTTGGCCAAGAAAGTAGTCTGACCTTTCACAAAATGATCAGTCTTGGATTGCCTAATGTGAATTTGCATCCCCTGGTCAGTTAGACCAATATCAGAAATTGATAATGCCCTGCCGGAATTATTGTTATGAGATCCAGGGACAATTTCGCTAATCCTCAAAGCAGCAAAAAATGCTGTAGAAAATACTGCTTTAAACAAAGCCTCTTCATCAGGCGAATAACAAATTTGAGCCAATTGTTCCCATAACTTAGGAAGGACAGGGCCAGTTATTGGCCTACGAGAGTCAGGGATTCTCTCGCCCATCCTTCTACTGCTCTTTTGATCCTGAAATCATTAGTAGGGTCAAAACAGCCCTTCGCCCTAGAGTAAAAGGCAAGGGCGGCAAGCCTACACCTAATAGTGACAGGCAAAAGTCCAGATTGCCTGACAGCTACAATGAAACAAAGGACCAAGTCCACCTTAATAGGTCATTTAAGGTCCTCCCCAATTTCTAACAAAAATTGGCTAAACGAATTTAAAGCTGTTTGATATGACTTGTGTGTTGATGGGGCAATGGAGTTTAAAATCGCCCTCTGAACTTCTAATCTCCAAGGTTACAGAAAAACGCTGGTACCTCCAGAGGGTGTGATGATGCCTCAGAAGCTAGCTGCTGGAACCTGGAGAACTGAAAATGAGAAAGGGCATCCTCCAAAGGTTTAAGCAAACCAGGAACATGTTGAGCTCTGAACAACACATTATATTTTAAATATTGTAGCACCATTGCCCTTATCAAACTCATAACTTTGGGAGACTTGGAAGACTGAAAGTTAACAACATGCACCAAAACCAAACAGTCCTATTAGCAAACTGGCTTGCCCATAAATGCACAGCCACCACAATTGGAAACAATTCCAAGTATGTCAGGTCTTTAGTTAAACCACTTTCAGCCCATGCAGAGGGCCATGCCTCTGCAGCCCACTGGCCATTCCAAAAAACACCAAAGCCATGGGCACCAGCAGCATTGGAATGCACCTGAAAATCTGCCCACAGCAGCATTTCAGTTCTCCAAAATGGTATACCATTAAAGTTCTCCAAAAAGGAATGCCAAACCTGCAAATCCTCACGAATGCCCCTTGTGATTCTAATATGATGATGTTGGGCCACTATGCCTGCCATGGCCCTGTATAATCTCGCACAAAATACTCATCCTGGAACTACAACCCTTCAGGCAAAATTCAACAGGCCTGTAAGGGATTGAAATTTGTGAAGGGTAGCCTTTTGCTTCCCCAACATGATCTCAACTTGTTGTTTCATGGCCACCAATTTATCATTGGGCAAATGAGAAATTCCAACTGTAGTATCAATCTCGATGCCCAAAAAGGTAATCTGTGTGTGTGGCCCCTCTGTCTTCTCCTCCACTAAAGGCACTCTAAGCTCGTGCATCAGTTCCTGGAATTGAAGTAAGTATTTTGGCACTGAGAAGAATTAGGATTGTCAGCAATTAGAAAATCATCTAAATAATGGGCAATAGCTCTATTACCAGTTCTTCTAACTGCACACCAGTGAAGAAAAGTACTGAATGTCTCAAAAGCTGAACAAGAAACCAAGCACCCCATTGGCATAGCTTCGTCAAAATAAAATTTTCCTTCAAACTGAAAACCCAGTAGATCAAATTCATCTGGGTGTACAGGAAGGAGTCTAAAAGCAGATTTGATATATTTAGCTAACAGGGCTCCTGTGCCTAAGTTCCTATTCATCTTAACAGCTGAGTCAAACGATGTGTATTTAATTGAAGTAAGCTTGGGGTCAATAGCATCATTCATTGACTCCCCTTTAGGGTAAGATAAATTATGAATTAGCCTAAATTCCCCAGGGGCTTTTTTAGACACTACACACAATGGGGATAAGCACAGTGTGGGGATGGGCAACTGATCATGGGGTCCTGAAATTCTCCCTGCTGCTATTTCCTTAGCTAATTTATTCCTTACTACATTCGGTAAGTCTCTCACAGAATGAGCATTGGGTGCAAAACAATAAACCCAAGGGCCTGTATAAGGAATATGAAAACCTACAGTGAAACCTTGAAACAAATATAAAGCAGCCTCTCTGTTAGGGTAAATTTTTAACCATGCCTCCATGATATCCAGTTTAATTGGTGATGGGGCCTTTTCCCCCAGGCAACACTGGCTGTGAGATAGCGCCACCTCATGGTCACTTACCTCCAACACAGGAATTTCCAGGGTGGCCACCCCCACAGGTGTTACACTTGTGATCAAACCTGCATGGTAGTCTTTTACACTTGCTGGCATTGAAGTCCCAGCATAAACCAAACTGTATTTTCTCCTGTGGCAGGCCTTGCATTTGGCCCTGTCAGCAAGGTAACCATCTGGACAAAGCCGTTGTCACACCTGCTCGAGGGGGAGGCCCCCACCATAACATCGGCCCAAAGCTCAGACTGCACATGTCTCCAAGATAAGGAGCGATCCTGTGCCACCCTCATCCTAAATTGTTCATCATATTAGAGCCAAGCTGCACCCCTTGAATTATGGTGACAATTAGTATAAGCTTTTATCATGATCTCCTGATATTTAGAAAATTCAGGAGATCTCAGAGGCTCCTTTTTTTCAATAACACTCCTGTAAATAGTGAAGCCCATAATCCAATTTACAAAATCGCGTTCAAGTTTAGGGCATTTGAGGGTCTGGAACTCTTTTGGCAAACTAAACACAATCCCATCCTTCACCATAATTCTTGCCTTAGGATCCCTGAAAGTTAAAGTAAATAAATCAATGTATTCACCCTTCCAAATCCTTTCCTTAGTGGAGAGAGGAAGGTGAGACCCAAGGGGTGTAGACATACCAGCGTAAGGAGTAGCTTCCAAATTTCCAACCGCTTCTGGCAATGGAGGAGCACCAGAAGTAGGCATCACTGATGTGGTGCCAGCAGCATCCAAAGGCTGACCACCCTGCATCCACATGTCAGAGACCTGTGAAGTTGCAGGTGCCTGCCCAGATGCATTAAAAACCAAAGGGTTAGGCCTTTCCACAGCCGCACCCTGCCCAACCTGGCTACCTGGAGCCCATACCGAGGTAGGCCTATTAGCAGGTGCAGTATTAGGAGACAAACCTGAACCTGAAGCTTGCTGAGAAGCTTCACCACCTGACCACAGCAGTCCCTCAAAGTGCAGCCACGCAACAGCTCGGGTGTCCAAAGCAGCAGAAGCAGCAGCAGCTTGATCGCCTCCCTGAGCACCACTGGTCTGCTCCATAGCACCACCTGGAAGAACCACCCCTTGTAAGAGGTTGTATAAATCAGCCATGGTAGGCTGCCCAGACACAGGGACTCTTTGTAAGAGGTCCCACACATCGGCAATAGTGGGATGCCCGAGCTCCACTGCTGAATCCACTGACGGGCCCGGTGTTGCCATGGCCGGTTGAGACTCAGGTATCACCACCAAAGAAGATGCTTCGGTGTTCCCAACGCCCGAAGGGATTGCATGTGAAGTGAAGGCAGTAGCTTGTAGTTCTTTCTGTGCAAGTTGTTTGCAAAGCACCACACAAGCCTGAACAGTTTTCCCCAATTGTGCAACTTGGGTGACTATCTCATCCTCTCTGTTGCTAGACTTAGAAGGCCTTTTAGAAGCAGAGTGACGTGCAGTAGGAGTGGCAGAAGCCATGCTCTGTTTGGATTGGGCCTTACTGCGTGGCATCCTGAACTCATTTGAAAAAACATGGGCCCCGATAAAATCACCCAATCGTGGATGATCACCACCAGGCCTTAGCAGGCCACCTTTTCCCAAGTCTCACAAGAGACACCACAGACAGGAAGCGTCACTGGCAATCATTGCGGGAAAGGTGTCCACTGAGGGTCCTAGGTGGAGCCCTCACCCAAAGACAGCCATCTTCACACACTCACCACTGGGGAGAAGTGCAGCCAACCCTCCCGGACCAGCGCTGGGTCCCGACCTTACCAAATCGAGTGACTGGGGCATCTCTGGGCCTGAAACAGGTACTGGGTCCATGCACCTGGTGAAGATGTCTCCCGCAGAGCCCTCCTCAGGTGTAGACCACTGAGATTTAGGGATGCAGAGGTTCTAAAGGCCCAGAAGGCCAGCCTGGAGGCCTCACTCACTCCCCCCCCAGGATGCTCGAGGAAATACCTGAGCCCCACGGATAAGTGAGATAGTAGTACAATTAAATTAGGCAATAGCTGAAACAGCAAAAGCCATACTCACAAGGCAGAAGCCAAGCAAGCCAATAGGCCAAAGTAAAGAGTGGAGGGATGTTACTCTCTCCATCTCAACTCTTAAAATGGCTGACTGCATGTGGCAGCGAAGCTATAAATAACAAACTTAGTCCCTAATTCTCGCAGAACCCAAACTTTGCAATACTTGGTTATAATCTAAACTTATTGGGTAAGGCGCGCAGGTGTATTTATTCTCCCGCGCGCCCTGACCAACCAGGCATCTCCTGTCCTTATTTGGCCAGCACAACAAGAAACCTCCCCCGACTCATCAGGGGGTGTCTTTCTGTTGAAGTTGTCCAAGTGTTTGTGGATTTTGATGGCTTCCCTG
>CM034703.1:115892500-115905105 GCA_020142125.1 Phrynosoma platyrhinos
CTCTGGGTTTTCCTGGGTCTGGCAGCCCTTCTGATGTCTGAGCTGGAGAAATTATTTGCCTGTAGAGCCCAGTCTAGGTGCTTCAATTCCTTTTCCAAGAAGTGGGGTTCACAGGTGTGTTTTGCCCGGGCTACCAGTGTTTTTATTGTGCTTCTTTTTTGTTCCGGGTGATGGTTGGAGTTCTTGTGCAGGTATCTGACTGTATGTGTAGGTTTTCTGTATACTGTGTGACCCAGACGTTGGTTTGGTTTGCGGATGACTAGGACATCCAGGAATGACAGTCTTCCTTCCTTTTCTTTTTCCATAGTGAATTGGATGTTAGGGTGGATGTTGTTCAGGTGGTCCAGGAACACAGCCAGATCTTCTTCTCCATGGCTCCAAATGGTGAAAGTGTCATCCATGTATCAGATCCAAGTTGTGGGCTTTTTCGGTGCTGTTTCCAGGGCTTTTTTTCCAAAGTGTTCCATGTAAAAGTTTGCTATCACCAGGCTTAGATGGCTTCCCATTGCTACCCCATCTCTCTGCTCGTAGAATCGATTGTCCCACTAGAAATAGCTTGTGGTGAGGCAATGTTCAAAAAAAGTTGTTTTGCAAATGGGGAAGGAAATGAAGAGGTAAAAATGGAGTGGAATTAGGACCACATTTACTATGGGATTGCTGTTGTGTTTAAGCCGTGGATGAGAGCCCACAAGGCAGATAGCAAAAAGCTGCAGCACCATGGATAGCTCTTAATGGGCATAGTGGGCCCTTTGTACCCACTGGAATTTGGTTCCCAGACACACACACACACACACACACACACACACACACTGTGGATACAAAAATCCATGGATACTTAATTATTTAATTTCATTTGTATGTCAGTTCTCTCCCAGAAAGGAAGCCAAGGTGGCTCACAGATAAAACTGTTTGATAAACTTTACAATAAACATTGAAAACAACCTAGCTAAAACAGTACATAAAACATACAAAAGTTAAAATCCCATAAGTAGAACACACACCACATATAAAAGCCTCTCTGACAATAATGAAATATTAAAAGCCTGCTGAAACAAAACATTCTTTGCCTGCTGGTAAAATGAGAGCAGGGAGGGGGTCAGAGGGTGGACGCAGCCACTGAGAATGCTCTCTCTCATGTCCTCATGAAGTGAGTCTGAGATGGTGGAAAGATCAAGAGAAAGCAAGAGATCTTGCAGGTTCATATGGGGAGACATGGACATTCAGATTGTCTGGACTTAAGCCTTATATGGTTTTATAGGTCATGACCAGCACTTTGAATTCTGCCCAGAAATAAGCTGGTAGCAGTGTAGCTGTTTCAACCAGGGAGTTATATGCTCCCTATAACACCATGGGCAGCATTCTGGCTGCCACTGATGTTTCCCAAGAACTTCCAAAGGCAGTTGCACATAGAGTGTGTTACACTAGTCCAAATGGGATGTAATCAAGGCATGTGTCACCATGGCCAAATCTGATGTCTCAAGGAATGGACACAGTTGATACACTAGTTTTAGCTGTACAAATGCACTCCTGGCCACTGCTGAAAATTGGACATTGAGGCTCAGAGTTGATTCCAGGAGAACACCCAAGCTCTCAAGCCTAAGAGTGTAACCCCACCCACCACAGGCAAAGTTCCTATTCTCTGATCTGCTTTATGACTAGATGCTCATGTTCCATTAAATAGAATGGCATAGTAAAATTGTGGCCCTTAATTAAAATGGCAAAATCAAGGAATCAAGGTTTGCTTTTTGGAATTTATATTATATTATATTTTCAAGCTGTGGATGCTTGAATCCATCATGGATATGAAGGGCTGACTGTACCTTTGACAAAGATTGTTGTAAACTTGAAGCCTCTTGGACCATGTGAATACACCTTCCAGGTGCTACCTCATCACACTGTGTAAAGAGCCTTAAAAGGATGACTCCATAACCTGTAACCATGTGCTGTGTTGCTTCCTCAGGAATTCAGGAACTTCTGCTGAGCATACTCTTGGCATTTATGTATCCACTCTTAGGATGTTGAACTCCTGGGGAAAGGTAGATCATCCCAGTGTTGGAACAAAGCTTAGGAGTTGCCAAGTTTGCCATGGTCATAGTGGCCTCAGGTTAAACAGTATCAGATTTGACCAATTCATTGGCTCACATCTGGAAGGCTTAAAAGTGCTAAATCTGTCCATCTCTGGAATGGGACCTGGTCTTTTTGCCTCCTCCACTGACTCCTCAGCCTCTAAATCTGCATCCAGGACAGTTCAGGATGCCTGGGACATAACACTTTTAATCAGTGAGGAGAAACAGTGATGGATGTAAGCTCTGAACACAGGTTACCAGCTTCAGGAAAATCAGGTTGGACCACCGAGGCTTGATTGAAAGATGATCTGGTATTCATTAGTCCCCAGCTCTCGCTGATTTGGAAATATAGGATATTTCAATGTCACCTCCCAGGATATCAGAACAATGAATAAATGAGACAATTTGGTCCTCCAGACTATCCCATGTTCTGCCCATAACTCCCAGATGCAGCAGTAGAAAAATTAAAATAATTCAAACCACCATAAATATACTACAGAGTGCTCACCAATGTTGGACCCTTCAGAATACCTGCATGCAAGCATTCTGTTTATAATGTAATAATTCTTCACCCTCAGGGAAACTTTATAAATGAATTATGCAACCATCTCAGAGAACAATCCACTAGGGATATCTTGCACAGCTCAATTTATTTCCCTGGTGCTGGTGTGAGAGATGCTTCTCCCAATCTGATCCATTTATATTATTTTCTCTCCCCCCCCCCCATCTCAATAGCTTTGAAATGCAAAACATGGAGCCTGGAATTTAACACTGTCTTATTCCAATCCAGAGAATTGCTGTATCTCAAAAGGTTAGGGAGAAATCATTATAAATGCTTTTAAGAGCTATGTTTTATATACCTTCCACAATGAATTAAGAAGTAGTTTGACTATTCATGAAGAACATTAAATAAAGCAAATCCTTTCTGTAAGCCAGTTGTTAATCCTTTGGCACCTCTGATGATAGCAAGTAAATCCCCTAGTTTCCTAGTTGCTTCATCTAATTAGCCAATGTACTTTTAAGTTATTTTTGTTTTAACTATCCTAATCTGCAAGCTGAATAGATAATGAAGACTTTATTTTAAGTTATTTATTTTCCTTAAGTGCCTTTCATTTTTCCAAGGCTCCAGATGCAAGATTGTATCCTTAATCTATTAAATTAGGATGCAGAATAAAGGCCACCCACATGGAAACTGCATCCCTTCCAGTACCATGATTTTATCGCTTCCAACTCTCCCATCCTAACCCCACTATCTAAGAATTAGGATCTGTTTTGTGCAATTAGCACTCACATGATATAGACCATGCAGGTTTATATACCATAGAGGGAGTCTGCATATATAAAATAGATACATATTATATGGATGTCTTGCTTTGACATGCAGTCAGCAGGGACATGACCATGCCCTTCTCTCCATGAAAGGGGATTGCTACTTGCTTGAATTGTTCCTTGCTTGAAGGAGGCATGCAGACTCATCCCATGGCATCATCTGAGCACCCCTTAGTGACATGGTGACAAAAAGACACAGAAAACAGCACTACCAACCAGATTACCAGAGTAACAGCAAAGGGGATTCCATGCACAACAAGTTTAGTAATAATCTTGTAAAGTGTATCCTGTGATAACTTTAGGAAATTTTGGAAATTTTCAGTTACCACAGGATGGTCTTATTTGAGATGAATCAGCTAGAATGGGGCTGTGGAACACTGTAGCCCTCTGAATAGATTGTAGTCCCCATCATCTTTCACTTTGAGTACACTGCCAAGCACTGATGGGAGCTGTAATCACACAGCACCAGGAGGGTCATGTGTTCTCCACTTCTAAAATACAAGAAGGAGCCTCTGTGGTTGTCAGCCGTGTTCTGAATACTTCAATAGCAAACAGTTGAATGTAAAGTTCATTCACAGAGAATGTCAATTAAGCTAGAAAAATGTTTACATGTCAAATGGACTGCTACAAATAAGCATTTAATTTAAGATTAAAGTAATAGCTATTAAAAGTTAATTACAGCTGATGAAAAAAGTAAGTACTTTAGTCAGCAGAAGCACTGCAATGAATTCTGCTCTCCTTACTGTTATCTCAATATTACACAGGCAATAAAGTTGAGCCTTTTATGATTAAAATTTGATAGGCTTAATGATAATACTCAGAAATAAACAGCCAATCACTAATTAATATTATATGCATCATAAGCACTAGTTATCAAAATTCACAGAATTCTGTTCTCTTTCATCCCCTTTGATGGACACAAGATCATTGCATGTTCTATTTTGGGATGGAAACAATCGATCAGGAACCATATCATAACTAGCAATGATATGTATCTTAAGATATTTTCCTCTTAATATGGAGGTACTACCATGAACATTAAATGAGACTATCATATTCTAAGATTTTTGTTGTTTGTTAACTTCCCTCAAGTCAACCCCAACTCATGATGACCCTGTGGATGAGACATCTCCAAGCCCCCTCCCCCATCCTCCAGTGCTCCACTTAGTTTTTTCAGATTCAAACCCATGACCTCCCTAACTGAATCCATCCATCTAGCATGTGATCTTCCTCTCTCTCTACTTCCTTCTAATTCAAACTATATGCATAATAAGCATTGATCATCAAAATTTCCTCGCATCATTGTCTTTTCTAATGAGTTGTGCCTTTTCATTATGTGGCCAAAGAATGACAGCCTCAATTTGATCAGTTTGGCTTCCAGAGAGATTTCAGGATTGATCTGTTCAAGGACCCATTTGCTTTCCTTTTTGGCTGTCCACGGCATTCTCAGCACTCTAGTATATTCTATATATAAAGAATTCATGCCATCATTTTTTTAATGGATTTGTTCAAAGCACACCTCACTCCACACTCTGTAAGCATGAATGTAATCTCTGGTCAAAATCTTTATATTGTGATGTATTCCACAGAGAAAAGGAAATACATACAGCTGAAAAATGCACAGAAATATATAGAGGGGAGGGAGGACACCATATGAGACCAATACAAAAAGAACTTGGTGGTGGCTAAATAATAATCTTGATATGATCTAGCTGAAATGGGGAATCCACCCCTTACTGCTGGAGACATGAAACAATAAAGAGACTATTGCTTTTGCTAGAAATTGTTGGATTAATTCAGAGAATCACCATCTGGTGGCCTCTGAGCTTTGGCCTTTGGTTTCTACCAAGGTCATATCCCAATTTAAGCAGCTAAATATAGAGAAGAAGCAAAAGTAAAAGGTGACAGGAAGAGGGTCAGAGTCCGGAAGTCAATTACGTAGTGAATTATGTGCTTGCCAAAGAGAATTACTGTAAGAACCAATGCAGACAAACAGAAGATGAAACAAAAAAGATAGAATGAAATACCCCTTCTTCAAGATCGGAGAAATCAATGGGATATTTAAAGCAAGAGTGGGATGCTCTACAGCAAGTGGAAAACACACTATGTGAACAAGAAGAAATTTAAAAATAGAAACAGTAAACTGAAGAACTATATGAAAGAGATGGAGGTATGACAGAGTTATTCAAGGAAAAACCATTTGAAGATGAACCTACCATTTTAGAAAGCAAAGTGGAACCTCCGCTAAAATCACTTTGAAGCAATAAATCACCAGAAACAGAAGCAGTGCCAGTAGAGTTATTTCAAGCTATAGTGACAGAATACACTCATATTTTAACTAAAATCTGCCAAAAATAGGGAGAACAAAACCATGGGGTTAAGCAGACTGGCAGATTAGAGCAGCTTCTAGCCACTCCAGCCCTGGTCACTTCCCATTTGGCACAGGACCACAGCGTCTGGTTACTGGTAAAATCTGCAGCAGATCATCAACAAGAAGTGCTTTTTTGTACTTCTTTTGTGGCCAGGTTTGGGCTGCTTTAAGTGGCTATGGAGCAACTTCACTCCAATCTGTGAACATGCATCATCTGACCACCACACCCTCAGATCAGCCTAAAGCCAATGCTTTTGGCCCATTTGTTTTGGGCTTATGGCCCACAGATTGGAAATATTCAATATGTGCTCCAATTCCCAAGAAAGAGGACACTTGGGACTGCAGTAACCATCAAATTATTGAATTAGTCCCCCATGTAAGGAAAGTCAAAATTTTACAATAGAGACTTTCACCCTATATGGACCAAAAGAATGTCAGTTGTTCAAGTTCATTTCCGAGAAGAAAGAGTCACTTAGGATCATAATGCAAACTTGTCCTGGAATATGGAACTGTCCAAAGAATTTCAAAAGAAATTTAGACTGTGCTGTATAGATTATAGCAAAGCATTTGATTATATGGATGATAATAATAATAATAATAATAATAAAACTGTGGATTGATCCTTTAAAATGGATGTGCCACAACATTTGATTGTCCTGGTGCAATGGAATTCACTTGCCTTTTTTCAGCATTTGCATTTATGATGTTACTTTCAGTTAATCTGGATATCTTTGTTTGATGATGTATGGTTCATTTGTGCATGTGTTTTTTGCAATAAATTTCCTGGTAATGCTCAGATTGATGTAGATGATTTCACTTATGATCATTTGAATAGAAGAAAAGTCCAAGTGATAACATTTACAAACCTTAAAATTTAAGATCAGGTTTCATTAAAAAGGACTAAAACCAGGAAATTTTCAAAAACAACAGAAGTTTAATGAACACTACGCCCACAGATTGGCCTAAAGTTCTGAACTTCTACTAACACCACACAGGATGCCAACATAAGTCTAAATATCTGGTCTGGTCAAAATCATTGTATCAGTGTTCCTTGTAGAGCAAATAGTGTATTACTCAGAAAGTACTTGAAGGAATTGAGCTAGCAGGTCCAAGATCTTATTATGGTCTTCATTTTGATTCCATTAGAGAACTTACTAAATTTGGTGACTTGACTGCATCTACATTGTAGAAATAATCCAGATTGACACCACTTTAACTGCCATGGCTCAATACTATGGAATTCTGGGAACTGTAGTTTTGTGAGATGTTTAACCTTCTCTGTCAGAGGGTTCTGATGGCACAACAAACTACAAATCACAGGACTTCATAGCACTGAGCCATGGCAGTTAAAAGTGGTGTCAACCTGGATTATTCCTGCAGTGTGGATGCAGCCTGTGATAAAGCATGTGAGTGTTTATACCACATTAAATAGAAAAACTTTTTCAACAATATAGATTTGCCTCCCCCTCCTTCCCAAAAAAACTAAGAAAGAGGTTTTCTCAGAAACTGAAATACATTCAGACACATATATAAGCTTTCCATTTTATTCTTAAGACTCAAAAAGAAAGTCACACTTGCAGAAAAATAATACATCGCTTTCATGTTACTTTTGACTTCACTCAGTGGCCTCTTTTTTTGTGATGTTCCTGCCTTGTATTGTTTTACTTATTTGTTCTTGTTCATGTATAGTGGTTACTTCCATGGCTTTTCCTTCACACACACACACACACACACACACACATTGATCTTTATTTTGTACTGAGATTGGCAGTAATAGCTTCAGCTATTCATATAATCCTGGAAACATCTTTTCCCTCCCCTTAAATGTTCTATCTCCACATGATGTGACTTATGTCTCCTTTTCTTGTCATAGGGCCTTCTCTCTTGTCCTAGGTCAACAAACTTGCCTTTGGATCTTCCCATGCTTCTACACCAGGGGTAGGCAACCTTTCCCCTTTAAGGGCCGAGGGACTTCAGCTCCCAGAATCCCAGGAGCTATTGGCCAACATGGGACTATTGGCCAACATGGCTGAGGCTTCTGGGAGCTGAAGTCCCTCGGCCCTTAAAGGGGAAAGGTTGCCTACCCCTGTTCTACACCTTTCTAAAGTTGAAGAATGGCACCAGCTTTTAGAAAGGCTTGCTTGCTTCATCAAGATTTTATTTTCTGGGAAGAAATATGATTTCACCCTAGAGCTAGCCAATAGATTTGTGCTGTAAAATTTAGTTGGCTCACCCTTACTGCACAATGGTACTTCATATTTGTATCTATCACAATCTTGTCTGTAGTAAAGTTGTCTCCAGTCTGGTTCTCTGGAAAATCTGTTTTGGAAATACTCATGGTCTTTGCCTCTTGGTTTCCTAAAATGATGAAGGTTCTGAGACTTTGACTTACTTACATCTCTAGCTGCAGTGCTTTCACTCCTTAAAGGCAAGGTGGTCCTGTGGAATAAACTTCCATCTGTATCCTTGGAGTTTCTTTGCTCTTTCCTAAATCTTCTCTCTCTTGAAAAGTGCATGCTGTGCCCTCCTTTATGGGAATGCCTTGTTCTACTTCTTCCCCTGGGTCTTTCTCTTGTAGCAATATAGTCTTCAAAAGTGCCTTCCATACCCTTGGATCTGACTTTTTGATGGGCACCCTTTCCACTAGGAGATAATATCACTGACTTTTCTAAAGAGTTTCTCAAGTGGCTTGTGGGAAAATGAGGCAGCTGACTTTGTGTTTTTAGTTCTATTATGGAGTTGTCCATGGTCTTGATATCAGTAGTATGGTTGTGGTTGAAACTAAAAGCATTATAGTTGCCAGATTCTAATATACTTGAGGAATTCTTATAGGTTTTAGGAGTTTGAGTTCTGAGTCTGAACAGGATGCAGGTCTCCAGTATTCTCTTTTTCCTCCATACATCCAAATATCTGAGTGTCAAGAAATGACCCAACTGATTGTGTTTTTTTATCTGTTTGTAACAAAAGTAGTTTATTCTTAATAAAGTCATCTGTTCTATGGATCCCATTTTCAGTGTCACTGTTGGACAAGTCCTCCAAATCAGTCTCTTTATTGTTGGATTTGTTTGTACTGTTCACATTAGTAATCATTGTTGGCAGATTCCTCTCTGGAGTAGAGTACAGACATCTCTGGTTTCTGTAATCTGAATTACCATTGATGTTGGGTGCCTGTTTGTTATGAGATGTTTGGAAATGCTCATCATCTGAAGATGTTGAGGAGATTAAAGAATCTGACTCCTCCCTTGTTAGACCAGGACATTCATATAAGGCATTCCAATCATATTTCTTCATATTATATGGAGACTGCACAAAACTGATGAATTCATGCAAGAAGTGAGATGTGAATTGATGCAAGTGAGGTTGCAATAGAGCTTCAAACTCTTTGCTCTGCAGATCATGTTGGGTCATACTGTTGAGAATGAAGTTCTGTAAGGTATGAATCAATGACCTCTGGTTGCCACACAGCACTTTTAATTCACGCTTCAGCCATGGGCTTAATCTGTCAATGCAACTTGGATTTCTGCTGAAATATACTGTGGATATGTATTGGTTGAAATCTGGTTTTTGAACATTTCTGACCAAAATGCCAGCACGATATAGAGCTCTCCTAAACAGAATCACTGCTTGGGCTTTAAATTTTCCAAGGCTTATTACATCTGTATTTGTGGATTTCTTTGTTACTGCAAACTGTCTCATGAGCTGATAAATATCTTTCTCTATTTGAGTTTGTTCTCCCTGAATCTTATTGTGTACTATGCCATTGTCAGGAGGTGATGTAGGTCTCTGAGAGGAAGCTGATGAGGGGCCTTTCCTGGTTTCAGAACAAGTAAAGGAGGTGTTATTGAGAGGCATAATATACTCACAAAATGGTCCTTTTGGGGTTACCCTATGGAGGAAAGAATGGAAATGCTGCTTACACAGAGGGCATATGACTTTCTTTCTGGACCACTTCTGTATACACTCAAAGCAGAATCTGTGATTGCAAGGATTCAAATAATTTGTGTCTTGGATTCTTTCTAAGCAAAGGGCACGTGGCATTGTTTTGGCTAAAGAACCTCCATGTGTGGATCTTAAACCAACATCTGGTTTAAATACTTTATGTGGAGATCTCATGATCTGAAAGAAAGCACAGGAAATAAACTGGTTTAGTCAGCATAAAATTGCCTTTTCTTTGTACTACTACAGCAGCATGATAGTTCCATGAGACATTTGCAGTGCAGAAGGGGGAAAGGTAGAATATGTGACTAATCAATTGTGTACTTTAATTAATGGTGTTGTAATTCACCTAGGGGCTCAAACTGATATATATTCTGAGCTAGAGGAGACCTTACCCAGGCTGACCCTGGGCATTTTGTTGACTGAGGCAAAGAAGAAATGATATTCCCTTGATTACCCATGTCAAAGGAGAAAATATCCAAATCCAACCAAATTATTTCACTACAGATCAGAAAATCCCACAACCACAGCTTCCAGTTCCTGGCAAACAAGTAAAAATAATAATCATAACATTAAAAATAAAATAACTGCTATTTTACTTTTTTGATGCCTGTCAGAGCAGTTATCTCATTTTACCAAATAACAGGGTTGGCCCTGGGAAATATAAATGAACCTTAGTCTTGAATTCATGCTTCTACATGCCAGTTCAACACACTACAACCTTAGAAATTCCTCTCTCTCTCTCTCTCTTTTTAAAAAAGCAACTGTTGCAACAGTTGGCTGTTCAAGGTAAATGGTTTTATAGAGTTCCTTCTAAATCATTTTCCTCTCAGATGGCTGAGTGTTTTAAAACATGTTCTTTAAAGATATTTGAAGTCTGCAAATTATGAAATTGTTAGCTCACTAATGTTAATGTTTATTGAAATGAAATTCCACATCAAACCAATGCATTTTTTCCTGCATTGAATAGATCCACTGAAATCAATCCAAGTGATTTTCCATATGCTTACCTTGTTGTTCTTGTTATGTGCTTTCAAATCATTTTCAATTTATGGCAACTGTAATGGGTGTTTCTTGGCAAGATTTGTTCAGAGGAGATTTGCCATTGCTTTCCTCTGATGCTGTGAGGATGTGACTTGCCCAAGATTACCCAATGGGTTTCATGTCTGAGCTGTGAATCAAACCCTGGTCTCCAGAGTCAAAGTCCAGCACTCAAACCACTACTGATGGGCAGAATCAAATGGGAGATCTTTGTTGGCAGACTTGTAGGAATGGCTGGGAGACAATTCCCTCTTCCCACTGTAGTCCACTGTGCAGACCCAAAGCTACCTATGGAGAGCCAAAGATAATTTTCAAAATGTTCAGATGGCTGCAGAAGAGAGGAGAAGGAAAATCGAAATGTTCCTTAAGTGGAACATAATATTCATAATCTTTTTCAAAACTTTTCCATAACTTGTTTTTTTGGGGAAAAGATGTTTTGAAAACAAAATGTTACCCTTCATTAAGAAAAGTCAAATTTAAAACTGAATCTAGTGGTACTTCTTCTTTTCTTTTTTCTTTTTTTTAATTATCATCACCTCTGCTAATACTAATTTGTGTGTGGCCCACATGTATTTATCTTTTAGCTGCTCTTTGAAATTTTGTTGCATTAGCATGGCTTTCAGTTCATCTGGGCCTTAAAAGACATCCATTTAAGAATCATTCCTCACTGAAGCATTCAACAAGGCTATATTTATTTGATTTTGGGTTTTTTTTAGAAACCTGATCATTTTAATTCTCAAGTTTGGGGAAAATGTTATCACATCTGATATTAGGAAAGTATATGATACATACATCCGTTGTCATCTGGGGGAGAGACACGAGGCCCAGCACCATCGGACCTAGAATAATAAGAAGAGCCCTCCCTCCATTCCATCCATTGTCATCTGGAGGAGAGATACCAGGACCAGCACCGTCGTGCCTAGAATAAGAAGAGCCCTCCCTCTATTCCATCTGATGTCATTTGGGGGAGAGACACCAGGCCCAGCACTATTGGGCCTAGACGAAGAAGAAGAGCCCTCCCTCCACTCCATCCGATGTCATCTGGGGGAAAGACAACAGGCCCAGCACCATCAAGCCTAGAAGAAGAAGAAGAACCCTTACTTCATAAAGGATGGGTGGGATTCGGGATTTTTATGGTTTATGTTTTATCTGTATGGAAATGTTAATGTTGTAAGCCGCCCGATTGCTCTGCAGAGGGGTGGGATATAAATAAACATTATTATTATTATTATTATTATTATTATTATTATTATTATTATTATTTTAATTATATTCTTAAAATCAGATTTCTTAGGAAGCAAAATCCAGGACATGTAATAAAATTTACTTCCAAGCATTTGTTAGCATTTTGCTCAAAGTATGGCATAGGAAAGAATGCTTCTATGGAGCATTATGTATGTTAACTAACTTGATGTCCTTGGGTGAGCCACTTGCAGCCTGATCTGCCTAATAGGATTATAACACCAGCAGCTTTGACAGTGTAGGCACGGCTGGAGGACCTGGTGGAGCCTAGCCCAACCCACCAGCCCTCTGAACACCTGTGGTGGCATGGCTTCCAAAGCTTCTGAGGCTTGGCGGAGGCTATTTAGCCCACTCCACCACCTCCTGAACACCAGCAGTGGCAGTGGAGGCACAACTGGAGGACCCAGCGGAGGCTACCTAGCCCACCCCACCAGCCCTCTGAACACCTGTATTGGCATGGCTTCTGAGGCTTCCAAGGCTTGGTGGAGGTTATTTTGCCTACCCCACTGCCTCCTGAACACCAGCAGCGGCAGCAGAGATGTGGCTGGAGGACCCAGTGAAGGCTGCCTAGCCCAACCCACCAGCCCTCTGAATATCTGCACTGGCATGGCTTCCAAGGC
>CM034703.1:115912504-115935693 GCA_020142125.1 Phrynosoma platyrhinos
CCCTGTATGATCCCCCCCATGCTCTACAGTCCTCTGGAAGGAATCTGCTTCAACCAATAAAGACCAGGCTTTCACAGACCTCCCAGAGGGCCTTTTCTGCTATCGCTCCCAGAATATGGAATGGCCTGCCAGATGAGATCCGTCTTATTACCACTCTTACAGCCTTCAAAAAGGCTGTAAAGATGGATCTCTTTTGGCAGGCCTTCCCGGAATAACTGCCCGGCAAGAAACAAGAAACAGGAGAAGAATGAGAAACCAAATGCGATCTATTGGGTTTCTCCACTTTTGTGATTTGTAGGGAATTTGGCCAGGAAGATCTGGTGTTTTAGATTGAATATTATTTGATTTGTTTTTAACTTCATCATAGTTTAATTCTGTTTTAAGGGGTGGGTGGGTTAGTGGGGGGAATATGGTATTGTTTTAACTTGTTATATTTTAATCTGCTGTACTCCGCCCCGATTGCCGAGCAGATGGGCGGGTTACAAATAAAAACTATTATTATTATTATTATTATTATTATTATTATTATTATTATTATTATTATTATTAGTTAAATTGGGAATAGAAATAATTTGGCTCTAAACAAATTTACAGGAAATGATGTAATTAATAAAAGGTTTACGTCATAACAAATTGTGACATCATATGACGTAATAGGACATCATTTCCGGTGAGGGTTTTTTGGTTATTTGTTTACATGTTTATTTATTTACTGCTACAATATGTTGTTAATTATTGTTGCCATGGGCTGTGAAGGACCACCCATAGGTGGATATACCTTCACTTACACCTGTGGAAAAGATGTTATAATAATTTAATTATATGGCTTGGACCCTGTACAATTTAATAAAAATTGTGGCCTGTTTTAAACTCCTTTGTGCCAGTGAAAAAAGATTTCACAGTTTACTAAGAAGACTTGAACATTGCAAAAATTACAGCTCCATGTCACATTTCCTCTTCCTTTTGGTATTGTCTAGTTCTACTCACTCCATGTTCTGATATCATCAACTTGAGTATTTTCTAACCTACTCCATATTTTTTTTCTTGTCACTGGTAAAGAAAGAATATAGTCTAATGAAGTCAGGACACCCTCCTTTTTTATTTATTTCTTTGTTAAATGGATGAATCGCACCCTCTGCCCACCATGATAGGTAAAGTGTAATTCAAATGTGTTTCCCATGGCTATTATTATTCATTTTATAGTAGTTGACTGTGCAAGTGACAACACCACTCAGGTATATAGTATATATATTGGAAAAATGGCAAACAAAACCCTAAGCAGTAAAATCAAGCCATCATCCACAGTCTGAGAAGCCAAAGTTCACTTATAGCCAATGTTGTTTCTACTACACACATAGAAACTAATTCCATTTTCTCTCAACAACCCAATCAAAGCTCACTTGTGCTTACCTCTTCCAAGTTATTGATCCTAATAAGATTATGCATTTCAGCTGATAGTTCTCTTTCCCATAGAAACAGAGATGGGTAAATAGAATCTGATGTGCATTCTAGCTGTGACCTCACTATACAGAGAAGCAAAATCGATACTCATTTTTTGTGTGTAATCCTTTCCCCCCTCATTCCATACAACCTACTTGCTATGTGGAAACTTTTGCCAATACTAGTCAGCCCTCCATATCCACTGATTTCTTATCCATGGATTCAACCACCCACAGTTTGAAAATATTTAAATATATATATAAATTCCAGAAAGCAAAGCTTGATTTTCCATTTTATATAAGTGACACCATTTTGCTGTGCCACTGTATATAATGGGCCTTCAGCATCCATGATATCCATTTTGATATCCATGGAGGGGTCTTGGAATCAAACCCCAGCAGATAGCAAGGGCCAACTATATATATTGTTGCATGTTACACCATGCTGTCACATGCTATACTGTTAGCATGCCCTACACTCTTCCCTCTGGTATATGGGGTTTCATATTTTCATATTTTGATGTCTAGAACCAAGGATGTTTTTAACAGTTCATAATGATCTTTGGAACACTAGGAAGTTTCACATGGAAAGGCACAGTGACCCAAATCCATGTGGAAGACCTACCCCCTGTGCAGATGGTGCTTTGTGCCGTCTTGGAGGCAAGTAAGCAGAGGGGCAGCCTCAAGCTGGGCACCCCAACCCCTTCCTGAGGACATCATCAGAGCGCCCGTTGTTGCACATGACGGGCACTCCGATGACATCCTTCTGCCTCGGCGTCCAGACATGCTGAGCCAGAAGAGATGCTGAAGAGGTGCACGCCACCTCTTGTGACACCCTTTCTGCACCTTGTGGAAGGAATACTATTTTAGCGCTCCTTCCAGGGCCGGAAAAATAGTGGATCAGGGCCAAGGAGTGCAGCAGCCTCAGCCCCAATCCGCAGCTTCTCGAGGTGGCCCATTGCCACCCATCTGCAGAGGCCCCTAGATAGCATTCAATAAAAGTTAAATGGGTTTGCAACTCCAGCCTCCCCCAGCCTTTCTGCATATTCTGTTGCAATAGGAACTGAGTGAGTCCCATCACAAGGCAGTTTTGACAGATTCTGTGGGTGAGGTGTCCAGCAACTCCATTGATGGCTATTTACTGGATCAGTTCCAATGTGTGAGTACTGATGACGTGGACTATTATTATTATTATTATTATTATTATTATTATTATTATTACAGTTAAAGACCACATTTCTTGCTGTGGTTCCAACCACAGAATTAATTACTTTTGAATAGTAAGGCTGCATCTGCATTGCAGAAATAAGGCAGTTTGACACCACTTTAATTGCCATGACTTAATGGTATGGAATTCTGGGATTTATAGTTTTATGAGATATTTAACCTTTTCTGTCAGTGAACTCTGGTACCACAACAAACTACAATTCCCAGAATTCCACAGCATTCAGTGGTATCAAACTGGATCACTTCTGCAGTGTAGATGCCACCATAAGATTCAAGCTCATCTCATGATAATAAAAGTTGTAGCCAGCCCCACTGTGGGCCTTTGCAGACTGCTAGAAATAGTGCAAATTGAGTTCACTTTAAGGGTTAGGGTTAGGGTTAGGGAATCATGGGAACTGTATGTTATTGTAGCACCAGAGCTCTTTGACAGAGAAGGCTCAATGTCTCAGGAAAAAAAAAAAACAATTCCCATGATTCCCTAGCACTAACTCTAATCCTTAAAGTGGACTCAATTTGCACTATTTCTGGCAGTCTGCAAAGGTTATGTATCTCCAAGCCTTTCTCATCACTTGATTCTTGCTTGACCTCTGATAAGCAGCTGTCCTGCATATGGTTTCAAGTGCTGACATTTCTTTTATATCTGTGGGATTTAAACAGCCTAACTATTATCATGATTGCAGTTATACCTATTAGTGTCCCAGTTTGCCTTACTTTTAGTAATATGAAAACCACAATAGCCTAACTCTTCCTTACCTTATTCAGTGCCTGTGATATCATAGGAGTGTAAAGTCATGTGGGAAGAGTCCATGATGCATGCTGTACTAGTTCCTACAAGGTGTGATGCTGGTGTAAGGAAAAGCCAGCTAAATTCAGGCTTCCTCTCTTATTAAAATGTAGAGAAAAGTACCTTACTTCAGCCAATCCCATGTAATTCAACAGTTATTTTCAAAGGGTCCCAGGTTTTCCTGTGAAGGTGCCGTTCTTTACCACTGATTCTGAAACTGTTAAAGCCAGTCATTTGGCTTAATTTAATGTGACATCCTGCTTGCATTTGATGAAACTGATGGCTACTTCACATGCTAGCCCTTGAATAATGATCATCTGTTTCCAAATATGCCTTCAATTGTCTTTGCTGCTTCAGCGATGATGGATTTTTCTGATCAGCCTAATTTCACTTGTAAAAAACAGCTCTAAATACAGCTCTCTGACTAAGCTTTAAAGCTTACATGCTTATTCAGGGACAGCATAGGACATTTTGGTAAACCTATAAAAGAATCCAAATTAAAATGGAATAAAAGCCAGCACTGAGTACGACTGCACCTGTCATCCTACTAGAGGTGGGGTGGCTCTCCAGATACTTTGGCATATAACTCCCCATATTCACCACCTGTTGTTGTTGTTGTTGTTGTTTAGCTTCAAGTCATTTCTGACTTATAGCAACCCTAAGGCAAACTTATCTGGGTTTTCTGGGGGAGAGAGTGTGTGACTCAGCCAAGGTCACCCATGGGTATTCCATAGCCATGCAGGGAATCAAATGCTGATCTCCAGAGTCATAATCCAACACTAAAACCACTACACCATGCTGGTTCTCATTCTGCACCACCTACAATTGCCAAAAGTAAGGGATTGTGGCAGCTTAGTCCCAAACATCAGGAATGTCAAAAGTCCCCTATCCCTTTACTCAGTTTTTTAATTGTTTTCTCTGCAGTTGGGCATCTGATAAACCCACACAAAACAAGAGGGGAAGTAATAGTCTTGTTTTAATGAACATATTTGTACAGTAGTTTGATACACACATAAGTCATCCCCAATGATCTGTTCTCTTTAGGAAAAAGTATATAGAAAATGTAGAACCACTACCGCTTTCCAAGAACAGAAAATTAAGCATGCAAATATAATTTTGAAAATTGTGTCAAATTTCTAGAGAGCATCCCAACCCACATAGCAGTTTAGATAAGTTATGTAATGGCATTTTGATCATGAGTGCTTTGTTTAAGAGTCAACACCAGATTTTTGTTATGGATTAAACACTATTTTCATATATATGAATTTATTGGAGTGAGGGTAACCATGTATAACATCAGTAAGAGAACCACTTAATACGTTCCCTTGTGGGTTAATGGACTGGAGTTCCTGATCCACAAATCATGGTCTTCTGATATATGAAAAACACCCACCATCACAGCTGGTAGCAGAACCACCTGGTGTGATGTCTGTAGAAGAGTGCTGTTCCATAAAGTTAGATGTTTCTTCACCTTGCTGTGGAAGTTGAGTAAAATCATCCATGTCACTAGTTTTCAATTCTAGATGCTCAATAACCAAAATGTCTTCTGTCCGGGGTTGAAGTACCTCTATGACAACTATCTCCTTTCCTTTGTGATGGATCAGTTTGGTGCTAACTACCTCCTGTTGATCCAATGATGTCTGCTCCATGCTATCTGTTTCTTGCTCCTGAGATGTAACCTGAAGACTATTAAGCATTTGATTACTGGTAACAAGATGGGCAACATTAGAGATAGTTGGACCTGTACTACTATGAGTGCCACTGCCAAAACTATGACTTCTTAAGGCCTCTTGCTCATCCATCAGCCCTTCTTCATCGTCATCATCACTGACATCATGTTGTGCAGCCTCAATACATTTGGGGATGGACTCACACAGTATTGGTGTATTCCTTTCAGTCTGATCAAGGAGACATTTATGTAATGAACATTGTCTGTTGTATGCACTTAATTGTGCATCCGCTTGGAAAAATACATGCATATTGTCATCACTTCTTACCAATTCTCCATCTGAAGATCCAAAAGGAAGAAAAAACTCATCCAAAGTCTGGTCTGATCCAGAACTGGCTGATCTCTGGATTTCATCATCCCATGTCCCTTCCTCATTACTTGTCACTGACTCCCCATCTTCCCCTACATTCTCTTCTGAGTCTTCAGTTTCTCCTTCCTCCCCTTCTTCCCCTTCCTCTTCTTCCTCTTCTGAAGATGATGTTGTAAATGATGAATAAGACTGGAACCCATCATCTTGTGCAGGAAAGGGTATGTCATAACTGGCTCGCCAGTCATAGGCCCTAATGTTGAAAGGGGAGCGGGCAAAATTGATGAATTCATGCAGGAAGTGATTAGTGAAGTGGAGCAAATGTGGCTGAATCATTTCAGCAAAGGCTTGGCTATCCAAATCATAAATGGTTATGTTATTCAAAATGACATGTTGTATGTTGTTGATCAAAGATGGATGTGTTCCACACAGTACTCGCAGCTCACGTTTCAACCAGGGAACTAACCTGGTAAGACGGACAGGATTCCTGTGGAAAAAATCTGCTGATATATCCCTATAAAAACCTCCACTTTGGACATTTCTAACACGAACTCCAGATCGATAGAGGGCCCTTCTGAACTTAATTGTAACATTCTCTCTAATTTGCCCAAGGGATATTCCTCCTGGGTAAGATGGCCTTCTTATGCCAAGCTGTCTCATTAGCTCATCAAGTGTTCTCATCCTTCCTTGAGACTGGGGAACTGAGTATCCCTCATACAAAATCCCATTATCTGTTAAGACTTCAGGTGTTTCAGCAGTTGCTGATCTCTCCCCGCAAATGCCACAGGATGCATTTTCGGAAGGAACAATGTATTCTTCAAACTCGGTATCAGATCTGATGGTGTGAAAAAAAGAATGAAAATTCTGCTTACAGAGTGGGCATTCTGCTTTCCTGTCTGACCACTCTAGGATACAAGCAAAACAGAATCTATGGAAGCATGGATTTAAGAAGGCCACGTTTCGTATTCTTTCCAAGCAAATGGGACACCTGGAGTCTGAAGGTCCATCAGAAGCTATGGCAATGTTCTCACTTCCTGTCCCAGTCAGGGATGAAAAACTCTGGTCAGAAGAACTGAGCTCTTCATTCAATGATGCCATCATCTAATAAATAAGGTAGAAAAAGAAAAGGAGGAGGAGCCCAGTCAATATAAACACTTATTTGAGTGCAGGTTTCTAAATCAAATTTGCTATAAAAGCCAATAGTGGAAAATGTGTTACATTTTGTGATGCCCTTGCTAGAAATAATAATAAAACTAATCTAAAGTCCAACTATTCTTTTTTGCAGACTACCAGAAATAGTGCACATTAAATTGAGGCACTGCCCTGGCTCAGTGCTAGGGAATCATGGGAACTGTAATTTATTGTGGCACCAGAGCTCTCTGACAGAGAAGGCTCAATGTCTCAGGAAAAAATATAATTCCCATGACTCCCTAGCACTGAGCCAGGCAGTGCCTCAATTTAATGTGCACTATTTCTGGCAGTCTGCAAAGGCCCTATATTATCCTTCAAATAACACCAGATCCTCACCATTAGAGCTGATCCAAGATTTCTCAGAAGAGTTGTTGTTGCTATCATTATCATCATCATTATTAACCATCTCACACCACTAGAAAAATATACTTTTGTAAACAAAATATCTTGGTTATCTCTAATTATTTGTCTGGTGGTTTCTGTTTCTCTCCAAAATGCCCTGTAATTTAGCTAGCTCCAGTCTCAAGCCATTGTGGAGAATGCCAAGTGGTGAACAAGTAACAACCCATTTGCTGTTGCTGCCCATTTGAGGTGGTGGTAAGAAAATAAATGGAGGGGAAAAAAAGGAATGAAGAGACTTTTGTCACTGCCAATAATGAGCTCCACTCGAGTGAAACTGTCTACGTCCTGGAGAAATTTTGTAAATTTCCCCCCCTCCCCCAGGATGTACAAAGGCTCTATGGATTTAGTGATAAACATAGCTGAGGAAATTACTGTTTCTGTCAGGAAATTTGTGCACAACTCCTATACCCACACACAGAGAAGTTGATGGTTCCAATAATTGTATATAAAAACATAGGGAAGAATAAAGAATTGCATGGTAGAGGTCTAAGATCTTGAAGAAAGTCCCTTTATTGTCCCACTACTTTCCCAGGTTAAACAAAGAAGAAGGCATTCTTGGTGGCTGCTCCCAGACTTTGGAATTCCCTCCCTAAGCAGGGTAGGATGGCTTTCTCCTTGCTCTCTTTCCACCATTCATATTCTGTTGGAGTTTTAATGGTGTGTAGTGCTGTTTTATTAATTTTTTATAGATAGCATTGGAAGTATTTTAATTAGTTCTAACTACAGATTATTCAATAGATTTTAAAACATTATTTTATTTAATTATTAATTTGTACTATTTTAATAAACTGTAAGCTGCCTTGAGTTCCATTACTGGGGCACAAGAAGGATATAAATGAATTAAATAAATAGGGGGGGGGATAGTGGTATTATGCTTTACGTTTTACCCATGTGGTGTTGGTATCTTTAGTTCATGATGATAAGTATTGTAGTAGTGATTAGGATAGCTCTGAAAATCTTTAGATTTAAAACAATCCATTCCTGACAATCATGATAGAAACAATAATTCCCCAGCTTTTTTTTATCATTTAATTCACAGAATCTGTGCACTTCCTGTCAAGTAGCAGGATTAGATGCCAGCCACATGCTTTTGCCACACTGCAGTTGCCACTGGGGAATACTCAGCATGGTGGATAAAGAGAAGTCTTACAGTGAGTGACATTTTCCAAAGGCTGCATAATGTGGTTTTTGGTATAGCACTACAACTGAGAATTGGTAATAGTATTCCAGCATCCAATTCATCCAAAGTTCAATATTGGTAGCCTTAGTGCACTCCAGTGGGGTTAGAACCAGTAGCTTTGGATTTGACTTTTGACTTCATTCAGTCTTCACTGATTTGCAGCCAATGGAAATACAATTTTTGAACTGTTGGTTTAAGTAGCAAGGATGTACATTTTTATATGTCTCAAGTTCTGTAGAAAGCACCTGTTTCATCATCTCCATACACTGAGATAAGAGGCACACATTCATTTTTTGGACCTCACAATGTTTTGCCTCTTTTATCTCATAAATCATATGTAGAAGGCTATTATTTGTGTTCTTAGCTCTTTTCAAGAATACTAAACAAGTAAAGCCCTGGTGCACATACCAACAACAACAACAATATAGAAATAGTAATAAACTTTGACTGTGTGTTCAAAGTGCTATTTGATAAGCAGGGAGGAACCTTAAGCAGTTACCATCATTTGATACCACTCAGTTATAGCACTTTTATTCCACTTTAAATGCCATGGCTTTTATGGATTGCCAGGCATATTATAGATTCCTGGGGTTTGTAGTTTTGGGGTGTAATTTGGATTCTTGCCAGAACTGTGGATACACCAAAGTACTGCCTTACCAAACTGCAAATCCTTGAAGTCCATAGGATTCATTCCTAGTTGTTAAAGTGGTATCAAACAGCTATGATTGTGTAGTATAAAAGAAACCTATGACATTTTCTGGAAGAATCTGGTTCTAATCAGGCACCTCTCAATTTAGAAAAGTGGTTTCTGAACATTTTCAGGCTACTAACCCCTTTCTTCTTGGGCAACAATCTTAATGCCCCCAATACCTATTTGTTGATGTTGGGTCTACTGTTCTATTGCAAATTCAAAGCAACCAATTTTGCTCCCTTTGTACCTGGTCACCCAGGGAGCAGCAGCCAAGCAGCTGGCTCTTTGTCTTTTTTGTGTGCCAATAGTTTGACTGAAGCCCCCTCCCCATGACCCATTTTTTCTCACTGCCTCCCCTGGATTTTTCGACCACCTCAAGAGGGCAGTACTATCCACTTTGGAAATCACTGGTTTAGAAAATAATACTGACTGGTTGGAGGAAGAGACTTTGAATGTGTCATTTTTTCTGCTATCTCACAGTGAGCTTAACCTTATTGCCACTCCTAAATAGAACAGACTCACTGGATAAATGAACCTAATGTAAATGCCATTTTAATAATAATAATAATAATAATAATAATAATAATAATAATATGCAACTAAAAAGAAGATTGCTTTAAAAACAAAGAACAGGTCAGAAAATGAAAAAAGAGTGCCAAAAAAATTCCCCTAAGATGTAATTCATAGTTAGAATACTACTAAAAAGAGATAAAGACTATCAGAATCAAGAATCATTGCCATTCTTACTATACAATACAAATAATAGGCCTTGAGGATTGCACATATTGCATTTACTTCTTCCTTATGTCTTTTTAATCCCAGGCTCAGCTAAAATATATTTCCAGAACTGTAGGTTGTGTGTTGGTGGATAACAGAGAGAATGTTCTTAATTTAAAAATGAAATGAAGGGAAATCAAATTGCATCAAAATTGTCCATATATTTCTCTTCTTTCACATATTTGAATTTACTTGTCAATTTTTCTAATAGAGCTGTTGTCCAAATTCTATTTTGCCAATCACACTAAGTCCATTTAACATTTTCCATTGCTGGGCAATTTCTGCCCAAGCTGCAGCAAGGAGAAATCCAATCAATTCCTTATGGCTGAGTTGCTTGTTCTGTCTGGCAAATATTGTGAATAACAGTAGTTCTCCTTGGGAATTTATATTCTGATTTGTCATATGTGAAAGAAAAGAAACTGTTCGGTCTCAAAAAGATTTCACTGTTGGTCATTCTAGCCACATATATTTCAGAGGTCCACTTTCACTCCATCCTTTCCAGCAGGCAGTGGGGGGAAAAGTATATAAATATGACAAAGCTGGAAGGGAGTGTGGTGCCCCCTATATATAACTTTCAATATCTATAGCATTGTTAATCTGTGGTAATGTCTCTATTAAATCTGAGAGAAGTGTTGATTTACTAAGGGGCGGAACAGACCAGCACTTTAGGCCAGCCTGGGGCAGAATGGGGGTGTAGCAACTGCACACCAGCTTCCCCAACTCTGCCCCTCATGCCATGACCCCACCGTATGGTGGGAGGCATCAGGGCACTCCCTTGGTGTAGTGTTCACACACGCTGTGCCAAGGGAATGCCAAAAAGCTGCTGCTGCAGCAGCAACAGTAACTTTTTGCCTCTCTAAAAAAGGAACAGCATTTGCCAGCACTTTTTAGAGCAGCAAAGCACCAGATCGGGGCCACAGCACTTGGTTGACACAGCCCTGATCCAGCAAGGAAAGGGACGACGGGATGCTGCCCCTTAGGGGCCATCTCTTCAGCCCTCAAGTTACCATTCTTTCAATTGAACTAAGAAAATGATTCAGGTCAATATTGAAGGATGCATCCTCACTGCAGAAATACCTCAGTTTGACACCACTTTAACAGCCATAGTCCAATGTGATGAAATTCTGAGATTTATACTTTGTTGTGGACCAGAGCTCTCTGATAGAGAAGGCTAAATGTCTCACAAAACTGCAATTCTCAGAATTCTATAGCACTGAGCCATAGCTATTAAAGTGATATCAAATTAGATTATTTCTGCAGTGTTGATGCAGCCTAAGAGCTGATGCAGATGATTCGAAAGGAAGAGGTGGATTGGGGCTATGGCAACCACAGGCCATGCCCCCAATCCTCCTTTTTGCCACTCTCAAAAGAGCATCAAAATTGGGGGTGGTAAATAGCCACCCTTAGAGCTGCCACCACGGCTCTTTTGTGCCAAGAGGCTACCCTGATGCCACGCGCCGTGCGGACAGGTGTGTGGCATCAGGGTGGAGTCAGGGCAAAGTCAGAGTGCCTGGCGTGTGGTTGCCTCATCCCAATTCCACTCCCAGGCTGGTCTAAAATGCTGGTCTGCATCGGCCCTATGTGTGCTAGAAAGTATTCTTTCACCCCAATTTGTTTTACTTTCAAAGGTAACTGAAGATCCCTTGGTATGCAACCTATTACATTACATGTGTGTGTGTTTTTTATGTTGCAGAAAGGCCCTCCCTCCATCCGCCATCATCAGGAGGGAGAGTAGGCAGGCTGGCTCCATTGGGCCTAGCCTGAAAAGAAGAAGGCCCTCCCTCCTTCCACCATCATCTGGAGGGAGAGAAGGACAGGGCGGCTCCATTGGGCCTAGCCTGAAAAGAAGAAGGCCCTCCTCCATCCGCCATCATCAGGAGGGAGAGTAGGCAGAATGCGAGCTGTCTTAATCTTATTATGTTTATTTCAATATTGTATTTATTTAACATTTGTAAGCCGCCTTGATTGTTTAGGCAAAAGGCGGGATATAAGAAATTATTATTATTATTATTATTATTATTACAACCATATCTGGAAATAAATTATTCAAACAACAGTGAATCCAGAAACACAGATAAATTGCACCAAGCTCCTCTAAAATCTTACCTACAGATATTTGCTAATACTTTTATTCCTTCTCCTTTAGTATCCTTTTTTCACTCCAGTATGAGGTTGTTTCTGGCCTCCTTTTCTCCTCATGTCTCTTTCCTTTACCTTAAGGATCCATGTCTCTTGACATGCTTGGGATAAGCAACATTCTGACTGACCATTGTGATGATCTCATAATCACTGGCACAAAAATATCTAGCTCATAATGCTGCCATTACTGGGGGGGCTTGTGTATGAGGAGGTGAACTGAAAGTGCTATCCCAAAACCCTACAGAGGTTAAAAATTAATTAGAGAAATGAGCCTGTATATATGCAGCTTAATTAGATAAAATGCTTATCATGGGAAAGTATGGGTCTCAGATTATGGGCAGAATCTTGTTAGTGACATTCACAACTATTTTTAACATTTGTTTTTGTGTTTTTGAATATGTATTCTAGATTTGTATTATTAGGGTTTTTTTAATTGCCCATTTAAATCACACAATTTTAAGTGGTTGTATGCCATCTTGAATCACATGTTAGGAGAACAGTAGAAGATCATTGTGGAGGTTAATATTTTCTTCCTTCCTCCACAATATCTAAAGCCACACCCCAGAATTCACTGTTGCATTATGATAGTACCCTCTAAGGTTTTCCATTGCTGATGGAGAGTGGAGAGGATAGGAGAAGCATTTGGATATGTTTCAATGGCCGGATTTAGCTAAGGACATTTTTTACTGATATCTCTGGAGGACCCCACTAAATCTTAGTAGATGTCCGCAGTCTATATCTGGCTATGGGGACATAGCCAAACATTTCCCTTATCCCCTACCCATTATCCACTAGCAATGAAATGCCCATAGGGGTGCTATCATAGCAAAACAGTGAATCCTGGATGAGTGTGTGACATGGGAGTCATAGCAGAGCTCCACATGTGGAATTTTTATGCTGTGCTTCATAATGTAGGAACTTGGCCTATTCATGGAAAGGGTACATTGTTTATGTTATTTTTCCCTGAATTATGATACTTGTTGTATAAGTAGTATACAGCAGGATGAATGCAATCTTGAAAGATGTATTTGGTCAACAGAATACAATAGTCTTTATTTCTTGCTGGTTCTAACAACATTCCTTGTAGGAATGGAATAGAAAAATTGGATTGAAATTTATTCCCAATTCGAATGTGGATGAAACACACACATACAAGATATGGGTCTGTCTCAGAAAATGTAAATGAAAGTGTATATACATTTCCATGAAGGAAAAAAAAATGCAATTCATTACCAAAACAGGACAAGATGAAAACACTGATGGAAAGTGATAGTGACAATAAGAATAAGAGTGACAGCTTTTCGTATCTCTAATTATCACTTCATTTCAAGAATATTTGAATCTCCCTGACAAACTGCTTGTTCAAACTTTGTTTTCAATTGACATTTTAGTGTGCTTTAATACCTAGCTTAGCTGATGACTCATAAATCAATGAGTAAATGAATGTTCTTAGACTTAGCAAAACTCTTTTGAGTTGTCTCAATATGCTTCATATGTTTAGCCTGAATGCACCTTTCCTTTCAGTTTAGGTGGTAATTCAAATACATGCTGAGGGTTTGCATTCCTAACAAGAGAACTTTGGGGTGGCTGATTTGAATGATATACTTACAAATGTACAGTCCTCTAGCAACTAAAGTAGGAAAGAAGTTTTTATATATAGGAGATAAATACAGCATTTTGATGTTACCTGTGTAACACTAGCTAGTTGTGGTCTGAGTAAGCTCACCTTGCCATTTTGAACCAAAGTATCCCTTCTATGCACCATGGGTCACTCTGCAATGTAAATGGATCTACCTGTGAAAACTCAAAAAAAAAAAAAATAGCTTGGTCACACTTGATCTGATCCACCCAAGACTGAGATTTTAAATCCCATTTCAATGACAAATCAAAATGTAGGTTGGCCACAAATGTCAGAATGTGATATGTCTTCCATTGGAAGACACTGGGATGCACTGAGGTTAGAAAGTAACTCACAATACAAGATGTATAAGGTTTCATTTGATTTGATTTGATTTGACTTTCATTCTATCTTGTGTTAACTGGGTGTTTGGAACAGATACCCAGTTCTGCATATAGAAACTGTCCTTCAGACAAGATATAATAATACCTTGCAATACACTAATATGCTCCAATTGGAGTACCAGGGCACTATCCTGTCCCCGATGTTATTTAATATCTACATGAAACCGCTGGGAGAGATCATTCGGAGGCATGGAGCTCGATGTCTTCAGTACGCTGATGACACCCAGATATATTTCTCCATGACCAGATCATTGACTCAGACTTCAGATGGCGTCTCTCCTCTTAATGACTGTCTCAGAGCGGTAATGGATTGGATGAGGAAAAACAGACTGAAGTTAAATTCAGACAAAACGGAGGTACTCATGGTTACAGGCCCAAAACCAGATCTGGGAATACAGCCTCCAGTCCTGGAGGGAGTCACACTCTCCGTAAAGGACTGTGTTCGCAGTTTGGGAGTGCTCCTCGATTCATCGCTTTACATGACTAGTCAGGTGAATGCGGTGGTCAGGAGTGCCTGTTATCAGGTTCAGCTGATACACCAGCTGCGCCTTTATCTGGATATGAGGGATCTGGAAACTGTGGTACATGACCTGGTAACCTCACGATTAGATTACTGCAATGTACTCTACATGGGGCTACCCTTCTGCCTAACCCGGAAACTACAACTGGTGCAAAATATGGCAGCCAGGTTAATTACCGGAACATCAAGGCCTCTCCTTGATATAACACCAGTGCTGAAATCCCTCCACTGGCTGCCAATTAGTTTCCAGGCACAGTACAAGGTGTTGGTTTTGACCTTTAAAGCCCTACATGGCTTGGGTCCATTTTATCTTAAGGACCGCCTCTTTCCGTATGATCCCCCCTGTGCCCTTCGGTCCTCTGGGAGGAATCTGTTACAGCCAATAAAAACTAGGCTGTCTCAGACCTCCCAGAGGGCTTTCTCCATGATCGCTTCCAGACTTTGGAATGGCCTGCTGGAGGAGATCCGTCATATTACTACTCTTGCTGCTTTTAAGAAAGCAGTGAAGATGGATCTCTTCTGGCAGGCCTTCCCAGAATAATTCTCCGGCTTGAGGGGACAGCTCCATCGCCCCTTTCCGTGCCGCCATTATTGTGCCATTGTTCTATTGTTCTATTGTTCTATTATTGTATTTATTGGTTTGTTTTCTTACCTCGGAGCATGTTGTTTTAAGCTATAATTAGTTTAATATTGTTTTAAGGGGTGGGAGGGTTGGATGGGGAGTTGAATGTTTTAACTTGGGTATTTTAAATGTTGTAACCTGCCTCGATTGCTCCACAGAGGGGCGGACTATAAATAAAATTCATTATTATTATTATAAAACCTTACTCAGAAGCTCATGGAAGAAAACAGCTGAATCTTATCTGAAACAGGCATAGGCTATATTTCCTTTCATGTCTCTTCAAACTTGTCAATATAGAGTACAGGATACAGGATAAAATTGTTGCATATTTTACCTCACTTATTCTGTTGTATGTCACTTCTGGTGAGTGAAACACAATGACTGCAACAATCATTGTAAGTGCAAATGCATCCAGTTTCAACAAATGAGGAGTCGGACTACAACTGCATAATAAGGGGCACCATAGGTGCTCATCCACCAAGGAGTTAGTATGATGTAACCATATTAATATTGTTCCTAAGATGGGCTATGATTTCAGTGAGGGGTCATTCCAATCCATTGGAATGAAACACCTTCCCACCCATCAAATGAGATGTCCTTGCCTATTTGGTTAAATCAAAAATCAACAAAGAAAATTGATAAGGACTGGTATTCTGTTATGGAATTCTGCAAAAATAGGTGGAAGGAGTAAAAAGGAAAAAAAGAAATGTAAGAAATAGATAAACAAATTAAGTCTATATCGCTAAGATTTACAAATAATAAACTGAAGAGACATTGTGAATCACATAGATCAGGAGTCAAGAACAGAACAAGAAATGAGTCCTATGAAATCAAATGGGAAGTTGTTTTGTTTTTTTCTTGTATATCAATAAGATTTATTGTATCATATATGTTATCTATATTTTATATATGCACTTTTTGATATATATATTTATATATATCCTTGGTAATTGCTGTTGTTCAGGGCTGGGCAACTATTTGGGGGGAAGGGCAGGAGCCAATTCCCCCCAACCTCACAGACCACAGATCCCATTCCCAGGAAGCTCAAATACCTGTTTCTCCTGCAATCACTCTCAACATGGAAACTAGTAGTGATATTTCATCACTTCCTGTCACCATATTGAGAGGGATTACAGAAGAAAACAGAGGAACTTTGAGGTAGTAGGGGCTTATGGATTGTGTTTAGGTATCTTCATATGTTTTCATGCATTTCTGCAAAGTTTCAGGCAAAAATGTCCCAAAAGTGCACTAATATTTTTAGGATTTTTTTTAGGGTTGAAAGGCTTTGGGGGTCTGGTGGGGACTCAAAAGTAGGGTGTAATAATGAGTATAGGCTGTAGGTGAATTTGCAGTGATGGACATGAGTTGATTTTAGATATGTGCTACCACCTGCTTAAGCCAGCAATTAGCATTTAACAAATTTTTGAAATGATTCATTAAAGTGCAGCAGGAGGAGAATTTAGGATTTAGATATAAATCAAGGTGTTCCCAAAGTAAACAATATAAGAACAAGATAGTGTGATCTAATGAGATCATCTCTTCCAGGAAACAAGCTGAGTCAAACTCAAAAGGACAGGGGAAAATGCACAGGGCTAATTCAAAATAATTTAGACCCTCAGTTGAGATTGATTCCTGATCCTGACAGTGATATATAGCCTTTGCTACAGCTTATGGCCTCATCACACTTAAACTAATCCTTCTTTCTGTTCTCAACTCCCATTAATTCCTTTGGGCTCCACACATCCATTTGCATGGTTGGGCACAAAGGAGAAAAATGTACAATGTATTTTTCAAACTCCTTCAAAATGCACAAGCTGCTTCTTCAAAATGAGCATACAAGGTTATCTAAAGCATTTTTTCTTAGATTAATAAATTGTCTTCAGCCATGCCAAGCTGAGACAATCAACAGCACTGAAGTAAACATCTGATGGATGACTTTAATTTCTTTGCTAAAAATGGCTAATTACTGTTCATATCATATCAAGATATGTTTTATTTCCTATGTCCCTTTGTCTACTCAGTGTCATTGATTTGGGTACACAGCTGGATGACTTGGGTTCCTTAATGTTCATTTCACAAGCTGTGTACCACTAATTATTTCATTCATCACCACAGAACTCTCAGTGAAACATTTTTTTGGTTCTCTTAGGCCTATACAGACTGACAGAAATAATCCAGCTTGAAACCACTTTAACTGTCCTGACTCAGTGCTAAGGAATCATTGGAACTGTAGTTTATTATGGCACCATAGCTCTCTGACAGGGAAGACCCAATGTCTCAGAAAAAACTACAGTTACCATGATTCCCTAGCACTGAGCCAGAACAGTTAAAGTGGTCTTAAACTGGATTATTTCTGGCAGTCTGTATAGGCCCAACAGTGCCCCAGTCCTGTAAAAGATATAAACTGGTATAGCCTCCCATTACACCAGGTCACTGTCTTGGTCACTGTGTCTTGGTCACTGTAGAAGGAGATATCTAGTACCTCCTTGCACAATCAGCCTCCTCTGCATCAACCTGAGGTGAAAAAACTTGGGTGCACTCTCAGTGGCTGAGAGGATAGCAGCTCATAGACACCATTTGGCTGCAATTTTGCATCTCAGAGAAAGTAACAGCCATCAGCTTTCTGGACCAGTGGCACCAGGTGACAACATAAGAGAAGATGGCACCACTGCTCCTCAAACATCTCTGTCTTTGAACAGAAATGGACTGTGTCCCTTTAAAATGCTGAAGAGATAGTGTGAGTGAGGTTATGCTTAGTGAAAGGAGAGGCCCCAGTTTTTAAATTTTAAATTTTAAAATTTTAATAGAAATGTTTTAAAAATTCTTTAAAAACATTATTTTACCAAATTTCTACTTCAACCACATGAAACAATGTATATGTAAATGCATTTAGACTGTGCATATGATATCGTAATGTAAGGGAATAGTTTTAATTTTGCTAGTTGTTTATATCACCACTATTACCATTACATTCAGTAATGTACAGGAATTACAATTAATGAATAACATTAGTACAAAAACATTTGTAACAATTCTGTACGGTGTGGTATGGGAAAATGTCAATGGGGGCTGTGACACCATGAGTTACTACACTGGGTGACACGAAACCTAGCGATGCCACTTCCTGGACCTTCAGCAGGAGATCAAAGAGTTTGTCATCCATCCTTTTTTCTAGGCTGTACAATGATAACTAGGTGATAACTAGCAGCAGCCCCCTGCCCCCTGGCCTGGCTATGTTGGTTACCTTGATACTGTCAAACTATATTGTATTACAATGCAGCAAAAATACAGCAGAAGTACTCTAGGAGAGATTTTTGCTCAGCCAGCAGTACTGTTGGATCTTGGCCATAGAGAGCTTAGCTATAATCATGCAATGTGTAGCCATGGGCCTTTTAAGGGGAATTTATGACTAGCCCAATATTGCGAGATGGGCTGGGTTCTATGCCCTGCAGAACCGTCTTCCCAATGTGTATACCGAAAAGACCAGGGAAGTCCCAGAAATGGGTCTGAGACAGATACTTCCAATGGATGTCTTAGTTTTATTATAAGGCAAAGTCACACAATAACATGCACTCACACACTCATATAGGCTCAGGAAAAATAGAGGTTAGCATGGGGATAGAATAGAGGCTTCACTAGGGATACACTCACCAATAGACTAGGATCACCTTTGGGGTCCGGATGGGAAGAGTGGATATGGAGACAAGTCTACTCTGCAGCGTGGGTTTGAGCAGAAGTGTCGTTGTCTAGCTTCAGAGGTCAGAGTAACATGGAGTCGTTTAGACCAGGAAGATAGCACACTGACTGGCCAAAATCTGGGGGTTTTATAGGGCCAAACTGGGCCTGAGGCGAAAGGTGATAATTGCAAATATGACACCCGGCTGTATAGGGTTATATTGTGTCTGCTAGTCTTAATCCAAAGGGCCAATATCCTGGGGGGGGGGGGGGGGGGTGATCGGTTGGTACAATACAAACATTACACCTTCTGATGGTTTTGATACTATCAGATAATTCCACCTGCAACTCTCTGAGACTATCTGGTGCTATGTATGCATTGAGGATTAAGGGTGATTGGTCCATGCCTGGGGCGTGGAGGGCACTTACCTCTATGTCCACTGCCAGAGTTCATCTGGAGGTCATTCATGGAGTTTATATTTTTGATATTAGCAGCACTATGGGTAACAAATGCCATAGCCACTAAAGACTATGGGTTTATCCACACTGCAGAGATAAAACAGTTTGACACCACTTTAGCTGTCATGAGTCTATCCTACAGAATCCTGAGATTTGTAGTTTGATCGGGAACCAGAGCTCTCTTACAGATCAGGCTGTATATCTCACCAAACTTCAAATTCCAGGATTCCACAGGATGGAGCCATGACAGTTAAAGTGGTGACAAACTGATTTAGTTCAGCAGTGTGGAACACCAGCAGATTGTGATTTAGGCATACATAAGTGGACTAGTGGTAGTGTAAATCCTTAACTTCTCAGCCCTACAGCAGCCCTACCAGCCCCTTGAAGATGGTACCAATGGACCCTGGTGAATGTGATGAGGTCTGATGCAAGGAAAAGATAAAAGGTAAAGGTATTCCCCATAGACAAGGTTGTCAAGTTGTGTCTGACCATAGGGGGCAGTGCTCATCTCTGTTACTAAGGTGAAGAGCCAATATTGTCAGAGACTACTCTGTGATCATGTGGCCAGCATGATTGCACAGAACACTGTTTACCTTCCCACCGTAGTAGTACCTATTTATCTACTTGCATTTGTATGCTTTTGAACTGCTAGGTTTGCAGAATCTAGGACTAGTGACAGGAGCTCACCCCATCATATAGCACCTGGGCCTCGAACTACCATCCTGCTGATCTTGCAGTCAACAGAGTCAGGGTCTTAACCACCTGAGCCACTGCATCCCTGCTAGGAAACATCCCAGAAAATGGGGTGGAGGTAGATTTTGTAAATGGAACCTATTTGTTTATGCAAGACAGATACTGGATTCAGCACCCACTGTGTACTGTGGTCATTGAAGAGGTAAATGGAGTTGAATTCCCAATAAAGAGACAATGGGCATAAGGATGTTAGCAAAACCACACAACACTTCATCTTAGCAAGCTTTTATATTGTGGTTGTACTGTTGATTTAACAAAGGCATCCAATGGCATCTTCCACTGGGACTTTGACCTTCAGTTTTGCTTGACCTTATACATAATGGCTGTTCAATTTGTTTTTGCTTTAGACAGGAGATTGCTATGTTTGTTGGGAGAAAACAATTGATAGAAGTATTATATTCATCACCTGTATGATGCACTAGGAATTTACTAGTTTGCATGCTGGTTTCTTTTATAGGGAGCTACTTTAGGCTACAGAATAGAAAGCCAAAAGGACAGTAACTACCCAGCATGGATCTACTCAGAGATAGCCTATGATTCTGTAGAAATGAACCAGCCTATACCAATCTTTCAGGTGAGGCCTCTTTAGGCCTTGCTATTATGGCTTTGAAATGTAAATGTTCTTTTACTTCATTCTTGTATGGGAGAACAAGGAACAATATTAAACAACAGAACCATAAAACCTGTGATAGAATAGTACTAAAACAAAAAATAAAAAGTACCAACATATGATTTTATCATTTATCTATTAGATGTTTATACCTGTTACATTTGTTCTAGAATAAGGAATGATGGCCGGGATCCTTTTGGTCAATTAAGATGGTGTAAGTTGCAGCTCACTTTTTCAGCCATTGTAGAGATGGGGATCTTGCTCCAACCACACAATGACCAACCTCCTGAACTCACTGTGTAAGCAGTGCAGCCTCCTCCTAACATGATCATTTATGTATTGATGGAGAAAGTGAAGATTATTGGTTTAGCTATTTTCCTATAGTTGGACATGCTTACAGGTTCCCCCTGGAGATCTCTGCAGATGCCTGTCACAGTAGTTTCAGCTACTGGAAAATAATTAGATGCATCCCTGTTCATTCCCTCACTCTCTGACAACATGGAAATTATCATGCTATGCTGTTGACAAGGTGGATTTTTGAGGGTTAGCATCAGGGATGTAGCTATGGAGATATAGCAACACTATGCATGTACTACTTCCAGGATCTCAGTTGCTGATTCCCCCCCCCCCCCCGCCTTCTCTATTGAACCAAGAGAAAATATTTTCAAGAAAGAGCCTTGTGGAAATGATAAATACCTGCTTACTTTTAAAAATTATAAAAATTGAATGGATTTATCTTTTTGATAAATCCTCCTGTGCATGATGTAGATGTGCTTCACAGTGGAAAAGGCAGTAATTTTGATCAGAGAAAATTGCAGAAATTTGACAAAACAATGTTTGTTGTTTTCTTCTCATGCTGAAGACAGGACATATTACCTGAGGTTATTAATTGTTGTTTTACCAAGAAAAAATAATTTAGCAAGATTTCCTCACATCCCTAGACAGATTGGAATTTTTTCTAATCTGTTTCCTTGCCTGCCTCCCAAACTCCTCCTAACCTTGTCCCTTCAAATAGCTATGCATCAGCTGCAGATACCACTTTTCTGAAAATGGCTTCTGGAGTTTTATGGCTATAATTGTGTAGATATTTAAATTTGTTTCTGCTGCTAGTACCCACAGTCAAGCACTCAGAGTCAATGCAATTTTCACACATATTCCCTGCTATTTCTTCCTTACACTGTTATCACCAGCTAAGGATAAGCAAAATCCTCCTTAAGTTGAAACACTATCATCAGCTTGTAAGTGTATAAGGCCTGCTGGTGTATTTGCTTTTATTTTTCCATCCAATTTTATTCTGTGCTTCCACTTTTCAATTTTATCACTTCTACTTCTTACATCTCTTTTGGCAAAGACATACACATACATACACAAAAATTGAAAAATGCAGTTGATATGTGGTCTGAATTCCTTGGGGTTTTTGGGGGGGAGGGATTGTGGAGATGGAAGAGAATATAACCTCTAAACTTAACTGGCTTTAAACCTGAGAGGCTCTCCCCCACTTTCAGGGAATCAAAGACTGTAATGTACCTGTAATATTTACCTTGAGTTGCAGTTAAAATACAAGAAGGGTCTGTGAGGAGTGAATGGATTTTGTTTTAGTGGCACTAATGGAGTAAATTAGAATATGAGCAAAAGAAGATGGAGAATCACAATGCATGATATGGGAGGTTCCTGCAAGCAAAGCGAAAATCCTAAAACTGTTGATGTGGTGTTGGCGTATCCTAGCAAGGATGCAGCTGCCTGTGTTATCTATGAAAGAAGAGGTCATTCAGAAGGTTCGAGAAGCAAGCAAGAAGTTAACAAGATGTTTGGACTAAGACTGATAAGACTTGGAGTGTTTTCTGTATCAACAGAAAAGGACCAGAAAGGGCTGGTTGCCCAATACTATGCAAATACCTTAAAATATGAGATTTTCCCAATCATCAATGTGTTCCTGATCCACAGTAGCAGGACTCCCAACCCTTTGGGAATGAATTGATCCATCATCCAGCAAAGGGGCCATGTTTTATGAGTATGAGTGTGTGTGTGTGAAAGAACTTTTGATACTTAAAATGATTGTCTTATTTGTTATTTCTTATTTCTTATTGTCTTATTCGTTGTGTTTTAATAAATGTTACATGCATAGTGTCTAAACCCAGATCTCGTTTCCTACATGTCTTTGTTGAAAATCTTATAGTCTAGGGTGGCTAAATTTCTCTCTGGATCAAAAGAACAACAGAGAACCTTGGTTAATGACAGGTCCAACATTATGTTTATAGCTTGACTTAGCATGACAAGGGATTTAATCAGTCCAAAAGTCACTCCTTATTGCAGTACAACTCCAACCATTGCTTCTTGCTATAAACTGGAAAGAGGATTATTGCTGTTGTTTGTGTATGAGAATTTCTCTACTGATGTGGATATTTTTAGACTTCACAGGGAAAACATACAATACAAAAGAAGAAATATTGAGACGTCCATCTCCATCGGGCCTAGAATAATAAGAAGAGCCCTCCCTCCACTCCATCCGATGTCATCTGGGGGGAAGATGCAGGACCATCTCCATCGGGCCTAGAATAATAATAACAGCCCTCCCTCCACTCCATCCAACATCATCTGGGGGGAAGATGCAGGACCATCTCCATCGGGCCTAGCCTAAGCAGAAGAGCCCTCCCTCCACTCC
>CM034703.1:115935793-115946651 GCA_020142125.1 Phrynosoma platyrhinos
TTATTATTATTATTATTATTATTATTATTATTATTATTAAATTGTTTATAAAGTTTACCACAAATAACTACAGTAATTTTCTCACTGTGGTGAAATGGAAGTCTGATCTGCTAAGGAAGCACTTCAGATCAACCACTTGCTAAAAAGGAGTTTCAGAAGATATCCTTCCACAATTTTTTTGTGCTGTACTGGAGGACCTCCAAGCCTACTGCCTTCACATATCTACTTAACAAAGGGAAACTAAACTAAAACTAAACTAAACTAAAGAACCTGTTCAGTACCAGCAGAGCATGAAGTGTCTGCCAGGTGCTTCCACCAGGCTGCTTCTTTTGCTTCCAGGGCCTGAGACACCTGGACATATCCCATAGCTGGAGAGAGGACTGCTGAACACAATGTGCTTTCAATTTTACACCCAGAAAAAAAGGCCACTGACCTGGACCTCCAGTGTACCTCCAAATACATTAGCTTCCTGGTTCTCCATGTTCCAGACACATTGCACTTTGTCCCTTTTATTTGGAGAAAATGGGTATACATATTTCATCCACATCAATCCATGGTCTGAATTCTAATACTAAAGTGAACTGTTTAATTTAATGGGATCTACATACATATTGATTCATCATTCAGCAGTTGATTCAATGGTTTTACTCTAGTTGTGAGTAGCCAGTAAGTTTCAAGCTGCTGCTGTTTTACAGGCAACAAGAGAAATATTACTGAGTTTAAATATTCTGTACCCCAGGTGTGGCACAGTAGGCAATGGTGAGTCAGAAGATGTGACCTGGCAGATCAAAGGATTAAAATAGATTAATCCATGCATAAGCAGAATGTACAACCTGGGTTTAAAAGAACTAAAGCAAGGGTGTGTGTCTGTTTTGTAAGTTTCTTAAACAACATGCATTTTCACTTTTGATCTTGAGAACACTCTATACGAGAGTGGGAAATATATTTTTGTAGCTTTATGTAACAGAAAATCTAAATTTTAGGTATTTGGAATTCCTCATATACTCTTTATACAGGACAGTTTTTTTCCCCTCTCACCTCTTTCTCCCACCTTTGTCCTGATAATTTTGCAGGAGGGAAAGACACTAAATACTGAAGGTGGGATCTTTTGATGTATGTCAAGAACGAGTATGATTGCTTCAGTTAAAAAATGAATAGTGCAATCAATGTAGGAGGTGCTCTAGAGAAATCTTCTGAGGCTTAGGAAAACATATCTGGAGGCTCCTGGGAGTATTCCTCATCAAAAATTAGGAAAGGTGGGTGGCTCCAATATCTCTGGTACAGTGGATCCACACCACCTTTGGCATGAAAGGGGCTATAAAAGGTTCTGAACTTATTTTGGGGTAGATTTCAGTATCTTGGATAATTCCCTTAAAGCTAAAACTAACACCTGGAAGATATTCATTGCACTACTGATACTGATATTGAAGCTACTACCTCCCTAGCTTAGAACCTCACCTTTGTCAACATCTGGTGAGAATCAAGTGATGAATAAATGTTGGAGTCCAAAGGTGTCATTAGTGTTGTCATTTCTGCCTTCTTTTGGTAATCAAACTACCTCAGAATGTGTATCCATTCATCTCAACATTCATTTCTGATTTTGCTTTTGATGACAACTCTAGGTGGAACGTTGGACTTAGATGATAGACTCCCAGGCTTGTATTACAAAGCTCCTTTGAATTCCTTAGACAGTATGAACTATAGTGAATAAATCTATCCCACTGGACTGGTTCCAAGTGATTCAAATCCACCATTTGTCCACTATTCAAATTTCAATTACTTGGGACTTCCTCATTAAGTTCTTTATTAATATATTACTATGTAAATTAAAATCTCTAATTAACTTAAGATTTTTTTAAATGACATTCTTGAGTTATACAGATAAAGTTTTACTGCCCTCCCCATATACTTTCAATGTTTTACAAATATTTCAATAACAGCTGCCTGGAAAAAAACATTATGCACTTTTAATATCCCACCTGCTCTCCAAAAGTGGCAAAAATTGTTATAAGAATTTTACAGTTAACACATTGGATATAGTAACATATTTGTTCAAGCAGTCATCCAGTGGAAAACCCTAGTATGGTCTTCCTAGATTTCAAAATGCTAACCTGTGGATTCCATTATGGAAATGTCACTCTACTTGATCAGATTAATAAAGGGGTCATGAGAGTACCATTTACACTGCAATTTATACCTTACATAATCATAATAGAGTTCATCACTTCCTCGTGGTTTAAATTTAGAAATTCTCAATATGTCACATTATTAAGAGAGAGAGAGATAGGGGGGAAGCAGACGAGGGCGTCCGGGACGCCCTGGGATGGTGCGCCGCAGGGCCGTGGCATTTGCACCGCGGCACACCATCAGCGCCTCTGAAAGGAGTGCAAAATCAGTGCTCCTTTCACAAATCAGTGAAAGTGCGCCCTAAAAGCGTAGGGTGCACTTTCACTGACTTTTCCGCTGCAGCGTGTGCGGACGCTGTGTCAGGAGGTTGCCCTCAGAGCACCGGCCGTGCGGAGGGCCAGCGGCTCCGAGGACGATCTCGGGAGGAGGAAGGGAAGCCGATCGTGCGGCTGCCCCTCCTCTTCCCTGCCTCGGAGACGACTCTATTAGTTGTCTGCCGAGGCCCATAGACAAAGAGAGAAAGACAGAGAGAAGATTGAGAGTCAGATGCCAGTGCTTAATTTCTTCACCAGTGCAGTCAATTATGTTGAGTAACATCAAAATTTCATATTTGATAACCTAAATCATTCTGATTAATGAGACTTCTCTAAAGTACCAAATTACTTAGGTTGAGCTTCTTTGTCAACTTACTTTGAAGTAAATCTCTTTTTTTACTTCTTTACTTTTATTTTTAAACTTTTTTACTGCTGGCAGGGTGGTTGGTCATTAGAGACAGAGCTCATCCTAACGATCACCTAAATGGGATAATAAGGAGTGAAATCCTTATTAATCTCTTCCCAGGGAAAGTTCCATTTCAGGATTTACTAACTGCTGAATAAATTTTGGACCCAAGTAGGACTCTAAAGTCTCATGCTCTCTAAAATTACAATTAAGTCTGTGGGAGGGAAAGTTTCCTTCAGGTTTGGTGACTACACAGACAGAAACTCAAAGAAAGGTCCAGAAATGTTTCTTTTACCGGGCATCAAAGCTTGGACAGAGGGAAGACATTTATAGTCTAATTATACACGAAAAACATAATATTCCTAAACATACATATTCCAGCCTTCCTTTCAGCTATGGACTGCTCTCTCTCTCTCTCTCTCTCTCTCTCTCTCTCTCTCTCATGTAGCAGCAGAAAACATTTCTTCACACAACATGAAGTTAAACTTCAACTATTTCAAGATGTTGTGATGGCCAACAGGTTAGGTAGATAGTTTAAACTAACTCAAAAAGGTTGACCCAGTGGCCAGTGAACTTGATAATTATGATTCTATTCTTCTCACTTAGGCTTATTTGTGTTTGGACCACACCATCATTTGATTTGGAAATGGTAATGTTTTAAGAAGAAGTGGCAAAGATTCTTCCTGGGAGGTCTATTTTCACAAGTCCAAATGAACAGAATATTTTTAATGCAGCAACAGAGAAGCTGCAGCTACTAAAGAGCTTAACATAAGAAATTAATAGTGAACACCCCTGGAAAGGCAAATTCTTAGCTCCAAGGATAATCAACATGGATACCTGAAAGTTTTCTTTGAATCAAGTTATGCATTTACAAGTCTTAGAACACTAAAATGATGCATACAAACTGAGGTACATAAGAAAACATATTTAACCAAAAAGATAGCAATACAAAGGGATCATGTTGCACCTTTGAGACTAACTGAGTAAAACAACTTGTAACATAAGCTTTTGTAGACTTGGCCTACTTCCTTGGATGCATGGAGTGAAATGGTGCCCAGGAGACTGTATAAAAAGCCATAAAAATATAAATCTTGTGGGTATAATGATGAGGTGACCAGTTTTAACTATGGTTATTGATGGACAAGGCAGGAGCAAAGTTGTTGAGGAAGGCGAGGGTGGGTGGATGAGCATATGAATAGTGGAGAGAATTTTGGAAAGTGGTATGTACAGGCTAGGAACCAGAAAGGAGATCCAATAAATTGGCCAAGAACATCCTTATGAAACTGGGGTGTTATCCAGTTTTATAACATGTGTAGTATGTCAGGAAGCCATAGTCTCTGTTCAACAGCTAAAATGACTGTCTCTGAACTCTGCCCCCAAAAGATAGGAATACAGTCTTCCATCCTGCTCTTATCCTTATACCTTTGGAATCCCTAAAGACAAGATTTGAATAAAATAATATTGAGGAGTACCTTGGATACACTCTCTAAGAGTGAATAACAATTTTTTTTCCCAGAGGAAGAATGGAGGAAAACAGTCTCACAGGCTTTTTGTTTCTTATACCTTTCTTTAGAAACACAGGCTTTATTTATCTATTTGCAAATAGATGTTGTAGTGCCTTTGAGACAAACTGAAATTAAGAGCTGGTAGCATGAGCTTTCATAGATATAAATATACTTCCTCAGAACTCAAGTCTATGTAAACTCATGCTAGCAGCTTCTTTCTTTCATTTAATCTCAAGGGTGCCATGAGATCCCTTTGCAACAGAGCTATGTCTTTGAATTCAGTTATCCATGTATACTAAACTCATACTGTATATTTTATTTGTAGATTCTTAAATACTCACATTAACTATCCCAGCTATTGAATTCAAAGATATGGCTGTTAGTCTGCATCGGTATGCAAAGAGATATTGTGACACTTTTGAGAATAACTAAGAGAAAGAAGTTTGTAGCACATGCTCCCATAGACTGAATAAGCTTCATGAGATGCATGGAGTGAAGTGCCTGTGGACAGACATTTATACCCATGAATGTACAGGTCGTGTGTGTGAATAGTAATAGAAATGCAAAGAGTTCTTGGAATATAGTATGTTGCTGGCTAGGAACCAGAAAGGAGATGTAATAAAATGAGCAAGAAAGCCCTCATGAGACCAGATTATTAACTCATGTTCCAATATGTACAGTGTGGCAGGAAATCCTTGCCCCAGCTCAACCCACTATCAATGGACTGGAGTTTGTGAATATATAACCAGTTCTACTATTTCCTCTTCCAGTCTCCCTTTGAAGTTTTGTTTTTATTCAATGACTGCTCTTCTGAAGTCCAAGATAGAATATCCAGGAAGATTGGAGAGTTCTGCAACTGTTTTATATGTATTACCATTCCTAATGTCTGATTTATATTCATTCATCTTCTGACACAGAAAGTGCAGAGTGCTGAACAGTATTATTGACAGAGTATGGCATATATCACCTTAGAGGATAAGTTAGCAAAAGTACCTGTAATAGTGTGGATTATTTGATTAGGTCCTAAGATGACATTTTCCAAGTAGATGCATGGGCACAGCTGGCATCTGGGTTTGTGCCAAAGTTTTATACCCATCTCCCTATCTATATTGTGTATCTTCCTATAGGTAAGTAGCTGTGTGTCTTCCTATAGGTCAGTAGCCTTTACTTGCTGTCTATGGGCAAGTAAAGGCCAGCCACAAAGAGCCATCAAGAGGGCAGCATTATTGTCTAGGAATAGGTTGCAGTTCCTTGATGATGTATTTGATAGCCTCAGGGGTGATATATAACCACTATTGGAGTTATGCCACTTCATGTCTTTGGTCTGCACTGTTTCTGTTTATCCCTCCCCATGCAGCTATATTTCTAGTTTTTCTTCTGGATTTCACTGTTCTCTTTCTGTCAGTCTCACCTCCCCATTCTTGTGTTGTTGTTCAGGCTTCACTCTTTTCTTACAGCTCCCTAGAATCATGCAATCATAGAACTGTAGATCAAGAAGCAACTCTGTAGGCCACTGAGTCCAATCCCTTGCTCAGTACAGGAATGGAAGCTGGAGCATTCTCAATAGATAATCCTGGAAGATGGTCAGAGAAAGAGAACCTACCACCACTCTAGGCTATTGGTTCTATTGCCAAACACTAGTTGAGAGTAATGAGCAACAGATATAGGGCCTTTACAGACTGCCAGAAATAGTGCAAATTGAGGCCACTTTAACTGTCCTGGCTCAGTGCTACAGAATCATGGAAATTGTATTTTTTTTTCTTGGACATTGAGTCTCCTCTGCTAGAGAGCTTTGGTGCCATGATAAACTACACTTCCCATGATTCCTTAGCACTGAGCCAGGACAGTTAAAGTGGCCTCAATTTGCACTATTTCTGGCAGTCTGTAAAGGCCTATAGTCTAACATTTTATGTCCTTCTTGTGAACTTTCAAAGAAGCAGGTCACACTAGAAGGATCTTGCACAGATTGCATAAGGGAATTTGTAAGTTCTTGAAAAACAACAGACTTGACCACAAGGAACTTAGGAAGTTAATTGCCTTAATCAAGTCACACTATTAGTCCATCCAACTAGTCCATCCAATCATAGAATCGTAGAATTGTAGAGCTGGAAGTGGCTTTATAGGCCACTGAGTCTAATTCCCTGCTTATGGAAGGACCATCAGCTTGAGCATCCCCAGCTGGTAGCTGTCCAGCCTATTTTTGAAGACAGTCAGAGAAAGAGACCACACCAGCACTCTGAGCTATTGGTTATATTGCCAAACCACTAGTTCAGGGCAATTAATAACAAATGTAGTCTATAATTCTTCAAGAACACAACAGACTTGACCACAAGGAATATAGGAAGTTAAGTCACACCATTAGTCCATCGACCTAAGTGTCTCCATGGGCTGGCCATATCTCCCCAGGCTTTCAGAGAATTAACCTGTTGCAGTTTCTGCTCCATCATCTTTCAAGAATGAAAAGATTGTTCTCTAGTAATGTACAGTGTTGCTATTTCTGTTCTTGGTGTGTGCCTTCAATATGTTTCCAACATATGGAGTGCCTAAGGCCAATCTATCATGGGGTTTTCTTGGCTAGACTTATTCATAGGAGGTTTGCCATTGCCTTCCCCTGAGGCTGAGAGTATGTGACTTGCCCAAGGTTACCCAGTGGGTTTCATGGCCAAGATGGGAATTGAATCCCAGTCTCCAGAGTTGTAGTCCAACACTCAAACTCATACCATGCTGGCTCTCCTACACTAATGTACACATTCATAATTCTATATTGGCAATACAGGTTAAATAATTAGAAATTCTCACCTAGAAGTTCAGCAAAACAGGTTCTAACATCTCACTAAGTGTGTACACCCCACAGAAACCCAACATTTACTTTTCTAACATGAGATGAGAACAGAAGCACTGACATAAAAAACAATATTCTGGAGCCACTGAAGCCTAGCAGTTTTATTATCATGGTCTTGCAACCTGGCACAGAATGTCACATACAAAGTGAAATGAAAACACCAAATAATCTCTGATGCTCTATTCAAAATGTCAGGTAAATCAAACATATTGCTAGAAACTATTAGGAAGAAAAAAGGTCTTCTGCTTGCAAAGTTAACATTCCCTTACAAATGGGTTACATGATACAAAATCTCATTCCTGTGATCAAAGGTTCAGAAACTTGTACTGATGGAAAACGTATCAAAAGGCACTGTGGCCAAATATTGATTGATGTCTTTAATTTCCTGGAGGAAAATTAGAGCAACAGAGATGAGTGATTGCTATTATGATATCCTTTCTCATGATGACCAGTATTGGTTAGTATCAGCAAAGGCAGTCTTATATTTATCAAAATCTGATATTTCACTAATCATTGATAGTATCCAATAGTAGACATGTATCAACAGTGAGGATTTGACAGTATCTGACAGCTCACATGCAATAAATAGGATTTAATGGACTTTGCCTTTTTTTTTATTATTTTAGGATCAATGCAGACCACACACCATGGCCCTGATCCTCTTTTTTGCCACCCCCAAAATCTTTTTTGGGGTGGCAAAAAGCTGCCCTTTGAGCCATCGCCGTGGCTCTTTTGCATCTTCTGGGTGCAGCGTGCATGCACACTGTGCCAATAGGGCATCCTGATGCCATGCACCATGCAGATGTGCGCGTGGCATTGAAGTGGAGTCAGGATGGAGTTGGGGTGGCTGGCATGTGGTTGCCCTGCCCCAACTCCAGCCCCAGGCCAGCCTAAACTGCCAGTCTGCATAGGCCCTTAGTCAATTATAACTTAACAAGGATATTGCAAATCTCAACACAAATAGTGCAATTTGAATAATTTTTCCTCTAAATAAATTCCATTTAGTTCAGCAGGTCATCTGTTTACATATACCAACCAGATGATGATCATTTAGTGTGGGTTGTAGTCATAAAAGCATATGCCATAATAAATCTGTTCTTAAGATGCCATACGGCTCTTTGCTGTTTTTATATCAGTATGAAATTTTGTGCCTGACAGTGCTGGAAACATTCAAAACTCTGTTCTGTACTGAGGTTTTTTGGCCTCAACATGAAGTCATGTCGTCTAATTAAGGAATTCTTTCCCATCTGATCTTTCCAGCATGTTCTTTCTCAATAGTTTTAAATGTTTCTTGTATTGCTTTTATATAAACACACTGATGAATCAATAAATGGGTATGGAAAATAACAAATTTTTGGGGGCAGTGTTGTTTCTTACAATTTCTTTAAAAATATACATGTCTCAATCCTGAGTCAATGTTTTGGGAAATACGAAGTCTAGCTATTTTGTCTTGTGATTACTGCTCTCTAGCTGGATTGAATTGGAGGGATGCTGAGGGTAAAGAGAGGTCTTTCCTGTTTAGGTTTCTCACTCGAAATTGTAGATAAAAGGAAGAGGAATTAATTCCAATTATGTCCTAAAAAAAATGAAGGCAGCCAGCCCTTCATAGTCTGATTGATTCACATTAACACATTCAGCACTAAATAATAATAATAATAATAAATTTTATTTATAGCCCGCCCCTCTGCACGGCAATCGGGGCGGAGTACAACATTTTAAAGCAGACAAGTTAAAACAGTCCCTCGTCCCATAATCCAACCCTCCCATCCCCTTAAAACAGAATTAAACTAGAAAAGAGTTAAAAATACAACAATAAGCTAAAACACTCCACAAACACAAAGAATCAGAAATAAACTCATTAAAAACTCATCTCTCACCAGACAACAGTTATTCCAGGAAGGCCTGCCGGAAGAGATCCGTCTTTACTGCTTTCTTAAAAGCAGCAAGAGTGGTAATAAGACAGATCTCGTCCAGCAGGCCATTCCAACATCTGGGAGCGGTAGCAGAAAAGGCCCTCTGGGAGGTCTGAGACAGTCTAGTTTTTATTGGCTGTAGCAGATTCCTGCTAGAGGACCGCAGGGCGTGGGGGGATCATACAGGGAGAGGCGGTCCTAAGATAAGATGGACACAAGCCATGTATTTTTCAAGCTGGTGGTAAACTGGCACACTGCAGACACCAAACATAAATATTTTGCCCCTGAGAATGAAAGCCATCTGTTGTCTGTAGTGTTTTGCCAAGTGAAATAGTAGCCTTGGCTTAGTGTACTTTTAATGGAAGTCATGCATAAACTCTGATGCTCAATGTTACCTGCTACTTGAACTAGAACAGATTATGTGAGAGACAGGGAAGAAAGGGAGAAGAAGAGAGAGTGCAGTCTCTGCAAGATCATTACATTACTACCCAGTTGTTTTGATTTTATGCTTCAGGATGGTACAACTTCAGTAAGTCACTTAACAGTGCAACAAAAGACTATTGGTAGCCAAACTACTTTCTGTGTCACCACAGGGTACAGATATAGAAGACAAAATGTCCATTGTTTATAATGATGAATGACCCAAAGTCTTGCCTCCTTTCACTGTTTCCCAGAGATGAGCACAAACATTTTTTTTTTTTAAAAAAAATCAGGTCGACACTCCATGAAAACTATGAATGGAAACTTCTGAATTCAGTCTTCAGAACTATTATTATCTGATAATGTAATTTATACATATTTAATGCGAAGTAAGCCCAGTGAGTTCAGAGAAAGCATGTACAGTTGGCCCACTGTATCCACAGATATTTTCACCATGGATTTAACCATCCAAGGCTTGAACATATTCAAAAATAATATAAATTCCAAAAGCAAACTTTATTTTTGCCATTTTCTATAAAGGACACCATTTTATGATGCCATTGTGTTTAATGGGAGCTGAGCATCCACCGATTTTGGTATCCACGGGAGATCCTTATAGGACACATAACAGAGGCCACTAAAGGAATTGTTTATTTCTTTAAATGTCAGCAAGCAATTCGCCCAGACTTCATTCAACAGTCAGATATGATTATAACATCATTCATAAACATTTTTGCCAAGAGAAAGTGTGGGAAAGGAAAAAAGATCAAACTCTGACTCCTAGCTGTTGGGATAGGGTTAGCGACACATCCACAGTACTGAGTGGATTCCCTGTAGCTATTGTACAAATGGGTTAAAAATTGGAATGGTGGCTCAATAGTTAAGATGCTGATTCTGATGACTGCAAGCTTGGCAGGTCAGCAGTTCGAGGCCCAAGCACTGTGTGATGGAGTGAGCTCCCATTATTAGACCAAGCTTCTGCCAACCTAGCAGTTCAAAAGCATGTAAAAGTGCAAGTAGATAAATAGGTACCACTTCATTGGGAAGGTAATAGCATTTTGCGTAGCCATGCTGGCTACATAACCACAGAGGTATATTTGACAATGCTGGCTCTTCAGCTTAATAATGAAGATGAGTGCCACCCCTACAGTTGGACATGACTGGACAATCTTGTCAAGGGAAAACCTTTACTTTACCTTAGGACTCCCATAAGAGAGCACACATCTACTGTGAAGGTCTGCCAGGCCTGCCACAATTTATTGCTCCCTTCAATAGTACACTCACTCCATGATTATTTTTTAATTAAAGTTTTATTAGATAAAAAAAATTAC
>CM034703.1:116045662-116059303 GCA_020142125.1 Phrynosoma platyrhinos
TTTTAAAAATTGAATGAATGCCCAATATTAGCATCTAGAAATCTGTCAAATATGACATTGGCATTTCAAAGGATGTTTAATAGTAAAATATTAACAATAAGATTGTTAGTATTTAGTAATTACCTCTGCATGCTGTGAAGGAAGGAGATTATCACACTCTTAAATAATACAACCTACCCGATTCAGTTTAAAATTTAAAGTGGGCAGCATCCTGATATTATCAGAAGGATTTAGCCACTGAAATTGCTGCCCAGGTCCAACCCAGGTCCATCTCCGTTCCCAGGGTCGCTCCAGCAGCCATTTTCACAAGCCGGAAAAATCCCGGCTTCTAAAAGAGGCACACAGAGTGCCTCTGGGAGGGAGGATAGACCCGGGATGGACACAGGTGATGATTTTAATTTTATTTTTTTAATTTTAAATTTAATTTTAAATTTAAAATTAAATTAAAATTTAATTTTTAAAACCCACTTTAAATTTTAAACCAGGTCAGGTAAGGCGTATTATTTAAGAGTGCAGTAAGCTTAGAAGATTGGCTATCATTGTAACACTTGTGAAACTTGTTTTGGAAAATGAGGGATATGCATAGAATGTTCTATCCCCCTTGAGTCTCAATATGATTTATATCACAAGACTTTTCAGAGATATTCAAAACTGTAATTATAAATTCATTGAAGGGAGAGGGAGCCATTTCAACTGAATGCCCTGGCACTTGGGGGGATACTGCACCTGAGCTTCATTATATTTGTTTTTGTTGCACTGTATTACTTTGTAGGGCCAGATTGTTTATTTTATTTTATTTTGTGAGAACAATGCTCCCAAGAGCTTAGCATTCCAGAGCTCATAATATGAACTGGAGAGCCCAGAAATAAACAAAAATCTATCAAAACAGCCTCAGGGTCACTCCCAAACCCCTCTTTTGCCATTAAGCTTTCATTATGGCATCTTTTGGCTGCCCAGAATGTAATCTCCTTGGCTTTCATGGATGGCATTATAGGGAAATGAACTGTTCATGCACGGACAGTCTAACAAAAGTAATTTAAGCAATTACAGTTTGCAAAACATTGGAAGCAATTAGTTATCTGCTGAAGAGCTGGCATGCCACCTGTACTTTTTCAGTTCATTATTTTAAAAAACATTGTTCAAAACGTCCGCACATTACCAGTAAACCCTGGCTGATGCCAAAATAAGAGCTGAGCTTTTCTCCCTCTCAGTTTCCCAGTTTCAGTACAAGCGACCTTGTATTTTGAGAGATCATACTATTATGTATTCTCTCACACTACCAGCACAGGCAGTGTTGTGAGCAGGGAAACCTATCATACTGATATCATTATAGAAGGAAATTGCATTTAGTGCTATGGAGAAAAGGAGAACAAGTCACATGTCTACTGTATTTCTTGCAATTTGGAGAAGACATTATGGTTTCAGTATCCAGCTAGGCATTCTGAGAATTTCACTTCATTTCAACTTCTCCCCTTGATACTGTAATCCAGGGGTAGGCAACCTTTCCCCTTTAAGGGCCGAGGGACTTCAGCTCCCAGAATCCCAGGAGCTATTGGCCAACATGGGACTATTGGCCAACATGGCTGAGGCTTCTGGGAGCTGAAGTCCCTTGGCCCTTAAAGGGGAAAGGTTGCCTACCCCTGCTGTAATCATTGTTGTGGCTACAGTTTCAGATCATTTCTGATATGAATTTACCAATAGTCATGCATTTCTTTGCATTCAGTATGGGGAAAAACAAAATTAATTAAAATGGAAATGGGGTAAATCAAAACTAATAATCTGTCCTGGACCTGGCCTTCAATATTTAGGTCTTTAAATTCTTTGCTAGAATCACTGTGTGTTAACACTGTGTGTTATCCAGATGATTTTTAAATTGTGGATTTTAAATGATGGATTTTAAATGTGAATTGTTTTAATATGTGTATATCTTTTTTTGTCTTTTTAAACTGATGTGTGTTTTAAACTGGTATGATTTTAATGATGTCATTTGTTAATTGTTGTTCCCTGCCTCAATTCATGGGGAGAGGTAGATAAGAAATTATTATTATTATTATTATTATTATTATTATTATTATTAGTGCTGAATTGGCTTTGGAATGTTATTTTTTATGAGAGGTTAGTTACCATTCTATTTCCCTTAAAGTACTTTGTTGTCATAAAGGCCAAAGGTTTTTAGAAAAACTTCCTCATTTCTCTAATGTAAAATAACACAGGCCTGTGGATCATAAAAACTTTTTTTTTTTAAAAAAAAAAAAGTATGCTGGTTATATAAGAATTAGGCATTCTAAATCTAAAAATTACCTCAGACTTGCTCCATTTAATTTTCACAAATTGTATTAACATTTCTAAGCTAGGTGATTGAATGAAATGATCCTGCACAGAATTATTCTGCAAAGAATAAGTAGGGGTTAAAGTCTTCTAATAGACTTTTAAAAAAATATATAAATTCAAAGCAGTAAAAGAAATCACACTGAACATCAGCATCTGCACTTAATAAAAGTCGAGTAACAACTGAATTGATAAAAATATTGAATTTGTGGAAGAACTGTATGTGGTATGGCATTTTATTGTTTTTGAATTCAGCAAAAAACCTCATACATTGAAAAAGATATCATGTTGAAAAATGTTTTTATTATTACTATTCATTAACAACACCACACACAGAGAGAGAAACACACACACTTCATTCATGAGTAGCACAAGTGAGCACTTGAAATATGCGATATTCTATTTTCACTATCTGAATATATCACATCCCTGAAACTGGAAAAGTAACTAAGAAGTTCCAGATGCACTGCAAAAATAGTGGCATCATCCCTTGTAGTTTACAAGTTGATATACAGTACCTTTGCCAGTGAAAAAGGAAATTAATTACATATTACTAGTTATTTGTAACTAGCTAGATCCAAGCTCTAGAGTTCCTGCTCCCCCCCCCCCCTTCTGAAAAGCTGCTTATCTTCAACAACTTAATGGCAAGCAGGCAGAACAGAGTCCTCTCCATGCAAAGAATAGCTAGAGAATTTGGTGGGTTTAGATGAGAGAAAATTTTAGTTAGCTTTTGAAAAGTTTGTCAAATGCTGTAAATTCTACTATATTTGCAACAGAAAGAGTTTGAAATTTAAAAAAAAAATCAGTGGGGTAGAAACTGAAATTGAAAATTTTCTCCATCCCTATAGCCAGCTAAAGACAGAAAATCTCCAGTGATAGGATCCCGTTTTGAAGCTGATTGTCCAGGATCTTATATGAATCTCATGGGGTAGAAAAATTTGCCGCTGTAGTTACTCAGATGTTTGGGCCCTGGGCAGGGATGATGGAAGTGAAGAGGAGCTTTCTCAGTATATCCCTGCTGTCAAACAATGGTTATTTGGGTCAGGGTACAGAGCTGGGTCTGGCCACTGTCTAGCGACCATTGCTTTGCCAAGAAAAGCTTTTGCATAAGGAAGTACTGGGTATCTCCTTATGAAACACTGGAAAAAGGAGATCCCCCAGCATAACTATTGGTAGTACTACGATAAAGACCTTGTAGGATTCCAGCTATTGATTCCATAGTTGCCAAAGGAGTAACTTCCTCATTGAAGAATGATTATGGTGTAGCAAGTTTGGCAACCCAAAATAAAAAGCAGTGCCACTTTATTCACAGGATAATGGTGCAATAATGACAATATCATGTGAAAACCATGGCATTATTGCACAATATTCACACTAATGTTTTTTGTGGGGTTTTTGGGCTGTGTGGCCATGTTCTAGAAGAGTTTCTTTTTGATGTTTTGCCAACATCTGTGGCTGGCATCTTCTCTGGCACGTTCTTTTCTGAAGATGCCAGCCACAGGTGCTGGTAAAATGTCAGAAAGAAACTCTTCTAGAACCTGGCCACACAGCCCAAAAAACCCACAAAAAACTATGGATGCCAGCCATGAAAGCCTATGACTTCACAATTAGTAATGTGTTTTGAAAATTATGTATTAGCTGTGAACATGTCAATGTCAATAGAATAGTTTTGCCCCTAGATGGAGCTCCTGAGCTTCAAAAGAAAGCACTTTACAGTTGCAAGAGATATATCTATTCTCCCAGTGTTTCTAATGATTATACATTTAGAGTGTCAATTTTGCCATTTATGAAGAATAAATCCAGCTGCTTTGTGTTTATTTCCTTATCCAATAGGCATTGCCAAAGTGCTACAGTTCTGCTGGCTAATTTGAAATCTGTTTTTTAAAAAAACAAAACCATGTATTAACACCAACAAACAAATAAAAACCCATCCTGTCTGAAATAGAGGGGAAATGAATGCTAGAAGGTTTGTTCACATTGAAAAATAATCCTGGCTAATCTCTGAAGCTGTTCTGTGGTCACAGGTTGTACCTGACTGAAACCATGCTTTGTTGTTTGTTGTTGTGCACTTTCAAATCATTGCCAACTTATGGTAACTATATCAAGGGGTTTTTTTGGCAGGTATTGTCATCTTCTGAGGCTGAGAGAGTGTGACTTGCCCAAAGTCACCCAGTGGGTTTACATGGCTGAGTGGGTGTTCAAACCCTGTTCTATAGAGTCTACACTGCATGTTAACTCATAATTTCAACAGAAGGTAGTTCAATGAAGATGTTTTGTTACATTTTTCTGCTTCTTCACTCCCTATGCCATGCTAAATCATGCTATAAGCTATAGCAAATAAAGTTGTGGCTGATTACTGGTTTTAATCTATTGTTTGTTGTCGTTGTGTGCCTTCAAGCTGTTACCAACTTATGGTAACCCTGAAAATCCTATTATTATTATTTTTTTTGCAAGTTTCTTCAGAGGGGGTTTGCCATTTTCATTCTCTGAGGTTCAGAGAGTATGACTTGCCCAAGGTCACCCAGTGGGTTTTATAGGTCAGCAGGGATTCAAACACTGGTCTCCATAGTTATAGTGAAACATTCAAAACACTATGTCACATTGGCTCTCCTTATTCCTGTTCTCTAATTTTGGTTCTGGTCTCCAAGTGAAATTACTGCAAATACATAGTTGAAAGGGATGTTGCTACACAGAGATGACCTCTGATGAAGGGAACATGTATATTGAGCAATTTTTTTTTTAAATGATTACTATTACAACATTAAAATCATTAGACTGCAGTCCTAAGCACAGCAGCCAGGCAGAAAGACTCATTCAACACTTTCATGCATATATGAATATGCATGCATATATGACTAAAACAATCATCATCAAGGGAATAGCATTAATTCTACATGTTCTCATTTGCCCCTTCACTGCTTGAAGAAGGTTCTTTCTTATAAGCCATTGTGAGATTTAAAATATTACAACCTGGAACCAGGATTTCAAGCTCATTGACTGATCCGTATTTGTGAGTTCTAAGATCACTCACTTTATGCTGGTTTCAGGTTGATAGGGGGGGGGCTTCAGACTGCCAGAAATAGTGCAAATTGAGTCCACTTTTAGGGTTAGGGCTAGTACTAGGGAATCATGGGAATTGGTTGTTTGTTTGTTTGTTTTTTTCCTGAGACATTGAGCCTTCTCTGTCAGAGACCTCTGGTGCCACAATAAACTACAGTTCCCATGATTCCCTAATTCTAACCCTAACCCTAAAAGTGGACTCAATTTGCACTATTTCTGGCAGTCTGCAACCCCCCATAGTTCTCATGATGATGAACCAGTACAGTGAGACTCCTAGGGGTAAAGATGCCTGAGCAAGGATTATTTTAAATCCATCAGTTCCACTGTTGTCATTCATTCTTTTCCTGCTAGGATTACCATTAGACACATTCCTTCCCCTTCTTTACTCTTCTCACACCCTTAATCCTTAAAAGTGCCCTGCCATCTGCTGGTGCTGTGTGATGATGCACACATAGGTTGCAGTGGAACAAACTCCCTAAAGAAGCTTTCCCTTTAGTATATTCCAGAGAAGTAGGCATGCCTCCTTTAAGATGACACCAGATTCCTGATGTATCTGTTAGCAAATGTTTAAAAAGGATAAAACATTTTGGTTGATTAAAAAAGGTTTCTAATTAAAGCTGGGAAATTGCTCTCTATAGTGACCAAAGTGGAACTCAAAAAAGCTTTGTGTGTGTGTTTCATTGTCTACTACCAACTTCTCTTCTTTTTATGTAACCTCTTTCATTGCCTCCTTTTATCCCAAATGGGGGAAAAACACACTTTACTTAGGGGAAGGCAGCTTCTTGTATTAACTCAGTTCAATCCAAGGCTCCCAAAGTCATGCCTATGGATGGATAGCATATAGCAGAATTAATCCATTTTGTCAGCACTTTAATTGTCATGGATCTATGCTATAGAATTCTGGAATTTGTAGTTTTGTGAGATATTTCACTTTCTCTGTCAGAGAGATCTAGTACCACAAATTCCACAATTCCATAGCATAAAGCCATGGCAGTTAAAATGGTGTCAATCTGCATTACTTATGTAGTGTAGATGAGACCCATAACAGCAAGACGAAATTTATGAGGACCTTGGACAGAGCACTACTTCAGTTACCAGTTGGAGCTAAATGAAAGGAAAGGCTGTTGCGTCAGCAGTCTTCTGAAACTTTCTAAAAGCTGTCCAGGGCTTGCAGTTAACTCTGTTCCCTCTGAGGAGTAGTCTACATGTCTTATAGGACCACTGTTTGATTTTAGAGCTACCAGCTCTCACAGGATGGAAATAGTGAGAACTCAGTTATGCAGGGAGTTGGTACTTTCCACATCCAAATAAAACCAATACTTTGGAGTGAAGGACAAATCCTCAGTGGAAGTTACTTTCTTCCTCTTGGAGTTTTCTACTGAGTTTGAAACACAACAAGAAATGAACAAGATAGCAAGCACTCACATAGATGCACAGAGTACCTCTTGCCACCAGCACCTGACATCATTTCTGCTGTTTGACCCAACATCTTTCTTGAGATTTTTTTTTTAATATAGTGATTGGCTTTGAGGAATGGGAGTAGGAGTTAAAAATGAAAATGACAGAGGTTGCTTTGTGTAATAATGAGTCAAGAGTGCATCTTTCAGTTTTGCTCAAAAGAATTTGAGCAGGATACATTAATCCAATCAGTAGACTAAAGAAACCTAGTTGGTAATGACCTAAACTATGACTAGAGTCACTCTAACCATTTCCAAGAGGTCAATATATTATCAAGCACACCCATTGATATAAAAGACAGTGTTGCTAATGATCAATGCATATAGCAGGTGTTTCAAAGCAGGGAAAATCTGACACTTGGCTGACAGAAACTGTCATTCTGCATAGCTGCTGTTGTACTGTGTTCCCTGGGGTGCATCCAGATATCACCCCATGGCCAGCAAAGTTTCCTAAGAATAGTAATACATTTATGGTTTATTGTAGTTTGAAATGTTAGGCTGTTGCCTCTTCCCTATGCTAAGCATAATGTCACATTTTCCATGCCTATTTTGGGTTGTGTGCTCTATAGATGTTTCCATAGCAAATTCCCCTGGTAACAAAGGCCACACTCCTTAGAATATGTTTGCAGTGGTCAACTGCTTTGAGTTCTTTTCTTTAGGTTCTATGATGGAAGAAATTTGAAATGTGAAAAAAAAAATGAAATATATGAACTAATGAAATAAGCAACACATAGTGTTGTTCGAATTAAGACTTGATTGTGGACCAGCAGGGCCCACCACATTTATAAAATCCATTTAGTGTAATCAAAATTAAAAGGTCAATTTCAACAACTTAAAATGGAGCAGAGCTCTGCAAGTTAGTGCATGTGGATGTGCATTCTTTCAGACTCCTGGGCTCTACAATTTGCTTTGCGAGGAAAACAAAGCAAGCAGAAACTGGTGTTAAGAAGGATCTAATTAGGGGAATTAATAATTGGCTCAAAATTGCAAGAGTGAGGCCCTAACAACATCCCGTGAGACTGGACTACCAATGTGTATACCAGAGGATTTAGAGATCCCACAATGGATGACGCTGAGGCAGGCTTCTTCAATTAAGGTCTAAATATTTATTAAAGGGGAAAACTGCACACATACACAAATGACACACCTGCACACACTGTAGACTAGAAGCAAAAGGGGTGAATGCGGTAATAGTTTGAGATGGGCCAGACCACGGGAAACACTCACTTCCGAATTCTCCAGGATCCACTGTGGATGTGGATGATGGTAATGATGATACACAGCCACCAGAATGGTGGAAGGGATGGCCGAGGAGCTATGATAAGAGCACAGACTGATGTGGAGTCAAGATGCACTCTAAGGATAGGACGCGGAGTCCAAAAATCTAAGAGTTTATATAGGCAATATCTTGCTTCTAGCTATAGACTTGATGGCTTGGCTGAAGCCTGGCCAAAGTCTCTGATTGCCTTGGCTTTGTTAAACCAAGGTGTGAGGATGACTTAAATCAGGATTTGGCAACCTACGGCCCCCAAGGCCTCTTGACTGGCCCCTGCCAACCCCCACCGCCGCGCATGTCACGGTCACCATTTTGTTTTTCAAAATGGTGGCTGTGACTCATTTGCGCATGCGCCAAGTACTGCACATGCACAAATGAGTCACGGCTGCCGTTTTGTCTGCCAAAATGGTGGCCGTGACTCACTCGCGCATGCGCAGTACTCCGGAAATACTGCGCATACATGTGAGCACAAGTGCATGTGCCACCATTCCCCCAACCCAGCCCGGCGGAAGACCTGGGGACCAGCGACCAGCCCCAGGTATGAAAATCTTGCTGACCCCTGACTTAAACAATGCACTTGGGTCTTGACACAATCAAGGAGGGGAGGCTAGAGAAAAAGGTGCAGTTAAATCTGATCACTGTCCCATCAGGTGTGAAACTCAGGACAAACAAGCACTAGTCTGTTGACTTTTGGGATAATGGTCTTTCGCCTTTAGCAACTCCCAAACCTGTCTGGTAGGGAATTTTCCAGTTGTTTGGCAGGCCATCCCTGTGCCTACCTGACCTGTCATCTAGAGAATTACGGCTGACATCCCACAGAGGTCAGTTCAGAGTCATAGAGGGAACTCCACATGTCCCAAAATTTTATTAAAATCATATTTGATAACACTGGTAATAAGAAAGTGTTAGGTATTTTTTATTATTATTTTAAAGAAGATAACTGGAATAGTAGTGTTTTTCCTCTTTCTCCATCACTTAAAAATATGCGGAGATTCCCTTTTAAATGTCCTAATTTTTAGTAACTGTTTCTGCTAATGAACAACACTGTTTCAGGGATGACACATTTCCATTGAATTATTTTGTCCCAGACCTAATTAGGATACATTTTTTGTTATATTCCATTCTATCTAATTCTTATGACAATGATCTGAAAATAAGTCTGGTCATGTTATGAAGCTCTACTCCTCTGAGAATATTTTTGTGAGTCACAAAAGTTTTGTGAAAGTAAACTATTCTTTCCTTTTCAAAAAGTGAGATCCATCTTTCTAACCTGTCATTCTACATAGCAAACATATGAAAGAATATAAACAGAACCTAACTTAAGTGGTTTACCGGAAGAATTTATCCAGAAATTTAATGGAGTGAAATATACCTTGAGGCTGGCCAGCTTTATTTTTTTAATCTGATCATTCATATTTTGTTTTGACATTTGTCTTTGACAGAAGACATAAACAAGCTCTTGTAACTTGTGTTCTCAGGTGGAGAGTCCAACATTCCATGAACTCCACTCAGGTGCTTGTTAAGGAAACTATGGGCCTTTGCAGACTGCTAGAAATAGTGCAAATTGAGTCCACTTTAACTGCCCTGGCTCAGTGCTAGGGAATCATGGTAATTGTATTTTTTATGAGACATTGAGCCTTCTCTGTCAGAGAACTCTGGTGCCACAATAAACTACAGTTCCCATGATTCCCTAGCACTGAGTCAGGGCAGTTAAAGTGGACTCAATTTGCACTATTTCTGGCAGTCTGCAAAGGCACTATGGGCCTCGGCAGACGACTAATAGAGTCATCTTCGAGGCCCAGAAGAGGAGGGGCAGCCGCACGAGCGGTGCCCCTTCCTCTTCCTGAGGTCGCCCTCGGAGTCGCTGGCCCTCTGCACGGCCGGCGCTCCAGGGATGACCTCATGCCGCAGCGACCGCATGCGCTGTGGTGGAAGAGTCAGGGAAAGTGCGCCCACCGCTTTTAGGGTGCACTTTCCCTGACATCTAAAAGGAGCGCCAATTTGGAGCTCCTTTTAGGGATGCCGCAGGAGCACCGTGGTGCGGAGGCTCCACTCCGCCGGCGCTCCATCCGGCAGCATCCCGGAAGCAGTCATCTGCTTCCCCCCATGACAGATAGAGATGCATTAATCCAGGGGTAGGCAACCTTTCCCCTTTAAGGGCTGAGGGACTTCAGCTCCCAGAATCCCAGGAGCTATTGGCCAACATGGGACTATTGGCCAACATGGCTGAGGCTTCTGGGAGCTGAAGTCCCTCGGCCCTTAAAGGGGAAAGGTTGCTTACCCCTGCATTAATCACTGAGGGCTAGTCAACAACATGGAAAGCATTAACCAGTTCCTAATATATGAAATGTCTCTCCTTCTTTTAAAATCTTATCATTAGTAATGTTTACATTGCTGACCGACTATGGAATAATGAGGCCAGACACAGGGAGCTGGGTTAAACAAGGACCACTTTATTTGAACCCAAGCCTATCTAACCTGGGTTGAAAATGGAAAGGAACAAGAGGGAGGACCAAACCAATGTGGGTTCAGATGAAGCTAGATGTCATTCCTGACAACCTCCTCAGCCTTCCCTGAGTGAAACACTTAAGTTACTGATCAATTTAATAACTGGGTTATTCCCTGGCTGGGCATTTACTGGAAGGCACCCCTACCACCCCAAGTCATAGAACTTAAAATGAAAGCAAAACCCTCACCCCCAATTTGATTGTGATTTGGAGACATAGAATTGAATTTTATAAAAAGTAAAGTTAAAAAAAACTCAACCCCACTTCAAGGGTGGACTCCTTCCCCACCCAGGTCACAGGACCTAAAGTCACAGTTCTAGAGCCCTGCCCTTCAGCAAAATGGTGCCAAGATATACACCAAAACTCTTACTTAATCATCCACCACTACCTGTCATGGATAAAGGACAAGTGTCTGCCAATAAGACTCTAGCCACTGGGAAAACCCAGAGCAAAAGGTAGTTTTTTTTAAAGTGTGACACAAGGGGTAAAATATGGAGAACAAAGCAGTGGCCAGCAGACTAGAAATGCTCAATATACATACCAATCCACAAGAAAGGAGATACAAAAGAATGCAACAACTATAGGACAATAGCATTAGTCTCACATGCAAGCAAAATAATGCTCAAAATTCTGCAGCATAGACTCCAACCATACATGGAGAGAGAAATTCCAGAGGTGCAAGCAGGATTCAGAAAAGGAAGGTGCACTAGGGACCACATTGCAAACATACAATGGCTAATGGAGTGCACCAAAGAATTAAAAAAAAATCAGCATGTGTTTCATAGATTACAGCAAAGCACTTGATTGTATAGATCCCAAAAAAAGATATGGAACACAATCAAAAGACATGGGGGTGCCACTACATCTGATGAAGAAATACAGGAATTAGAAATGGAATATACAAATGTAATCATGCTGGGTTATTGGAATGGTGTGTTTGACCCAAAAAAGGATAGAGCCTCAGAGAAAAGATTTAAGAAGAAGATCAACTGAACTTGACAGATGTGTGGAGAAACCTTTAGTCATACAAAGACATTTTACCTTTTTTTCCAGAAAGTCATAAATTCTTCTCTAGGATTAATATGTTCACTAATATCTAAAATTGAAGATATGGAAATATTACCTAAGATCATGTCTGACCATAATCCAATACTACTAAAATTGGAAAATGCGAGGAAAAAATTCTCTTGGAAGTGGAATGATTATTTGCTAAACAACAAAGACTTTCAAACTAAATTAAAGATGACATTGAAACAGTACTTTTTAGAAAATACTATTAAAGCAAAAATAATATGGGATGCCAGCAAGGGAGTGGTGCATGGTATATTGATACAAAGAGGCACAGAAGTGAAAAAACAATGTGCCATAAATATGAACAGATTGTAAAATGACATTTGTAAAGCTGAATCAGAACTTTCTAAAGACCCCACTAGTGATAATAAGAATAAGCACTTGCAATGGTTGAGAAAACAAATGGATAAGATTTTAGTGGATGAATTAGCAAAGAAAATGAAATTTATTCAACAAAAGCATTTTGAATTTGCCAATAAATCTGGAAGGTGGTTGGCATACAGATTAAGGAAAGAGAAAGAAAGGAGAATGATTAGGAAAATAAAAGAAGAAGGAAAAATGTTGCATGTACAGGAGGAAATTCAGAATGCATTTAAAAGATTCTACACAAACTTATACAATGCTGAAGATATTAATCTAGAAGAGATAGCTATTTAGAAAAACAAAATATCAGAAAAATAGTGCATTAATAAAATTTAATTATCATCATCACCACCACCACCACCACCACCACAGCATCTACATCACCAATAAATCAGCAAAAATAGTAATGACAGAAGAGTTTTCTCTCCTCTGCATATGATTACAAGAGTTTAAGTATAGTTTTGCTTGACTTTTCACACATTGGGCCTTTCCCACCCAGGAAAGATATGGCGGGGAAGACTTATTTACAAAAAAGCTTATTTTGGTTTTAAATAAAAATGTTTGGTACAGGAAAGAGTTATTATAACATATATCTTGTTTTGGGTGATAAATCACCCTTCTGAATAAACAAAATCCAAAATGATTTTGTGAATGTTCTATCTTTATCCAGTGTTTACCCAACAGAATGTCTCATTCTGTTAAGATACCCTTTCTTGTCAATGATTAAAAACAAGCAAACATTCTTATCTGGATGGTATCAATGCTGTTTGCAATCTGATCCTGTCTTAGGACTTTATTACATCCAGCTTTTAAACCACATAAAGTTGGATAATAATGCCTTTCATGATACCTACAAGGAGCCCAGATGGTGCTGTGGTTAAATGCCTGTACTGCAACCACTCACTCATAAACCACAAGGTTGTGAGTTCAATACTAGCCAGGGCTCAGGCTTGACAAAGGCCTGCATCCTTCTGAGGTCAATAAAATGAGTACCCAGCTTTTGGGGGGCAATGAGCTTACAGTTGTAAACTACTTAGACACTGCTTAGCACTGTATGAAGTGACCCTCTCAATCCTTGTCCATCTTGGCTGGCCATCTGGGGGGGGGGAGGCGTTGAGGTATTCCTTTGGGATGCTATCAACTCATCTTTCAGGGAAGGCATTTTTCCATCTTGTTTAAAGGAGGCAGCGGTCAAGCCTCTCCTGAAAAAGCCTTCCCTAGACCCCCTGGACAGGAATAACTGTAGACTGGTCTCCTTGCTGCCCCTTTTAAGCAAGGTGATCGAGAGGGTGGTTGCTTCCCAACTCCAAGCTCTCTTGGATGAAACCAATTATCTCAATCCATTTCAAACCAGCTTTAGGACAGGATATGGAGTTGAGACTGCCATGGTTGTGCTGGCTGACGACCTCTGCTTGGGCATCGACAGGGGTGATGTGACCCTGCTGGTGCTCTTGGACCTCTCAGCAGCCTTTGACACAATAGATCATTCCATCCTTTTGGATCGCCTGGGAGAATTAGGAATTGGAGGCATTGCTTTGCAGTGGTTTCGTTCCTTTCTCTTGGGCAGATCCCAGAGGGT
>CM034703.1:116062070-116077012 GCA_020142125.1 Phrynosoma platyrhinos
AGGAGGAGGAGGAGGAAGAAGAAGAAGAAGAAGAAGAAGAAGTTGTTTAAGAACACACATCTCATCACATGGAATGTCAAAGGACTCAACTCTCTCTAAAAAGGAAGAAAGTTTTCCATTATATTGGGAAACTAAATGCAGAAATAGTTTGTCTCCAAGAAATGCATATATGTAAAAAAGACATAAGGTTATTAAAAAAAATTATAACTTGGGAAATGTATTTGTCTCTGCTTCAGAGAAATGAAGAAAAGGAGTGGCAATATATATAAAAGATACTATAGAACCAAAGAACTATTTGTTGATAAAAGGGTCATTTCATTGGATTAGAAATTAAATGGGAAAACTTATTTATCTTGTTATTAAGGGTATATGGGCCTTTGGAAAACAAAAGCAAATTTTATGACAAATTACTAAGAAAAAGTACAGAATATCCACATGAAAATGTTATCATGATGGGTGAATGGAATGGTGTGATAGCTCCTCTAACAGACAGAAAGGGCAAAAATATTCTTAAATTAACACAAAGGAAACTACTAAAAACTTTCTTTAATCTGATAGAGATGTTAATGGTAGAGTATGTGAGGAGATACAAATATGGACAAACCAAAGGTTTTACTTTTTATTTCACCCCTCATGACTCATGGTCTAGATTAGACATGTTTTTCACTTCAGATTCAATTAAAACAAAAATAGAAAAAAATGACATCTTACTGAAAGTTCTGTCAGATCATTGCCCAGTAAAGATGACTTTGAAAAAAAAAGAAAAGCAGATTATTATTGGAGGTTAGATAAAACACTATTGAAGGATGAGAGTATAATACAAAAAGCTAAGGAGGCTTTAAAAAACTTTTTGAGATCAACATGACAGAACATCTAGACATTAACATAATTTGGGAAACCAGCAAAGTGGTAATGAGAGGCTTCTTCATCAAACAAAGATATGATAGAAAGAAAAAGAAAGAGGAGAAACATCTAAGAATGCAGGCAGAGTTAAAAACAACATAAAATCAGTTAAAAGAAAATCCCAGAAATAAGAACTTAAAAACACAAATAAAGATTCTTCAAAAACAATATCCATGATGTTAACAGAAAAAAGGGAAAAAAAGATAAAGTTTATAAAACAAAAAAAAAATCGAATTTGCAAAAAGCCAAGCAGATGGATGGCATTAAGATTGAAGAAAGAGAAAAAGAAGAGATTAATAATGAAAATAAAAGACAAAGGGAAAATATATACCAACCAAAATGAAATTATAAAATGCTTCCATGACTGCTTTAACAAAAACTTTAGAGAGGTAAGAACATCAGAGAAAGATCACATGGATTATATAGATAGACAAGATATTCCAGGATTTAAGATAGAAGAAAAGAAAAAAATAAATCGATAAATAACAATAACAGAGATAACATAAGCAATTAAAGAAATAAAATCAGCAAAATCACCAGTCCATAATGGATTAAGTGAGGTATATTACAAAAGTTTATTACAAAAGTTTATGTGAGATATTAATACCTAAACTTCATCTAATAATGTATAGAGCAAAAGAAGGGATAATACCTGAATCATGGAAAGCTGCAAATGTTGCCTTAATCTTAAAAGAAGGTAAAGATGCATTATTGATGGGAAATTATCAACCCATATTGCTTTTAAATGCAGATTAAAAGATCCTTGCTACCAACCTAGCAAAAAGAATCAAAATGATACCAAAAGAGTAGATTCACCCTGACCAAAGAGGCTTCTTACCATGCAGATACATAAAAGATAATACAAGAAACTTACTTAATGTTATTGAATTTTACCAAAGAAAACCAGATAAGCAAATAGCACTGATCTTTCTAGATGCAGAGAAGGCTTTCGACAACATAAGATGGGGCTTCAAGATGAAGGTGTTGTCAATTGTGGTAGGAGAAAGAGCCATTTATAATTGGGTGAAAGCTTTGTACAGAGAACAAAAAGCCCAAATAGTGGTAAATGGGGAAAGAACAAAACAATATGAATTACAAAGCGGAACACGTCAAGGTTGGCCACTTTCTCCTTTATTATTTATACTAACCTTAGAAATACTATACAATAAGATCAGAGGAGATAAAGATATCCCTGGAATTAGAATCAAAGGATATAAAACTAAATTAAGAGCATATGAAGACGATATGGTAATATATCTGATGGAACCTATACAAAATATACAAAAATTATTAGAAATTTTAAAAGAATACGGTGTATATGAAAGATTTAAAATCAACAAAGAAAAAACTAAGGTGTTAACTATGAATATGGTACATTTAAAAAAGAACTATTCAATAGAAGATCAGGACTAAAAATAGAAAATAAGGTAAGATATGTGGGAGTTATGTTTACAACAAAGAATTCAGACTTATTTAAAAATAATTATGAAATGACATGGAAAAAATAAAGATGAAATGAAAGAAATAGAATAAATTGCAAATATCTTGCTTAGGACAAATATCAGTAATTAAGATGTATGTGTTATCAAAAATGTCATTCTTTTTCCAGACTATCTCAGTAATAATAAATGACACCCCCTTTAAAAACTGGCAAAAAGATATCACAAACTTTATATGGGCTGGGAGAAGACCCAGAGACAAAACAAAAATCTTACAGGACACCATACAAAGTGGTGGTCTTGGCCTTCCAAATGTAAAATTATATTACTATGCTAATGTTTTGGAATGGTTAAAGGAAAGGCTGAGACTGACTGATAGGAGGTTATTGTATTTAAAATGGGTAGATAGTATTTATGGTTTTCATGCCTATTTGTATTGTGATAAGGTAAGAGTTAATAGAAATTTTAAAAACCACTATGTCAGAAATTCATTATGGAAAATATGGGAGAAATATAAATAGAGGTATCCCGCTGACTACATCCACAAATGAAGCCTTACATAGAAATGATGAAATGGTAGAAAATAAGTGGATAATATGTGAAGAGCTATTAACAATGGAGAATAGAATGTGGAGATTAAAAACAATAGAAGAGCTGAAAACTGAAGGAATAAAATGTAATTGGTTTTTGCATAGACTACTAAAAGAAAAATATTTAATGGATCTGAAAACTGAAGAAATAGCAAAGATGGAATGTGAATTAGGAAAAATATTATTTAAAGAATCAGAACACCTGGCATCAAAGATCTACAAGGTCTTACTTCAATGGGAAACCAAGGAAGAACAAGTCAAGGATTGTATGAGTCGATGGGTGCAAGATCTGGGTAATCCAATATATATGGAAGAATGGGAACAAATCTGGAAATCCAAATTAAAACATACACTGAATTACAATATGAAGGAAAATTTCTACAAGTTACAATACAGGTGGTATCTCACACCAGTGAAACTTGCAAAAATGAAAAAAAGATAATAATACTAAATGATGGAAATGCAAAAAGAATAAAGGCATTTTTTTTCATATGTGGTGGCTTTGTCCATTAACAAAAAAAAAAAAAATCTGGGGAAAAATTCATACAGAAATTTAAAAAAAAATACAATTCAAGTACAAAAAGGATCCAAGAATATATCTTTTAGGATTAACAGAAGAAGAATTAGAAAAGAAGTACAGGAAAATAATGTTCTTTATGCTGACGGCAGCCAGAATAACACATGCAGCCACCTGGAAAGAAAATAAGATACCAGAGATAAGCAAGAGGTACTGGAGACTCCTAGACTACATAGAAATGGACAAATTGACATATTTGCTCAGAAACAAGTCAAATGACAAATTTAATAATGAGTGGACAACAATAATAGAATAGAGTTATGTTAATATCCAAAATTTAGCAGAAGAATAAAAGAAATATGGTATAAGAAAGGAGATAGTCAAATAATACAGGAACGAAACAAATATATAAATATATAACACAGGGTCAAAACCAAATAAAATCACCAACATTGGTAAATAAGAGGAACTTGAAAATAGATGAATATTTATATGGAATAATTTGGATAAAGACACTAGGAAGTTCTTGTTTTAGAATGAATGGAATTTATATTTTCGAGTTATAAGTTTGTGTGAGATGAATGATATGTGATGTTTTTTAAATGAAAAATTTAATAAAATTATATATATATAAAGCAAATTGTGTCTGCTGTTTTCCCATCAATGGAAGAAACTGTAAGTAGTTATTTCTTTTTAAAAAACAGCACAAGTGAATGTGCACAACTAAAAATACATACCTTTGGAAAAAATGCCAAAATACATTTTCATAGTTTTGGGGCCTTGCATGGGAATAATTATTCCATTATCCCTCAACTCAGGGATTTCCCTTTTTAAATCAATGCAAGTGAATACGTCAATGAACTGATGTTAGATTTTAGAAATTCTTGTAATATGAGTTATATCTTTGATATTTTGTTATGTTTTAATAGGGAAATATGGTCTTTTACCCTAGTTATAGATACAAGAGGCCAATGAACTAAATTGTCTGAGGTTTCCAAAATCTGATTTCACCTGTTTTTGATAATAATAACAAAAATGCTTGATTGAAATGCAGCCATTCACCTGAACAAATAACACACATTGCATAACTATGAATATTGTCCTGTAGACCAGTCAATGCATGGGGAAAAAGTTGACTATCAGCACATTTTAAAGTATGTTCACTTCATGTGCATATTTTAAAATGTATTAAGAAAAAACATAATCAAAGATGCACAAAATGGGAAAGATCTGTAGCAAGACACATGAATTTCTGTGCAATGAGGAAAAAACAAAAACAAAACCCCACATCCAAGGAATCTAGAGAGAGGCCAGGAATATATAGGTGGGATTTGAACATAAACAGTAAGATCAAGACAGAAAGGTGTTATAATAGATTTATTGCTTAGCTAAAATATTAGGGAGAAAACATTTACTACAAGCTTGGGTATTTGGCCTTTGAGAATGTTGTGTGCAGAGACTCATATTAGCCACACAGTGCTAAAATGAAAATTCACTTAAGCGCACCCCTTGCAATTCAAACTTGCCTCAATGGCTCTCTGCCACCACTAACCGAGTTTCAGTTACCAAGAAACAAACAGTCTCAGTATTATCATCTTGCTGGTTTTTGCATCATACCAAACAGCCAGAACTGTCTAGACCTGAGCATTTGTTCTATTTTAAGATGAGCAAAACAAGAACACCATGCCACACAACGTAGGCAGAACAGACCCACTGGCTTGAGTCAAAACAGTCCTTCGTTTTTGATGAGAGTGTCCCAGCACTTAACTCATTTTGCAGATGTCTCTTGAAGCATGCTGCCATCCAGCTGCTACTTCATGGAAGCCTGGAAACATAAATAACACCCCCCACCCTTAGTGGCTTCAAAAAGAGTGAGGCAGCTACTGACCACAGAGAGGCCAAGTGAGACCTTAAAATGACAAGATGAAAACAAATACTTAAAAACCAAAACAGATCTAACTTTGTCCAGGTTACTCCAACTGACATCAGGTGAAATATCAGGAAACAACTCCTACTCCTACTCCTACTCCTCCAGAACCAGGTTCAGCTATTTTGCTCAATCTGGTTTCAGCTGGAAACCTAAGTATATGTTTCCATTGTAATCAATATTCTGGATATTCAACATCAAAAACTGCATAAGACTGTCATCTAAAAAGGAGAAGCATTTTATAGAGAAATTTGGCCCCAGGCAGCATTACAAAAAGACTCACAAGTTCTTGCCAATTTCTCTTTTTTCCCCTTTAAAAATACTTTTGCATATGTTACTATTTTAGGCAAATCTGTACTCCATCCCCTTTCTCTGGATATTTTTTTGTCCCTCCAAAATCTGGAATCCATTCTGAGTATTATTCTTATGTTGCGATGTGAGAAATACATTTTACTCAAAAGTCTATGAATATTTCTTTTAAAGCAGCAATGTCACCAAAGCCACATGTGGTGTGTAATCCTGTTCATTCCAATGTAGATTGCACTGAAGCACCTGAAAGTTTATAAACCTCAGTGCAGAAACTAGCAACATGTGCAGGGAATGGAAAATCATTGCAGTCCAGCTCAGAGATTAGCATAGGTGAGTAGAAATATTTGCATCATATGATACACTCTGTTCTCATTAACATTTCCCAGGTCAAGACACAGATTTGAACTCCATCATTCACTGAATTTTACATTTTCCCAAGGGTCCAAATGGGGACCAAATAAACACATACATTAAATACCTCTCATAAGCACATATGTTTTAAATACTTGGTTGTTGTTGTTGTTGTTGTTGTTGTTGTGTGCCTTCAAGTTATTTCCAGCTTACAGAAACCTTAAGGTGAACCTATCATGGGGTTTTCTTGGCAATATTTGTTCAGAAGGTGATTGCTTTTGCCTTTGCACCTTTTTGCCTTTCCACCTTTGCACCTTTGCCTTTGCCTTTTTTTGAGGCTAAGAAAGTGTGGCTTGTCTAGGACCACCCAGTGAGTCTCTGAGGCCAAGCAGGGATTCAAGCCCTGCTCTTCAGAGTTTGACAGCAAGCTCACACTGAGGAGGAGGAGGAGGAAGCAAGTTGGACATATGCCTATATAAGTCACTAACAGGATGCCAGCCACTGTTTCATCTGCAGAATGAATCTTTAAACATCAAGATGCAAAGGGTCATACAATGCTATCAACAAGCTTTTTCACAGGGATGTAAATCCTTGACTATTTTGTTCTCTCATCTTGGCACAAATAATTATAATTTCTGCCTGCTATGTGAAAAACAAATATTCGTACACAGTATTCTGCCAATACTCAAACCTCCCAAAATTCATAGAAAAACATGGCTGGTGTGCTGTTATTCAGTACAATGTCCCAAGTTAGTTTTAGTTAATTGTAGGACATACGAATATACCACACAAGGCTAGAAAAGCAGAATTTTAATAGAATAAAATAATCTTTGGCCAGTAATTATCACATAATGCTGTGTTCATTCTACTGTTGCCTTGGATTCAATTTGTTACTGTAGTGCACCTTTTTCATTGACAGGCAAAATCCATCAATGGGCTCTCCATCTCACTGCTATTCCATTACTGCCTTCATGTGATCGGTCACCTCCACTTCACTTATGCTTATCAGGCAGTCACATGGTATGAGTGGGTATGATTCTGGTCTTCTTCCTTTCAGAAGCCAACTGCTGTGTAAACATTCATATAGTAGCCAGCTTTGGGAGTTGTAGTTGGTGGCCACAATAATATGAGGCTTTTGCGTGAATGTACACACAGCAGCCCCACACTTCAGTAATGGGTCAGAGCAGTGATCGCAGTGCATTCACATAAAAGCCAGCTTCAAGAAGTGGTTGGCAGCTACGATTGCTGAAAGGAAGGCAGTATTTAATAGTGATGAAAACAATTCATGCAACCATAGATTGTCAAATCACTATCATGGGGAAAAGTGTGGTAAGAAATAATGCCAAACCAGTATGCTTCCATGCTTATACTAGTGGGATTTTGTTAGGACACCATGTTAGTGTGATAAAGTCCATAGACTCAGTTAAGGAAGTCATGGCTCTGAGTCTGCAGAACCTGAGGAGACCAGTTGATGATAGGGTGGCTTGGAGGTCATCATAATTCAAAGTTGTCCTGACAACAATTAACAACAACAGCAACTGTTTCATGTTTTCATTTGCAATTGTGGCATTTTTGCCACAACCAGAAATGACCTTGAAACCCACCTTAAAAGCCAAGCAAGCCATCTGAAGTGATGGAGCTCTGTGCTGCTGCCAAGCAGGGCACTGTAGAATGACATGACCATCCCATTGAGCAACTTTGTGATGAAGAATTGTGACAGATCACTCAGGGTTTCTGCTCTCCACAGTGTCACTTGCTGGTAGGAAGTAGCTGGTAACGCCATTCCACACTGCCTACTCAGTACCAGTGTAGATTTCCATCGCTCCATCATTTAAAGGTTAGCTAGCCTTTAACGTGGATTTCAGGAGTTGGATGAGGATTTAAAGTGTAGCTCTGACATTGTGGCTCTGACTTGAATACAGCTACTGGTCTCATGTGTTTGTTTGTTTGTTTGTTTGTTTTTGCTTTTTGTGCAAAATGATTCTTCTGCAATGCTGTGGGATATTGAAATAATGGGATAAAATTGGGCACAATTCTTCTTGGTCTGTTATTATTCTTGACAGGGTTTCTTGACTGTTTTTCAAACAGGGAAGGAATAGTAATGAACATTCTTTCCATACTTCATACAATCTCAGAAAAATAAGACTGTCACAAAAATATGATGATCTTCAGATGTATGATACCAAATGTGGCAGAAACACCCCCAAACAAAGGAGGAAAATAAAAACTAGAAATGAAAGACTGACAACATACTATGAAATTAACTCCATTACATGCTACCTTTCCTTCAAGGAAATGAATATAGTTTTTTTAGCCTTACAATAACACTGTTAAGTATAAAAGGAAGAAAAAATCAGGCTTTTGTCACCTTTAGGACTAACCAAATAGTAAGGCTGCATCTGCACTTCAAAAATAATGCAATTTGACACCATTTTAAATGTCATGGCTCAATGCTTTGGGATTCTGGGAATTATAGTTTTGTGAGATATTTAGCCTTCTCTGTCAGATAGCTCTGGTGCTACAACAAATTAGAAATCCCAGAATTTCATATAATTGAGCCATAGCAGTTAAAGTGGTGTCAAACTGGATTATTTCTGCAGTGCAGATAAGGGGCAAGTGAATTTGTTGTCTTCAGAATGCTTTCTCATTTTTCCAACTCATTTTTTTTTTAAATACTGAAACAGATTGTCACAATTATCTCTTAAAAATGGTGGGCTAGATTATGCATAATGGTAGTGACAGGCAGATAGGCCCCAGTCTGTCACACTAACTACTATACCATGCTGTCTCTGCTAAGTTGCAAGATGGGAGATAAATATGGTATAAGGATGTTGAAGGGATCTCCCACCATTACTACTGAGACTTCACCTTGTTAACCATAGCCTAGGAAACAGAATCTGACACATTCCTTTCAAAATGCTGATGCGATCATAATTGCAATAAAATACACAACACAGGCCACAAGCTCTTCTGAGTTGCCAACTACACAAATTCAAACTTAAACCACCAGGAGGTGCTCTTAGCACATATAAAAAGCCATTTCAGATACCAAATTCCAAAAGGACACACAATCAACCAGTTAACAGTTATACGAGAGGCAAAGAATGCATCTTAAATAAAAAGAAAATGGAAAATGAAGTCTCGTACTAGCAATATGAAACTTTTATTACACGACTATATGAAGGACTGAAGAATTTCCTTCCATTTTTTCCAGGCAATTACTATCTCATAATTAACAAATAAATTTGATTATAGCTGTATGGATTGAAGATCTTGGAACTAGGGCATGGCAAGTAAAAGCCTAACTGAGTAAACCACATAAAATATGCAATTGCAACAAGTAATTATTTGATATTAATGTGGATGAAGTTTTTTGAAGCAGGAGTATTTGTGTATGAAAAGCTGGAGGGTGGCTCATCATCTTTCAAAGTAATCTGTCTGAAGATTTTTGGAAAATGATGGGTAAACAATTATAGATGGATTATCCAAGATATTCAGAAGGTGACCTGAGAAGATGTAAAGGCTCTATTATTTCTATCTAAGCTGTACAGCGGATGGAAAAGAATTGTGATAGGTTCATAATTTTCAGAAATATCTTTTTTGCAGATCTTGAAACCCATTATAAGCTGCCCTTTCAAGCTTGCAGTTCATTTCAGGCAAATAAAATACACACAAAACCATATACATACATTTGTGTGTGTGCTTCTGTAGTGGGGTGTTAATTTTTTGAGTGTATTTCTATATATAATTTTGAAAATTTCAACATTTTTAAAATACTAAATGAGAAGTTCATGGTCTATGTCTCTGAATGTCTCTGCCAGATGAATATAATCAGAAACCCATCAGCTTCTTCATCTGTTTTATCAAGATAACCTAGTGCCCTCTAGATGTTTTGGGATATGGTTAATGTAATCCCTGGATATTAGTCTTACTAGCTGGGATTTAAGAAAGTTGTAGTCCTAAACATTACAGGATATTAGAATATATGTATGTTTACACCTAATTTGAATGGCAGGCCACTTCAGATTGAATGATATCTTTCCATCCAAAAAGGAGGAGGAGAAAAACACCCAACCCCTTACCTTTTTCTATTTGTTTCCCCCCTTCATCTATGGCAGAGACTGAACTGTAGCAGAATCAGATCATCTCAGTTGGATTGTTACTCATCATTGATCAGTCTGACTTTTTCCTAAGTATTTAATGGATATTCAGAGTTTACAAGGGGTGGGGACACACTGAGGGCCTTTGCAGACTGCCAGAAATAGTGCAAATTGAGTCCACTTTAAATTGAGGCACTGCCCTGGCTCAGTGCTAGGGAATTATGGGAACTGTAATTTATTGTGGTACCAGAGCTCTCTGACAGAGAAGGCTCAATGTCTTAGAAAAAAATACAATTCCCATGATTCCCTAGCACTGAGCCAGGGCAGTGCCTCAATTTAAAGTGGACTCAATTTGCACTATTTCTGGCAGTCTGCAAAGGCTCTGAAAAAAGAAGATAGCTTCCTACTATTTAAAGATGGAGCTTGGATGGGGGTCAATATCCTCCAATGACTACATAAGACTAACCCATGTGGCTTCCATTGATTCTATACCTTGGGTGGATCCAATATTGATGGAAGGATTTTCTCTCTGTGTATGTTATTTCTTTCTCTGTCACACCATATACCCCTTTTTCATCACTACTCTAGACTGCTCTGTCTTCCATCTTCCCATCCCTTAGGTCACCTTGTTCTCTTGGGACATTATCAAATGGGGAATTGCAGGGAGAAAATGGAAATAAACCGGACGAGTGGAAGACTTTAATTTACGGGATTTGTCCCGTTCCACCTCATCTGATAACTAAATTCGAATTTAAAAGGGGGTTAATTCGAACAAATCCTCAAAAATCCTGAAAATGAAAAGATCAGGTTTGTGTTCGAATTAACCCCCTTTTAAATTCGAATTTAGTTATCAGACGAGGCGGAACGGGACAAATCCCCGTAAATTAAAGACTTATTTGTGCCCATTTATTTCCACTTTCTCCCCACGACTCCCCGTGTGATAACGTCCTTTGACTTTCCAATCCAACCTTTAAGTCATAGAATCCTCTAGTTCTCTAGTCCAACCTCCTGCCTTGCAAGAATAGACAGCTAAAGCACTTCTGAAATATGTTCATCCAAAGATGAGGCAATATGTCCTACTGTTGAATAACTCTTACAGGAAAAAGTTCTTCCTAATGTTTAGTGGAACATCTTTTCTTTTCATATGAATACACTAGCTTGTGTCTAAATCTCTGGAGCAGCAGAGAACAGGCTTGCAGCATCTGCTATGTGACATCCTTTGAGATATTTAAGACATATCGCCTCTCAGTCTTCTCCAAGCTAAACACACCTAGCTCCCTCAATTATTCCCCATTAGGCTTGGTTTCTAGGCTAAATAGATAGATTCCTACATACTTGAAGAAGAGCTTAGGATTTTTTCCCACATTGGCCAGACTAAACCACTTTTTCTTTATTGGAATTTCTTGTTAGATCCCTCCAGACCACCCTCTCAAGTGAAGCATGTACCAGGAAAAGAACTTTCTCAGTTGTGGCACCCAAAGATGCTTACTGGTGCCACCTCTGATATCTCTTTTGTGCCAAGTGAAGACTTTATCACTTTCTCAGGCATTCTAGCATTTATTTATTTTTTTACAGCTGCTTTAAGTGTTCTGTTTATGGCCCTGGTGGTTTTTCCCAATGTTATGATGGTTGCTACACACACACACAGCTGCTGAATTTTTCTTGTTTCATATGGAGCTTTATTGTATGTTTTGTTATTTTAAATCATACATGGCTCTGGGAATTTTGTAATGAAGGATGGCTTATACATTGACCATGTGCCTTCCTTCTGCTCTCATCATCATGATGCCAACATTTGCTGAAGGAAATACCCAGTATTGGTCTGTGACTTTCCATGCCAGTACAGAAAAAGATATAAGCCACAATTACTTAGAAACTGTTTTGACCTTTTCACAAAGGAGATTATCAGAAAGGAGGAAATCAGGAGGGGGGAAGGCATAACCCTGGCAAAGTAGCATGATCATGCTGAAGATTTTAATAATAATAATAATAATAATAATAATAATAATAATAATAATAATAATAATAATAGTTTATTTGTACCTCACCCCTCTGTCAAACAATTGTGGTGGCTTACAACAGTTAAAAATTACACAAAAATACAGATTAAGAAACAACCCAGAAACCCCACCCTCCCCCTCTTAAAAACTTATTATACTACACATCCATTAAAATCATAGCATAAAATAACAAGATAAAATAAAGTCATTGGAGTGACTATAAAACAATTGAGAGCAGAGGGTGAGCCGAAACTAAAAAGACTAAAACTAAAAAAAGGGGCAGGGATGCATGGCTCCTGAGGCCGGGATCTAATCAGGAAAGGCCTGCTGAAAGTGATCCGTCTTCACAGCTTTTTAAAAGCTGCTTAAGCTCGTGATCTGATGGATCTCATATGGCAGGTTGTTCCATAATCTGGGGGAAATTACTGAAAATTCATTCTGGGATGTAGCAGACAGCCTTGATTTTACTGGCTGAAGTAAATTCCTCCCAGAGGACCGGAGTGTGTGGGGAAGATTGTATGGGAGGAGGCAGTCCCAAAGTTAAGTTGGACCCAAGCCATTTAGGGCTTTAAAGGTAATAACCAACACCTTATACTGGGCCCAGAAACTAATAGGCAGCCAGTGGAGGGACTTTAATACTGAGGTTATGTGGTCCCTCCTAGATGTTTCTGAAACCACTCTGGTTGCCATATTTTGTATTAATTGAAGTTTCTGGAATAAGCACGAGGGTAGCCCCATGTAGAGTGCATTACAGACATCTAAACGAGAGGTTACCAGTGTGTCCACCACAGTTTCAAGGTCCCTTACTTCCAGGAAAGGGTGCAGCTGGCGTATCAGCCAAAGCTGATAACAAGCACTCCTGACCATTACATTTACCTGATTAGACATCAGGAGCAACAAATCAAGGAGCACTCCCAGACTGCAAACACAAGGACTGGAGGTTGTAACCCAATTCCTGGTTCTGCTACTGTTAGCACCTACATTTTGTCTGGATTCACTGTCAATCTGTTTTTCCTCATCCAGCCCATTACTGCCTTAAGACAGTCATTGAGAGGAGAGATGCCATCAGGAATCGAGGCTGACGATCGAGACAAGAAGAAATAGATCTGGGCATCATCAGCATACTGATGACATCCAGCTCCGTGACTCAGAATGATCTTAGTCAGAGGCTTCATATAGATGTTGACAGGGACAGAATGGCACCTTGGCGGACAGAATGGCACCTTGGGGGACGCTGCAAGTAAGCTCCTTTTTACCGGAGCGACTGTCCCTGCCACTTGGGACCTGCCCAAGAGAAAGGAATGGAACCACTGGAGTGCAGTGCCTCTGATTCCTAACCCAAACAGGTGATCCAAGAGAATGCTATGATCTATTGTATAAAAAGCTACTGAGAGGTCCAAAAGCACCAACAGGGTCACACTACCCCTGTCGATGCTCAGACGCAGGTCGTCGATCAAGGCAACCATGGCAGTCTCAACTTCAAATCCTGTCCTAAAGCCAGTTTGAAATGGGTCTAGATAAACGATATCATCCAAGACATCTTGGAGTTGAAGAGCAACCACCCTCTCGATTATCTTGCTCAAAAATTGTTCATTTCCAGGGGGTCCAGGGAAGTTTTTTCCAGAACTGGCCTAACACCTGCTTCCTTTAAGCAAGATGGAATAAGACCCTCCCTGGGGGATGCATTGATGATGTATGTGGGGAACATCCTCAATGCATCCCCCCCCCCCGGATGGCCAGCCATGATGGGCAAGGGTTGAGAGAGCAGGTCGTTTTCCTCACTTTACCAAGGAACTTGTCCACTTCAGTGGTACTCACAGATTGGAACTGATCTAGGATAATTTTGTTAATGGAGTTGCTGGACACCTCATCAATTGTTTCTGTCAAAATACTGGCATCTAAGTGGGCTCTTATCTGAGAGATTTTATCTGCAAAAAAGTTGTTAAACGTGTCACAGCAGGCTGTTGTTGGATTAAGCAATGGGTTCTGTGCAGGTGGGACCTGCGTCAGCTCCCTTACCACCCTAAACAGTTCTGGTGGTGCAGTGGTTAAATGCCGGTACTGCAGCCACTCACTCATAAAGCACAAGGTTGCGAGTTCAATACTAGCCAGGGCTCAGGCTAGACTCAGGCCTACATCCTTCTGAGGTCGCTAAAATGAGTACCCAACTGTTGAGGGGCAATAAGCTTACAGTTGTAAACCACTTAGACATCCCATAGAGTGATATGAAGTGGTATATAAATGAAGCTGCTTGTTTTGCTGGACGAGACTCTGTAGACGCAATACGTGCAGAGGAGAAGGATCTCTGCACTGCACATATTGCCTCTTGATAGGACCAAAGGAAGTTCCTGTATGAGTCTTGTCAGATAAGAGTCGAGTCTTCTGCCAGGTGCACTCTAGTGATTGTCCAACCCGCTTCATTTTCCTAAGCTCTACTGTATACCATGGCTTACAATTTGAAGCGGGTTGGCAAGGACGCTTGGGAGCGATTGTGTCGATAGCCTTGGTAAGGTCAGTATTCCAAGTATTAACCAAAGCTTCAACAGGGTCACCGGCATTACCAACCATTAAACCCTACAAGGCTTTCTAGAATCCTATTGGTTCCATTAGCTTTCAAGGGCGGATCATTCTAATGGGTCCACTACCCCCAGTGGGGTGGGTAGAGACCCTCAGTTCAGTCTTGACCAAGAAATGATCAATCCATCCATTTAATAACCTCCACCCACCGATATTCCTGTTCCTTACTAAAGACCACATCAAGGGTATGACCTACACAATGTGTGGGTCCGATGACCAATTGGGATAG
>CM034703.1:116091922-116102338 GCA_020142125.1 Phrynosoma platyrhinos
CCAAATTCTGTTCTGACAGTGGCCTCTTGTCCTTGGTACAGATTTCTCTTCAGGACTATCAGATATAGTGGTACCCCCATGTCTCTGAGTGCATTCCACAATTTTTCATGATCTATACAATCAAATGCTTTGCTGTAGTCTATGTAATGCATGCTGATTCTTTTTTGGTATTATTTGGTGCACTCCGTTAGCCATCGTATGTTTGCAATGTGGTCCCTAGTGCCCCTTCCTTTTCATAATCCTGCTTGCACCTCTGGAATTTCTCTCTCTATGTATGGTTGGAGTCCGCAGAATTTTGAGCATTATTTTGCTTGTATGTGAGATAAGTACTATTGTCTTATAGTTGCTGCAGTCTTTTGTATCTTCTCCTTGTGGATTGGTATGTATATCGACCATTTCCAGTCTGTTTGGCACTACTTTGTTTTCCATATTTGTTGGCATATTTCAGTTAGCACTAAAGTTGCATCTGTTTGTAGGCACGTTAACAGTTCAATTGGGATATCATCTGTTCCCTATTATTTTTTTCCCATTTCGTTTATTGCAGATTCCACTTCATTTCTTCGAATCAGAGGTTCGGCTTCATATGGTTACTCATTCCAAATATCATTCATTCCCTCATCTCTTTTCTAGGCCTGCCCTAGATAAATATAAATCACAGAGCCCGCTGAAATACATTTATGTTTACATTCTGCTGAAAGGCAAACAGGGGGCAGATCATACTTCCCTAGGGATGGAGTCCCTGGGTAATACCCAGTCATGCCTTACCCAGAGAGAAAGCCCAAATAATAATAATAATAATAATAATAATAATAATAATAATAATAATAATAAGTTTTATTTATAGCCCTCCCCTCTGCTAGGCAATCGGGGCAGGTTACAGCATTTTAAAACAGCACAGTTAAAAGCATTCCCTCCAAGCATGATCCCTCCACCCACCCCTTAAAACAAGATTAAACCAAAAAATATTAAAGCGACACAAGATTGGATTTAAAACACAATTCGGACTCAGTAGGCCAATGAGCAAGTTGTCCCTCCCAGCGGACAGATGTAAGCAAGGCCTCTTAATCCAACCCTAATTAATAGATAGGTTCCTATTTAACGTTGGTCCCAATTTAATATACAGTGGATGGAATTGTACACTATTGTTATAGTGAAGGTCGATAATGTCATATATAAGGGAACATACAATTGCAATGGCATTCTTTGACTAATTGGGCTCTGAAACAGATGAGCCAAATAAAGTTTGAACTAAATCCTCTTGAAAACTCTGTTACCACTAAGATGCTAGTGAGGCTCAAAGGATATGATAAAGGATAGGATAAATAATGTGTGTGTACATGTGTGTGCACGCATGTGCACACTGTTCTCCAGAGTTGTAATCTATCAATCACACTACACCATGTTGGCTCCTAATGAACACATAAATAGATATATAACTGAATCTGGTTTCTTTAAAGTCCATGGTCCTAAATGCACTTAGTGGAGAGGAAACACTACTAAACTTAATGGAGACTTATGTTAGCTTATCTTGTAGATTGCTTTTAGATAGCAGCTGTCTGTATGGGAAATGTTTTGTATTGTATTCTAGAGTCCAGAGGGAAAGGGATTTAGCCTTCCTAAACCATCCCAGGGCACTTCTCCAGTGAGAGCCGTGGCTGTGCCCAGCTTCTCTTTGCTTTGGTAACAAAACCACACAAAAACACAGTATATTTTTGTCCTTGTGACTTTTGTTTTGTGAATGGACCAACTTTTGTAGGAAGGCAATTTTTTTCTTTTTCAGGAATTACTATAAAGGGTTTTTAGATATTAGTATCAAGTTTCCCATGCTATTATTAGGCTTCATAGACCCTCAGTCTCACCTTGAATGTGACATGGAAGAAAGAAACAAACTCACATGTAGCTTTATCTTTTATGCCTACTGATGCAGTGGCATCACTAGAGGGGTGAGGACCATACCAGGTGGTACCCTAAAAGGGGGTGACACCACTGCTCCTCAAACACCTGCCTTTTGGCAGAAACAGGCTGTGGCATTCATCTGCTTCCCTTTAAAATGCTTTAAGAGATGGTGGGAGTGGGATGAAGTTCAGTGAGAGGAGAAAGGAGAGTCCTCAGAATTTTTAAAAATTGAAATTTCAAATTTTTAATTTTTAATTATTGTTTTGAAATTTTAATTTTTAAAATTCTTTTTCAAATGTCTTTAAAAACATTTTAACCAAATCTTCACTATGTATATGTAAATACATTTAGGTTGTGCATATGATATTGCAATTTGAAGGTATAATTTTAATTTTCCTAGTTGTTTATGTCACAACTGCTAGCATTACATTCAGTGGTATACGGAAATTACAATTTATGAGTAAAATTAGTGTAAAGAAGCACTACTAAGGATTTTGTATGGTGTGAAATGGGAGGAGGTCAATAGGAGGTTGACACTATGAGTTACTGCACCTAGTGACACCAACTCTAGTGATGCCACTGTGTTGATGTGAAGTTTATAATACAGTAATCTATTAAATTCTGTACTACACATTCTGTCTTTGGAGTCTTCACATTATTAATGATTCTAGGAAAACGGAATAGATTGGAAAATTGCCTTCTGAATTTTTGAGGCTACTGAAGTCTCACAAACAAAAACAATAGAGAAGGTGGAAAGTGTTGACTGAGGACTGAAGCAGACAGCCCAGAAAGAGTGACTTCCTGCTGCTCTGGCCATGATAGGGATGGGACTGTGGCAGCCGCATGGTCTGTTCCTGAAGTGGTCCATTGCTGCAGTCCAGAGCCATGTCTGCCAGGAGTTGAACTAAATCATCTCCTTTTTTGGGACAGGTTGTCATCCTTTAGCATAGCCTCAGCACAGTTTCCAGGTGCTTTAGGGGTGTGCGTCATCTAAACATCACAACCCCAAATTGACCGGAAGCTGCTTTATTTGGCCCATGCATTTCAAGCCTGAATGGATTTTTATTTTTAAAGTACTTGAGGCAAGCAAGTTGCTTTGTATTTAGAAAAATTTAGGGTTTAGGATTTTGCAGTGCCTTAACATTTGGTCACCCTGAGTGGACACCTCCCCATCTCACACCCCACCCTAATGCTATTGGTTTCTCCATGTACAGTAGAAAGGAGTCCTGCACTCTTTATTCTTTACCAGGGCAACAAATTGTCTTTGGTCAACTCTGCTCAAAAATTATGTATTTGTAAATTAAATCAGGCATGATGATAAGAGCCCAAAACACACTGCAGAAATAATCCAATTTGAGACCACTTTAACTGCCCTGGCTCAGTGCTAAAAAAATAAACTAAAAACAATTAAATTAAAATTAATAAAAATAAAAAGTAAAACAAAAATAAAATGAAAATGAATAAAATAAATACAAAATGAAATGAAATGAAATGAAAATGAAATAAAACAATTTTTATTTTATGTAGTTTTTATTCAATAAAAATTACTCAGAGAATGAGACATTTGCTATATATCTAGGTTAGGTGCCCCATTTGCAGAAACGCTTCCAATGAAAGGTCTGTCTGGCCTCTTCATTATCCACTTTTGGTATGCAACAAAGTCTGTTGTATTTAAACACTTTAAGTGCTTGTATTTCTGCTTCTATTGATTTGCTCTCTCTGGATTGTATAACTCATAGAACCAAATATTTTGTTTGATTATGCTATTTTTTCCTTTAACTTTGGAAACCTTCTTGAGTGTGTGTGGGGTGGTGAAAGAGAGAGAAAGAAGATGGGATATACACCATAAGAATCATTAATTAATTTGTGGAGGAAAGCCAGTGGAGTTAAAACAATGTTCCATCTGTATTAAATATATGCAGACTTTTTTAAAAAAAAGTTAATCTCCATATGATTTTTCCAACCATCAGACTCTCTGGCAACTAAGACTGCCACTGCTATTAATATGTTACCATTCCAGTTATGCACAATGCATGACAGAATACCTCTCTGAGCTGCACATTAGGTCACAATTCATCATAAGTATGCAATTTCCTTTTGAAAACTGATATAAAGAGGGATGGGCAAAACAAACTGTAGGTGCTTTTCACCAAACGACTTTCTTTCTCCTTGTTCCCCATAACTTGAGGATCAAGAACAAAAATGCTGAAGGCAATTTTCCAGTCATTCTCCTAATCTGCCTGCAAACAGCCTCAGTTCCTAAAGCTGATTTACTACCATTGTGAATTACACAGGGTTGAGCAATAAAAATTTCATCCCACCTCAGCATGCAGCATCTATATAGCTGATAACTGTCAGCTGGGATGGAAGCAAAAAAGTGCTTACTGAATGACACACATGTGCAGGTGTGTATGATTTATAAACAAACAAACAAATAAATAAATTGTGTGTATGATTCATAAACAAACTAGCAGCTCTTCTGAGAAGTTAAAGATAACTGTTATTAACAAATTCTGAATGTCTTGCTTAGATAATCAGCAGGCCTGCTCTTATAGCTTCCTATATTGACACCAGTCAATAATCTCTGGCCTCATTTACACTACGAAAATAATCCAGGATTAATCCAGGTAGAATCCTTGTTGTTCACACATCCCGAATGCACTCAATGAACTTTTTGTGTGGGCTGGCAAAAAAACCACTTAACCTGGGATATTCAGTATTGGGTTTTCCCCTGAGTTTTCCTGAAAGATTTGAATCAATCTGCATGTTCAGCAGTGTGAATAAGCTTCCAAATTGATTCAGATCACTCACTATTGTTCAAGGGACTGGAGGCAGCTCTATTTTATCCCAAAAGTATGACATGTGTGAATAACAAAGGGGTTACAATGACTCATAGAATCATAGGATCACAGAATTAGAAGAGACCACAAGGGCCATCCAGTCCAACCCCTTGCCTTGCAGGAACTCCCAATCAAAGACATTTGCAAACCCAAACCAAAATGGGAACAACAAACCCGATATGCATCAGTGTAGTGAACTGCATCTCCTTGGGACAAAAATAAATAAATGAATGTGAATGCCCCCCCCCCCCCGGCTAGGCATTAGGACTCAAACCTGGGTCATGAATGACTCTCACATGGCATTGTTGGGGAGGAGGTGTATTAGGATTCCTGCCTCAGCATAAGCCCACAATGGTTGTTGCCTCACTTCAGATCTTATGTAAATTACTGAAGTGATCCTTAGCTTACTCAATACCTCCGTCTGGTATCTTCTTTCAGCACATGTCAGCAATACATCGGCTAATGGTACTGCATTATGGCAATCAGCAACAGCACTCAAGCAAGTCTTGCAGAATTTACTATGGAATGCTTGGCCAGTGTCACCTTGTTAAGTGGAGGTGTATTTCCTTATTTAATTCTAGCACAACCAATAGCAGGCAGAAATAAATAAATAAGTAAATAAGTAAATAAATAAATAAATAAATATTTGCTCCCCAGTAGATAAGATTACAAGAGTTTTTTTCCTGCATTTTTGAATTTATTTATTTATTTATTTATTTATTTTATTCCATTTGAGGTATTTTTTCAGTTCGCAGTTTATGCAAAATATGATTGTATTCTGTGCATGATGCCACACTTTTCTTCATGGTGCCACACTGCTGAAATAATCTGGTTTGACAGTGCTTTAACTGTCGTGACTCCATGCTATGGAATTCTGGGAAATGTAGTTTGTTGCTGGTGCCAAAACAAAGTACCTTTCCCAGAATTCCATAGCATGGTGCTGTGGCAGTTAAAGCGCTGTCAGACTGGGTTATTTCACCAATGTGGACACAGCCTAAGTCACTTGACACTGATACCTTGTCAGAGGTTTTATGTTTCACTTTGTTGTTGTTGTGCACCTTCAAGTCATTTCTGACTTATGACGACCCTAAGGTAAACCTTTCATTGGATTTTCTTGGCCAGATCTGTTCAGAGGAGGTTTGCCATTGCCTTCTCCTGAGGACTGATATAAGTTAACAGATTTATAAATTATAAAAGTAAACAAACAATATCCATATTGTCTTTCATTCTTCTTTGAATCTTCTCAACTCTTCTTTCTTTACTTATTCTACTTTCCTCTACTTCTTTCTATACTCTCTTACTAAATTAACAACTCTGCTGCAGTCTCACCTCTCATCCTATTATATCCTTTCCATATCCTTTCTTCCATTCTCCTGACTCTTATCCCTCTATTTCATCCCATCTCTTGTTCCTTACTCCTCTCTATTAGCCTCCTATTTATTCCTTCTTCCCTTTCCTTCCTCAACACATTCTCTTACCTTCATCTACTTCCTATCACCTTCCTCTTCTTTTCCATTCAAACCATTTCCACCTCTATTTTAATTCACACCACTCTACTTTCATTCCAATCCTGCCATTCTGAACTTCCTTCTTACTAGTACTGGTTGATTACATTCTGTTTATTTGACCTTCTTTTCTACTACCAGCTAACGAGAAGCTTCCTCGCTTCTGCCTATCTTAAATCTTAAATCTCAAATCTTATACTTCCATGTTCCATTTGTGTTAAATTTGATATTTCCACTTATCTAAAACTTCATACTTTTCTCTGCTTTATTTCCTTTGAGTGTCCTCGTCTACCTTCATCTCCTTATACACTAATTATGTATTTAGTACTGGGTCTAAATCCTCTTTAATTTCTATCATTTAATCCACCCCTCACTTTTCTCCTGTTCTTCTCTGGTATTTAAATTGTAATGGAGCTATCCCCACATACTTGTCCCATCAGAAAAGTGTAATGGAATTGTCATTTGTTAATAATGGGTAATAACGGGACAAGTGTGCGGGGACAGCTCCATTACGATTTAAGCATGGAAGAAAAGAATGGGGGTGTGAACCCTGATTGCACAATTATGATGATTTAAATTCGATTTAATGATGGGAGGAGGACGCTGTGTCTGCCATGTGATAAATTCCTTAGTTATTACTTTTTGATAACCATAGGCCAAAGCAGAGCATCCAGAGGCCACTCCAGCCACAGTTGACAATTGCATGGCCCACTCTCAAAGCAGGCTACCAATAGGAGTGGCTTTGGGCTGCCTTAGGTAGCCTTAGAGTCATATAAACACCATGCCTCCTTTATTTGGCCCATCTGCTTTGGGCCCGTGATAGCAAATTACATTTCTCTGGCAATATCTATTAAAAAACCCTTAAAATATTAAAATTTGCCCCCCAAATACACTCAAATGTTCCCCACCCCCTGATATTTGGGAAGCTACAAGTAGACATTACTTTCTAAACATCATTGGGAAATAATCTTAAGAAATAAACATTACTTGTTTCATCAAACAATATGACCACTTGCTAGTCTATAAAACTAATATTGTTATGTCCTTCTTACCTGCAAAAATATTGTGCTATAGATAACCTAATTATCTATACCACATCATTTCCAATTATGCTCTTTAAATAACCATTTAAGGTTTAAATCAGGATCCTAAATTATCCTAACATTGCTTCAGATCTTGCCCAAACCTAGTGCTGTGTGCCTTTAGCTTGCCTAAGACAAGATCTGTTCAGAAGTTAGCCATTGCCTGTCTCTGCTGCAAAGGAAATGTGATTTCCCAAGGTCACCCAGTGGGTTTCCATGGCTGAATATGGATTTGAACTCTGGTTTCACAGTCCTAGTTTAACATGCAAACCACTATACCACACTGGCTCCTGTATTTTGCAAAATTGTTCCTCATTTGAAATATCTAAATCCTAGATCTAAAGAAAATAGATACTTAAATACTTGTGCAGTGGGGTGGGGGAGAGAGAAAGGAGAGGAAAGAATGAGGCAAGCAAGTTTTTGCTTTTTTTATGATCAAATTGCTTTCTAGAATGATACATATTCTCCTTCACAGCTCTGAAGTTTGTTTATTTTTTAAAAAAAAATAGATGGATATCAAATATTAACTTAGGAGGAAATTATCAGATGACTGTGCCCTTTAAAGTCCATTAGTCATCATATTTAGCTTCAGAGCACAGGTAAATATTCAAATCAAGTGGCTAACCATTCAATTGACTGCAATTCTAGCCAGACAACATCATTTCCGCCTATTTCGAACCCCACCCAGAGAGCACTGTACGTAAATGATGCTTAATGGAAGGTGCATAATTAAACTGTGTTACGACTGGTCTTTTGAGACTAGTCTTTAATCATATTAAATCATTCTATTGTGAAGCTTTACAAGGCAGATGTGTGTCAGTTTGATGATGCCATTGAAACCACAGATCCCTTCCAGCACTCCTTCCTTCTTTTACTTGTTCAACCAGTAATCATAAGGAGTCATCACAGACACCAATAAATCTTCAAAGAACCCTCCCCACTTGGATTTCTTACCGTCAAAGCAACCAACTAAAAAAAACCAGTAAAATTTGATCTCCCACAACATCAGTTTCTACAGATTTTGAAAGTAGGCATTCCTGGCTTTCGTTCGGCTTTATTTTATCAAAAAATGATTTGCTCTCATTTGGCATGAGGCCTATTCAGAATTACAAAATTACAAATAGGAGAGGTTTGTCAGAAGCCATAGATGAGAACTGTGTTTTAGCTTGGTTTTGAAAATTTTCATACCAAAGTTCAAAAAAATGCCTTCATGCTAGGATGCAAAAAATAGGGTTGCTTTTTTAAGTTGGAAAAAACAAAATTGGCAAATCTATCTGTGTAAGTGTGTATCTCTTAAAAGTCTGGTTTTCATTTCCTACATTTTAAACTATATTTACGGTTCCAAACTGAGCTTTCCATATCCTTATTTTTGACAGTTTTCTCTAGGAAGTTAACAGACTTTGAAAAATGCCAAAATATGTCTTCAGAGAGAATAGATTACTCATCAGTAAATTCAAAGCAATGCAAAATTCAATAATAAAGCAATTAATCCTCCAGCTTGTGAAAAAATAAAACTGCTGTAATTTCAAATTTCCACACATCCTTAATTTAATGATATTATGTAAGGAGTAACTGCTATAACTGAGCTGAAATAAAGCAGGACTATGTGATTTTGTTAACATTCCCATTAAAAATAAATGAACAGTAGCAGGAATGAAATCCTTGCTTCCTAATTGGCTAAAATTTTACCCGAAAGCATTAGTACTTCCCTCTAGCCCCTAATGACAGATCAAAAGTAATACCAATATATCATTAGGTGGGAAATTACCTCTGATACCTTTACATAATTGTTTATATGTATAGTTTAATTTCACACTACTGCTTTCTGCTACTGTGCTTTGAAGTACAAATATATATTATAGTGCAATCTAATAGCATATCTATTTATGATTAGCTTACTGATTTGATTAGAACATATCTACATGTAATTAGCTTACTGACTGAGTTTCAGTTTGCGTTTTCACACATGATTTTGCACTCTCTCTCACATCACCATCTTCTCTTAAGCTGTATCTGCACTGCAGAAATAATGCAGTTTGATACAGCTTTGACTGCCATGGTTCAATGCTGTGGAATTCTAAGATTTGTACTTTTGTGAAATATTTAGCCTTCTCTGTCAGAGAACAATGGTTCCACAACAAACTACAAATCCTGGTATTCCCTAGCATTGAGCCATAACAAGTAGTGTCACACTGCAGGGCTCCAGGTTGATTAAGCCTTCCATCATTTCATAGGTTGGTAAAATGAGTACCCAGCTTGCTGGGGGCAATTGGTTAACACATTTATAGTGCTCAGCACTATAAAATGGTATAGAAATGTAAGTGCTATTGCTATTGCTATTGCAATTATTTCTACAGTGGAGATGCACCATTGTTGTTCCAATCTTTGATGTCCAACAATACTGACTATACAACATATATGATACATATCTAAATAGCTCTCACAAATTACACAAAACTGTGCAATATGTCTTCATCAAGTCTCCATTATTTGAGACTGCAAGTTCAGGATCACATGGTGCAATGGTACTCCATATAGGAAACAAATTAGGCACAAACTGTCAGACAGAAAAAGAGTCAGGCATAAAGCTAGGCTAAATATCTTTCTTCTTGCTATCTTGATGTCTATGTGCACAGACATTTCATCACATCACCATCACCACCACCACCACCACTACCACAAACCAAACAAGTGAGCTTCCCTCTACAGTCTAAAGTAAAGTAGTCTAGTCCTGGTTTATGATACCCATCGACTAATAACTTTTTAACATTCCATCATGCCCTAGTCTGATGAAAATTATACCTTGGCATAGTGTTTCCCACACTTTGGTCCTCCAAATGTTTTGGACTTCACAGTTTGGCCAACAATCAGGAATTCTGGGAAATGAATTCCAAAACATTTGGAGGAACAAAGTCTGGGAATCACTGCCCAAGCATAGTTCAGCCTATAGCTCTGCAGACAGAGTGAACAGGCACAATTCTCAGTGTGTAAGGTCATCAACATCAAGATGGATGCCTTCCTAAATGCTGTCCCCATATATACTTGTTTATATGGGGACAGCATTTAGGAAAGCATCCAATTGGATTCCGGAAA
>CM034703.1:116102348-116120760 GCA_020142125.1 Phrynosoma platyrhinos
ATTATTATTATTATTATTACTTACACTTGAAGTCTAACCATAAGCAAGAGGAGGAGGAGGAGGAGGAAGAAGAAGAAATTGAGAGTGGGCATGAGTATTAATCAGTGAACAGATAAAAACAAGAATTCATCCCTGTGGAATGATGATAGCAACTTAGTCTTAACTAAATTTAACAAGTCATTTCCAGAAAGTGATTTATCAGGTGAAGGCAACAAGACATGTTATATGGGGACAGTTAATATATAATGTAACTAAATGAGTGCCAATTATCCTCAAAGGAGAGATGAAGTGGTGGTCTTAGAGAAAAGATCACAGTTAGGGTGCAGTGTCTCTTTTACCTTTATCATAGGTTGAAATAATCTTTGATGACTGTGATCCTATGCACAATGTGTGTTTACATTATGTATGCATATTTTTTCTCTATATGCATACTACATAAAGGTACCCTGCATCTTTCAGGTGTCTGTGCAATGTAAACCCTCCTATTATGACAAATATTTGTGAATGAATAATATAAATAAAAATCAGACCATGCTTTACAGCAGGGGTAGACAACCTTTCCCCTTTAAGGGCTGAGGGACTTCAACTCCCAGAATCCCAGAAGCTATTGGCCAACACGGGACTATTGGCCAACATGGCTGAGGCTTCTGGGAGCTGAAGTCCCTCAGCCCTTAAAGGGGAAAGGTTGCCTACCCTTGCTTTACAGATTATAGCAAAGTCTTTGATTTTATAGATCATGTAAAACTATGGTTCTCTCTTAAAGAAATGGGGATGCTACAATATTTAATTGTCCTGATGCATAACCTGTGCTCAGGACAAGAGACTACTCTGAGGACATAATATGGAAAAACAGATCTCCAGTTGGCAAGGGCAGGGGTAGGCAACCTTTCCTCTTTAAGGGCCGAGGGACTTCAGCTCCCAGAATCCCAGGAGCTATTGGCCAACATGGGACTATTGGCCAACATGGCTGAGGCTTCTGGGAGCTGAAGTCCCTCGGCCTTTAAAGGGGAAAGGTTGCCTACTCCTGGGCAAGGGGGTCTGGCAAAGCTGCATCTTATCACCCTACCTGTTTAACTTATATGTTGAATGTATCACATGTAAAGCATGGTTAGACTTAGACAAAGAAACCATGAAAATTGAAGGAAGGAACATCAACAATTTAAGATATTCAGATGACACTATACACAGAAAATAGCAAAGACTTATAACTCTTACTGAAAAAAGTCAAGGAAGACAGTGCTAAAGCAGGTTTACAGTTTAACATTAAGACAACAAAAATAAATAATCACAGATGATTTATATAATTTTAAATTTGAAATAGTCCAAACTGTCCCATACCTTGGCTCTGGCATTAATTACAATGGAGACTGCATTCATAAATCAGAAGACTAGGACTTGGAAGGGAAGCTATGTGGGAACTAGACAAGATCCTGAAATGCAAAGATAGATCACTGAATACAAAAGTTAGGATTGTCCATGTCATCATATTTCCCATTTCTCTTTATGGCTGAGAAAGCTGGACAGTGAAGATAGGCGAGGGCAAGAAAATCAATTCATTTGAAATATGGTGCTGGAGAAGAGTTCTACAGATACCATGGGCTGCTGAAAAGACAAATAAATGGGTCCTCTAGAGCAAATAAAGCCTGAACTCTCTCTAGTAACCAAGATGACTGAATTGAGACTGTTATACTTTGGACATATCATGAAAAGATATGACTCACTAGAGAAGAGAATAAGTCTTGATAAGCTGAGAAGAGCAGGGAAAGAAAAAGATAGCATTACAGAGGGAGAGATTCAATGAAGGAAGCCATGAACCTGACTCTGCAAGACCTGTTGATCATAGGGTGGTTTGGAGGTCTTTAATTCATAGGGCCACCATAAGTCAAAGTCAACTCAACAACAGTTAAAAATCATATATTTATATCCAGTATTTATTATGGTAACCAATGCAGGTCCATCTTAATTTGGATGCACATTATAATGAGTTTTCTTTATTCTATTCTGAATAAACAACATCAGATCCAATATATACATGCTATGTCTTGCACGGTACTTGAATTCTCTAACATTTACAACCCATAAGGTTGATATTGCTTCTGATTTTACTTCTTCACTCATTTTCCTAGTTTGACGTCAGTGCCAGCTAATGTGGAAATATTTTTATAGCTTTTTCACAGGCTTCTCCTGTTACATAATAGAATGGAAGAAGCCACTAATGACAATTATTTGTCATAATGCAAGCATATCTGCCTCAACTTGCACTGACACCAGATCGACCAGCAGTAATTAGGTCCATCCAATGAGTCTAAAAATGTTCCTTCCTAAATGATAATTACAAAATAATGGTATATCCTTTGGCTTTCAAACATATTTCACTGTAGGCCATTTCATTCTATAACAAGTGGTTGAAATCTTAATAGACCTGTCCTCCCATGCTTCAAGTAAAAGAGAATGATTTATCATTGATGGAAGTCCTCTATGGAGATCATCGCAGTGCTAATAAAACTGGCTTACCTGAGCCAGTTTAAAATTTAAAACAGGTGGCATCCTGATCTTATCACTAGGATTTAGCCACCAAAATCACTGCTCAGGTCCATCCCCACTCCCAGGGATGCCCCGGTTGCCATATCCTTAAGCCAGAAAACTCCTGGCTTAGTAAATAGGCATGCTGAGTGCCTCTGTGAGCAGGGCTGGACCTGTGCTGGACCCAGGTGGCAATTTTGGCAGCTAAATCCTTATGATAAGATCAGGATGCTACCCATTTTAAATGTTGAGGCAGCTCAGGTAAGCTGGTTTTATTAGATCTGCAATAAACTCCTATATGTCAGACATAAATCTGATAAATCCTTAGCTTGATCCTTCAGGGGAAAGCTAAGGTATAGTGAATGCATCTGTATGCACATTTTTATCTATACGATGATTTCATCCATAAATGCAGGTGGCACCTTCCTACTTCTACAACAATCAGCTATCATTACAAGCAATGATTGTAAGCCAGGAAGTCTTCTTCAGACCTTAAAAACTATCAGGTGACCTTAGTTGCTTGTCACACCTATTAGATTCAGTCAGTTTCCAACATGAAGCTAATAATAATAAGGGCTGTTGTAAGAATAACAGAAAAGACCTTTGAATCCTCTAGGGGTACATCAACATTATAAAAATTATGCCGTTTGACACCACTTTAAGTGATGTACTCCATCCTAGGGAATCCTGGGATTTGTAGTTTTACAAAGTATTTAGCCTTGTCTGCCCAACAGTGCTGGTCTCTCACAAAATTACAAATATCAGGATTGTGTAGGATGGTGCCATGGCACTTAAAGTAGTGCCAAACTGCAATATTGCTACAGTGTAGATGCACCCTAAATCTATCCATAACAGCTGTTAAGAGCATTATCCTTATACAAGCAGTTGGTAAGGACGTGGGAGAGAGTCTTCTCAGTGGCTGCTCCCAAACTAATGGCCTCCCTCTGATGGAAGATCCAGTTACCCCTCTCTCTGCTGTTTTTTTTTGCCAGCAGGTTAATATGCAGGCCTTTGATTGATTTTAAACATAAGGCAGAATAGTCTTCAAAGTGGTGTGCTCAGTTTTAAATGTAGTTCAAAATGGATTTTAAATTAATTTTAACTATGTGTTTTCAATAGATCTGACATTTAATTGTTTAATTTTTGTAATAGTACATTGTTGGCTTTTTTAATTTTATATTTTGTAAACTGCCCTGTGTCTCTTGGTAAAAGAAAGGTGGGGAATAAATGATATGAACAAACAAACTTTACAGTGCAATTCAATAACATTTCTATGCATAAGTATGTACTATTCAGTTATATCCAGGTAAATAATTATAAGAGTTGCACTTTTAGTGCTATGGTATTACTTTTACTGGTAACCATTTTGTTATGTCACTTACAGAGAAATATATAAACATCCTAAAACAAATTGGAGTTTTCCAGGCCATAAACTGTTGTGAAGAAATCCCTATCTTTGTTTAACTACACCAAAGAGTTGGAGATTAATTGATCTTTCCCTAGGATTTATGGAAATAATAGACTTAAACATAACAAATATCCATCTAATGAAAATAATAGCAGATGCTGTTTAAGAAAAAAACACACACATGTATAACATCACATTCAACACAAGTGTAACCTGATAGATTTCCATTGATCTCATGGGAAAGAAGCAAAGGGTCTTATGTTGATTTGTCAAAGATGGGCACTGTTGGAATATATTCCCTTCCAAATTTACTTACCTTACCAAGTCAAGGAACTTTATTATGGGTGGAGAAACCATCTGGAACATTATTCCCTCAGGAGAAATTAAAATAGTTGATGGTATTGATTTAACTATCTTTGTAAACCTTACATTCAGTTATTCATTCTTCCCATTTCATTTCCAGCACCAATTAGTAGAAGTGACTCAAGTTCACTAACAGAGTTATCAGCTTTTTCAGAGCCTTACCTGTTTCATCAGAGAATTAAAACTTAAATATTCTTTCAGATATTACATCTCACAATATATATTTTCTCTCCTTTTCATAGCCCAGAGTACTGCTATTTCCAACAAATATCTTTAAACTGTTTCTGGGGAGTAGTCTGTTTTAGAGTACTGCAATACAAAATGTGAAAGATTCTTGTGGTTTAACACACTTTTACTTGTCATAGGTTTTTTTGAACTGCAATCCAAAAATGTTTCTGCCAAATAAAGCTTGTCAGTATTTAAAGTGCCACAAGAATCTTTGTTATTTTTTTTAAAAATTCCTTCTATATAAGTAAAACATTTGGACTGCTGTGGACAAAAATCATAAATGGTATGACTGTCTGCAGATTGTGATATGGCTCAAAACCTGTTTGGAGCTGGGGAATAAAATGTGTCTGTGTGTGTGCCTATGGGTTTGAATGAGACTGTGGTCCAAAACACATTGCAGAAATAATCCAGTTTGAGACTGCTTTAACTGCCCTGGCTCAATGCTAAAGAATTCTAGGAGCTGTAGTTTTGTGAGGCATTTAGCCTTCTCTGTCAAAGAGCTCTGGTGCCACAATGAACTACAGCTCGCAGGATTCTCTAGCACTGAGCCAGGGCAGATAAAGCAGTCTTGATTATTTCTGCAGTGTGGTTTGGACCTGTCTTTCTGCAAAAGTCCATTTAAAAGAAGCTGAGAAGCAGTGGAGGCTTTCACTGACAATTCTCAATGTTCCTTGGACCTGTACATACACAATGCCATTTGACACATTGTTCTGTAGTCCCAATGTGTATCTACACCATTCAGTTATATGACTTTGATACCAGTTTAATTGTCATGGCTTTGCGCAGTAGAATCCTAGCAGTTATAGGATTGCCAGGTTGACCATAGGATGGGACTCCTATAGTTTTAATCATGAACAGATCTTGCATTAAGAAGAGATACTATAAAGTAAGAAATTTCCTCATCCCTAACTTTAGGCTGCATCAGTCCCACAAATTGCTATTTAGTGGACAGTGGAAAGTGAGAGAGCACACAGAGAAGTGTCTAGGTCTGTTTCTATGACTGGATACACAGCAATATCACCTTCATTGTTGTGGATCCATCCATATTTCTTTTCATTGATTATAATGAATCAATGGATAAACATACCCTTATGATAATTTATGGTAGTTTTTTCTCCCTCTCTGTCTATTTGCTTTTAATGCTATATTGTTTATACAATTATTTTATTCTGTTAATACTAGTTGAATGTATGGCTGAATATATGAGGTTTTCTATCTCCCATATCAAAACCCGGATTGAACAAAACTCTTAACCATCTCCACTGGTCATGTTCAACAGGTACACTTATTTCTGAAAGGAGAGGACTGTGTTGTACCTTACTGTAATGTAGCTGTTAAAGATGAGGAACTGATCAGAAGAAAAGAAGTGGCAATACAATGCAGCACCACAGCCATGATAGGTACACAAGGATACAAATCCAGATATTGAAGTGTTAGCAATCCCTCAGGCTGGATGGGAAAATCTATCAGCTTTGCTTTCCTCTATATTTAGACTATTTACTGAATGAACATTTGAAGACATTTACAAATGTTTCAAAAGTTTTTATCAAATACGAACCAAAGAACATTCTTTCTCACCCATCCCTAGTTAATGCAACATTGAAAGTAACTTTAAAAAAGGGATTGTTCAGCCACTCATGATGACTCACAGCATGCCTTTGCTCTTTCTGGGACTAAAAGGCACAAACACATGCACACACACACACAAGTACACACAGCCATCCAGATTAGGCCTGAATAGGATTGCCTAGCAACAGAAATATAAACAAGGATTCCCTCTGTGCGAATTTTGCTGGCATGCATCATGGTGTTTAGGTAACTGTTTGCAGGTTGTGGTTGGCAGTAACTATGGATACAAATAGTAAGTAAGGGAAACCCTCAGGAATGACGTTGCCAACATCTGTTTACTCCTCACTGCCTTGCACGCAAGCTTTCCCCTCTCACCCTTCTTCTTCTTCACACTCCATTGTAGAAGGGAAGGAAGGCAGGAAACACAGGTGAATGCTGAACCCAAAAATTACAAAGGAAAATTCCACTCATTAAAAAGGTGCTAGTTCCCTCCTGGTAGTTTCATTTTTCACTCCTCTAAGGAATAATAGCAAGAGTACCTGTCAGTCACAAAAGATGCATGCAAGTTCTTCTTGTTGTGTGCCTTCAAGTAGATTCTGCAAGATTTGTTCAGTAATTGGCTTTTGGCCTCCTCTGAGACTGAGTGTGACTTGCCCACGGTCACCCAATGGGTTTCCATGACCAAGCAAGGGTTCCTTGTCTCCAGAGTTATAGTCCAGTGCTCAAGCCACTGCATCATGTTGGCTCTCCCCAGGACCTGCACCTCATAAAAACTCGCATTGCATACATAAGTTACAAAAGGAGCAGCATTTGGTCATTTTGGCATTTCACAGGGCAACAGCGCTTCTCTGAACTCAAATTTTCCCTCCAGTCACAAAATCCCACTTGCTTTAAATATAATTAATAGGATGTCTCTGGGAAAATTTAGCATCATTTGGCCCCACAAAAATGTAATGCATATTGCATTTTAACATTATATTACATTTTAATCCACTCCATCTTAAAGGCTCAAAAATAGCTATCATTTAAAAGCATCAAATTTAGACTCTGTTGGGAATATTTCCCATATGAACTCCTTGAGTTTCTCCCAGTAATTTCAGAAAGATTTGTGCTATACAATTTCTTAGAGCATTATCATCAGTTTAGTACAGTCTAGTTTTGTCATTAATTAATTTTGTATGCCACTTTCCCTTTAAACAAGGTGGTGTGGACCAGGTTAGTTCACTTTGAAATGGGGACTGAATGAGATCCTTGGGCATCATCATTGGAAAGCTCACGGCCTATATTCATTCTAAACTTTCCCACAGTCATCATCCTTACAAAGGAAATGCAAATCTTTGAAAATGAAAGGATGAAGACATATAATCAAATTGGATGCCACACTATCATGGCTCTAGACCTGTTTATATTTAAAACAATGCCAAAATCCCATAGATATTTGGCCAACAATTCTTATCAGCCTCAGTAATATGTCCTTTGACAAGGGACTGTGGGAGCTGTGATAAAAAAAAAAAAAATCTGGAAGTTCACATTGTTCTCACCCCTGAACATTTTACTTCAAGTGCCATTTCACATTACCATTCCCTTTATCTGTGATGAACCTGCAGATGTATACTTTCTTTTAGTACATACAAGGCTGTTTAAAATAGGCTTCACCCTGGGAGGACAGGGACGGTTGGAGGTTGTTGTTTTTTCAAACAGCAATACAGGCCGCCCATCTGTTACCATGCCACTGGCCAGTACACATAACACTGACCTTCCTTCCTTCCTTCCTTCCTTCCTTCCTTCCTTCCTTCCTTCCTTCCTTCCTTCCTTCCTTCCTTCCTTCCTTCCTTCCTTCCTCTTTTTTCCCATAAGGAGCCCAAAGGGGCTCACATCATTCATTAAAATAATACAGCTAAAACTATCTGAAACCTATATATCATTGTCGCAAAGATGTTTGCCTACAACTTAACAAACTGCTTACTTGAAGAAACAGCACTTCATGCACTGTAGGGCTCAGCATTTGCAATTCCAATTACCCATTTTAATGCTGGCATTCATCCTTGCTGGCAGCCAATATGGTGCAGTTGCTTGAGCGACAGGTTAGGAATCTGGAAAGGAGAATTTGCATCCCACCTTAGCCATGGAAACCCACTAGGTGACCTTAGTCATGCCACACACTTTCAGTGTCAGACTCCCCCCCCCCCCCAACAAATATTTCCAAGAAAATCCTGTGATAGGTTCACCTTAGGGTCACAACTTGAAGGGACAAAACAACAGTTCTTTCTTGTTGAAAAGCATGAATATCAGGAGAAACTATAACAAACTAATATCTTATCTTACTTTAGGGCCTCAGCAGACAGCTTATTGAGCCGTCTCTGAGCCCAGGAAGAGGAGGAGCAGCCACACGCGTGGCACTCCTTCCTCTTCCTGAGGTTGCCCTCGGAGCTGCTGGCCCTCCACATGGCCGGCGCGCCGAGGGCAACCTCCCGCCACAGCGTCCTCACGCGCTGCGGCGGAAGAGTCAGGGAAAGTGCGCCCGATGCATTTAGGGCACACTTTCTCTGACTTGTAAAAGGAGCGCCAATTTGGCACTCCTTTTAGGGTTGCCGCAGGAGCGCAGCGGTGCAGCTGCCATGGCCCCGTGGCGCTCCGGACCAGGGCGTCCTGGATGCCCTGGTCTGCTTAGGCCCCAAGCTACAGAAACACTAGGTTTCAGGATCCAAGCTTGCTGTCTCCTTGATTAAATTCTGATTTTCCAATTTAATGGGATGAAATCCATGTGACACAACTCAATCCACCAAATGAAGTATCAATATAAACCTGAGGCCCACCTCAAGTACTCTGAGAGGAGTGCCTCTCATGAGACTCCCAGGCTCCCATGAAATTGAAGATTTTGTGGGAGGCTGAAACTCTTGCAAAAGACCCTCTTCTCATGAGGTTGGATTTATGTAGGCCATCCTTGTGTGTTGCTTACCTCTTCCTGATAGCCTTCACCATCCCACACATGGAATAGACTTCATTTAGGGCCTCAGCAGACGACTAAAAGGGTCGTCTCCAAGCCCAGGAAGAGGAGGAGCAGCCGCACACGCGGCGCTCCTTCCTCTTCCTGAGGTCGCCCTGGAAGCTGCCGGCCCTCCGCATGGCCGGCGCTTCCAGGGCAACCTCCTGCCGCAGCGATCGCATGCGCTGCGGCGGAAAAGACAGCGAAAGTGCGCCCTATGCATTTAGGACGCACTTTCGCTGTCTTGAGGAAGGAGCGCTGATTTAGCCCTCCTTCCAGGGATGCCGCAGGAGCGCCGCGGTGCGGCTGCCATGGCCCCGTGGCACTACGGACCAGGGAGTCCTGGACGCCCTGGTCTGCATCCCCCCTTAGTCTGTGATTTGTAGCTATTTTGCTATCTACCAAATACATAAGGGTTGATTTATTTTGAGTGTGACTGGTACATGTGCTTCGTGCTATGCCCTAGAGACACAAACATAAGCATCCTAGTCTGGTTTCAGGCCCCTTCCAGATCACTGACCCCTAGTAATTTCTAAGAGCTTTCATCTCTCATAATCAGCCCTATACACATGCTAGAAAACCATGTTACATGAAGCATTTTACACAAGGACAGAAAATAAGGGTGCAAAGGTACTCTTATTCCATAATTTCCTGTAAAGAAATGTTTTCCAGTGAGGCAACTGGTAATGCATGGAGGGTTTTTAAAAAGCTAGGCATGAGACTTGTTGTAGGCCACCAGCTTTGTTTTGCTTTAACACTAGTTTTACTTATGTTGTAACTGAGGCAATCCTGTTTTGCTTGTCATATTCTTTTTTTCAGTGGTAGTGGTATATATCTGGGATAAATTTACTGATTTAGGCTTTTGAGAATGACTAGTATTAGTAGTCTAACAGCCAATTCAGAGCAGTAGATGGAGTGTGAACTTGGGAGAGCTAAGCTCAAATCTTTACTTTATTGGGTAACTTTGGGCCAGTCACATTCTCTCAGCCTGGTCAACTTCTAAAGTTTGTTGTGGGATTAAAATAAGGAGGAAAAGAGATATGTACATTGTTTTGAGGTCATTGGAGAAAAGAAGAAAGTTAAACATTACCCATAAATACCAACATGAATGTATAAACTAGGAAGAAAAAAAATAACTGTCTCACATAATTTACAGTGATTGTTGTAATTCACTGTCAAACTACTTACTTGAAGAAACAGCACTTTATGCAATGTAAGGCTTAGTATTTGCAATTCCAGTTCCCCAGATTAATATTGGCATTCTTCCTCATTAAAAATCATGCTTGTTGGAAGAAACTATAATGAAACTAGTGCCTTATCTTACCTTGTTTGCAGAATCTCTAGGTTTCAGGTTGCAAGCTTATCTCCCTGATTAAATTCTGATTTTCCAATTTAAAAGAATATCAATGTGGCATGACTCAATCAACCAATGAAACAGCATGAAAGTTATGCCACTACCTCTGAGGCTAGACTTTAGTAAAATTGGAAATAAGTTAAGACCCTTGTTTTAATTCTCTGTATAGGCACCTTTACCAAAACTCTTAAATAACAGCTTCAATATATATTGAATATATATATAATGATAGGCATGGTTCCAAGTTCACAGAATAATCATGATTCAATGTTTCTCAATCTCTCTCGCTGTCTGAGACTTTCTTTTGTTTCAAAAATTATTTGAATATTACAGAAACCATTCTGGAGCCAGTTCTTGAACAATCATTGAGGTAAACTGAGATCAGCAATAGAAATCTGGGCAATGCATGTCTTTGCATGAACACAGATAGCTCATTGAAGTTAACCTGTGCCTTACAGCTTCAGGGAGCTTGTCAGGAATGGGCCTCACACTGATGGCCATGGTGGCTGGGAGATTCTAGGATTTAAAGATCAAAATGTGACTATTCCAATTTCTGCTTAGTCACATACACTTGCCCTATCAAGATATTCTGATATATGTGTGTACTAAAGCTGTGGAGAGGGCATGCTATCAACACATGGCAGTTCCATTTACAACATTCTTGCATTTAATAGCAAGAGCTGAAGGGGGATTCTAAAGCCATTCAATTGAGAGGAGGCCTCCTTATCATTGGAACCCAAGTGAGTAATACAGGTTCTTGACCATGAGGAAGATTCTAAATTTTATCCATCAAGTCCAAGTAGCCAATGCAAACCTGGTTACACTAGGGATGCTAATCCAGCTGCCTCTGAAGTGGTGAAATGGCTTTTGATATGGTTAGGGGTATGCATTTTCTTCTAGGCTATTAGCTGATAAATCACAGAAGAGCTCATCATCTCAATGTCTAGATTCATGATTATAGTGGGACAAACAAGAAGAGAAATCAAACTCATTTTATTATTTGTTAACACTGGCCTCCCCAGAGACAAGATACAACTTGTCTTGACTCTTTCATGTCCAGCATTAATAAGCAAGTAAATAAACAGACACTCACCCCAATCTGTATCTTCAGTTACACCCATTAAAGACAATTCTAAAAATCATAATCTGTAGTTAGATAAAAGATAACTTGCCTTACCCAGCCCTGAGGACTGGAGCCACCTGAGCCAAGCCAAGGATTCAGATCCATTTAACCACAGAACAATAACCATTCTTGTAATTGTTTTCATGAAAAAGAAAACTAACAGAAGGAACAAATAAATTAACTTGATTGAGCCCTGAGGTTTGGTGAGATCACCTATAGTTACATCTTTCTCAGGGCAATGAAACCTAGTAGCCATTATAAACAAATAAGATGTAATTATTAATTCCTGTCTTCATATTTCCTAGAGATAATTACTTATACTTGAAAGCAGAGGATTACTTCTTGAACATCCTTTTGAATAACTTTAGGGGCCTTAGGTTTTTTGTGGGTTTTTTCGGGCTGTGTGGCCATGTTCTAGAAGAGTTTCTTTCTGACGTTTCACCAGCATCTATGGCTAGCATCTTCAGAGAAAAACTTTTTTCTCTGAAGATGCTAGCCACAGATGCTGGCGAAACGTCAGAAAGAAACTCTTCTAGAACATGGCCACACGGCCCGAAAAAACCCACAAAAAACCTATGGATGCCGGCCATGAAAGCCTACGACTTCACATTTAGGGGCCTTGTTATGTTACCTGCCAATTTGCATCTCCCTAGTAAAACTGAGCACTAAAGTTAGTGTCATCCAAGCCACTGTATTTCCCATCACCATGTATGGATATGAGAGCTAAACAGTGAAGAAAGCAGATAAAAAGAAAATCAGCTGATTTGAGACATGGTGCTGGGGAAGAGTGCTGAAGATACCATGGTCAGTCAAAAAGACAAACAAATGGGTCCTTGAACAAATAAAACCTGAACTCACCCTGGAAGCCAAAATGGTAAATTGAGGCTGTTATACTTTGGCCACATAAGAAGAAGGGAAGGCATGAATCTTTGGAAAAGACAAAAATGCTAGAAAGATAGAAGGCAGTGGAAAGAGAGGAAAACTGCACACCAGATGGCTAGACTCAATCAGGAAGGTCACGGCTTGATGAATCTACAAGACCTAAGTAGAGTAATGGAGCATGGGGGGCTTGGATATGTCTCATACCCAGGGTTGCTATGAATTAAGTTTCGCTCGAGAGCAGCCAACAACAACAAAGTAACACTGTGACTACTCAGTCATGTATCAGCATTGAATCAATAGTTGTGGAGGAAATGTCCTCCCACTTGGTTTATTGGGTCTGAAGAAATATTAAGAGCCTGGTAATGTATTCCTACCCACTGGCCAGCAGTCACCTTTCTCATCTCACAAAGGTGGCCTCTTAACATGAAGCTGAAATCTCCAAGATTTATTGTCTTGAGTGCCTGTGTACACAGAGACACTATCTTGCAAGGTGCAGTTCAGAATTTATCTCAGATTTACTCTGGGACAAATCCTAGTTCTATATGGTGGTTATGGTTGACATAGGACATCCACCAGTCAAGCCTGGTAGGAGACATTTTGGTTTGCTTTGTCTGACCTGTCAATTTGGGCAGAATATGGAAATTTCATTTAAGTTTGGGACCCTAATTTATTTTGGCTCATTAAATCAGTTTGCTCAGTCCTGAGGATTTGAAGGAGGCACTCTTGGGAAGCCATAATTTGATTACTTGTTGCATTAAGCATGTACTATCAAAAATGGATGTCTATAAATATTGTATATGTATATCATCCTGGATCCTACAACCCTTTCATTTTTGGAGATTCTTGTGGTTGGTTGTACATATAGGTAACTTGGAATAAGGAACAATTTCATCTCAATCTGTTTTTCATTTGGATCTACCCACATTTCCCAACATTCTTCAAATCCAGATTGGAGAGAATTTGAGAATTTAAAAAAGAGGCAAGAGAAACAACACTAACAGATTAATCCATCCAAGCCTAGGGCTTTAATTTTTAAGTGTCCTAATGTCTTGGTTTTCATTCTTGTGCTTCAGACATGTTAGTACTGAATTCACCCTCCCCCCTCTGCTGACAAGCTTCTCATGTTTAAAAGCTATATGGCATGTAGCTGTCATGCAGCTCTCGGTTCTGGGAAAAGCTACATGGCAAGCAAAGTTCTGTACCTATTGAATTTGGTTATAAAAGCTGCTCATTTGAGAGACCAATTCATTATTCATCATGGAGTGTTGTGTTATGGTGATGAGATTATTTAAACTCCTTAGTTTTTCAGTCATTTACTCCAGTTTTAGCTTGTTATATTTTATATTGTATTGGTAGTTTATTTTGTATACCATTTTATTTATCTAGCTGTTTATTTGAACGAATATGTTTTAACTCCATTTAATCTTACATTTGTTTTAAGACTGAGCTATTTTACTATTTGTTTGTATTTTGATACACTGTATTTTGTATTTGTATTCTGTATTTTGTATTTTAAAAAATGTATTCTATTGTTGATACAGTCAGATGACTAATCAATAAAACTTGTTCTGTTCTGTTCTATTGAATTTGGTCAGTGCAGATTGCCAAGAGTGTAATTCTGGTTTGGTTTCAATGAAAAACAATCTGGAATTTGGGAACAGAGAAAACATGAGATTTCAACAACTGAAATAGAAGAGAAAGTGAAAGAAATATGTAATTCTCCACTTTATCTGCCCTGGCTCAGTGCTAGGGAATCATGGGAATTGTATTTTTTTTCTGAGACATTGAGCCTTTTCTGTCAGAGAGCTCTGGTGCCACAATAAAATACAGTTCCCATGATTCCCTAACACTGAGCCAGGACAGTTAAAGTGGACTCAATTTGCAATATTTCTGGCAGTCTGCAAAGGCAATTTTCTTCCCACTGGAGTACTATAACTTCTTCATAAAAATCACACATTTTGCACTAAGAACAGTAATTTCTGCTCAAGAAACATACTTTTTTCTGTGCAGAAAATTATGGCTGGAATCCTATATCATGGCTTACGTTATGTAACTTTATACTTAGGGTGGGTCTACACTTGACAAAATACTCTGGGCTGCTTCTGGAGTAATCTGGCCCTGAAGCTTTCCCCATTACCTGAGTGTGCCAGAGTGATACCAGACAGCTGTCTACATTTGTCCCACTGTACTGCATAATGCCACTCTGGCATAAGTCACTGCATGCAAGGCAAAAAAACAAGGTGCCAAGTGTCAATCACATGTGTCGATCATGATCACACCTTGTTGTGGCCTCAAAGGGAATGATTTGCACAAGTTCCAATGCGACCAGGTGACACAGCAGGGACACATGTGTAGATAGCCACCTACTGTCGCTGCAGTGTACTCTGGATTTTCATGCAAAATCTAGAGCAAAGGATGAGTTATTTTATAGCAGTTTAAGGGGAGATGGACCAGATTTGATGTGGAAGTGCCCACTGGAATCAAAGCTTTGGCCCTGTGTTATGAAGACAAGTCATAATGAGGGCAAGGGGAAGCTGGTTTAAATGGCCCGTGTAGATGTGCCCTTAGATATGTAGGTGAGGCACTAAGAAACCTGTTAGTGAGTTGCAAAGATGCATAATGGAACATCAGCAAGAGTATCCCAATGCACATCAGGCTCTAACAATGTACATCAGCACTCCCTAGCCAGTGTCCCATTGTACATCAGTTCTTTTGCTGTATCCCCTATATATTAATGTAACAGCAACCCCTTATTGGATATGGATGTTATGAAACAGCCCAATTCTAATCCTCACTGATGGAGGTCCACTTGCAAAGATATGAGTCCTCAACAGGTTTCTGGCCAATATTTCTGCACATTAGTATTATTTTCTGTGAAGAAAATTCTGTTTTCTGTTTTGTTTTTTATTGTTTTTTAAACCATTATAATTTTGCACAGAATGAATCCCAAACTGCTGAGACTCTTGTCAGTCCATGTTTCTCTTCATCTGAGTTTCTGAATACATTTTGAATATACTTTCCATCCCTAAATGAATAACAGTTTCATCCATCCTTAACACCAGCATAAATGCACTTGCCAGAGAAGGGGAAAGCAGTCCAAAATCTACAGAAATGAATCAATATCTACTGAAGTGAAGCAGGAAAATTCCCATTCACTGTTTTATCAGGTATCACTGCCAACACAGCTAATTGTGGATGTTTCCTGTATGTGAAGATACCACATATTAGCCACAACCCGGGAATCCTAAAAAGGAGCCAATGAACTGGGACCTTACTATTTGAGGTTTCTACCTCCAACAAAGGTAAAACATGTTTGTTTGTTTGTTTGTTTGTTTAAAAAATGGGACTGCATTTGGTATGTTTTACCTAAACAGCACCTATTTTTTTCCAAATACAAAAGCATGGAAGCTTCTTGAGAAATACCATGTTCTCTGCCTAACAAATGGGCTTGTAGCTTCACAAAGGACAGAGAAAAGGACATCTTTTTTGTGTTGTTAATGGAATTTAACTTTTATTTCCTAGACTTTAAGATGTTTTGTCTCCCAGTACCCACATGGCCAGAAGGAGGGTGGCCTTCCTGCGTGGATCTCTCTCCATACAATCTTAACTCAGAACAACAACAACATCATGGCAAGATGCAGGCTTGTGACAAACATCTCTATTTTCCCCCTCCTGCATTATTTTTAACAACTTTGCCTGATGAAGAAGTCAGTGGAGCTTTGAAAATTTGCAACATGTATTTTGTGCTTTTTGGTTGGACCAATTGCTGTTTTGTGAATTTTGGATGTTATTATACTTTGCTATATAGCCAACATGGCTACCCCTAGCTATGTTTCCCACTCTGTTCATTTTATTCTGAGCTTCTTCATAACTGGAAGAGCTTGCTCTGTGAGCTACTGTGGAATGTAAATGCTCAATGTCAATGATGTGGCTTCTGCTTCTACAGGTGGTTTTCCTAAGATGACACTTCTGACAGGTTTTATACAGGTGATTAATAGTACAGACAGGTGCATGAAGAGTTGTATATACTGGGCAGGTGTCTAATTGAAGTCAGAGGGGTAAAAAATAATAATAATAAAGTAATGGGTACATTCAAGAAGAATTAGCTTGTCAAGGGAAATGAGAAGCTATTAAATATGGTAGCGCTCATGAAACTGGATTGTAAATTGCTTTCATAATTGGTGGTGTTATGCAACCAAGTTTCATCAAAGGGATGAAACCAAAAGGTGCTTAGGTGTCAATTCACTTTTTTTTCCTTGTCATCAACTTCTTGACTGCATTTTAATCATCTCTGAAGTATGGAACTGCGGGGGGGGGGGGGGGGGGGGAGCTGGCTGCCTAACCTGCCTGCTACCATCTACTCCACACCTGCTATAAATCACACCTGAGTGGTGCAAAAGGTCATACTGGGTCATGCTTCCCAACAGAAAAGTGCCTTTCTGCTTCAGGCAGAAACAGAAGGGGAGGGATCAAGAGTTGGAGACATAGCAGAAGAAAGTAAATTTGCCTAGCTTTTCTCTGGCAGAAATACGGGATGCAAACCAGCTGAAACAGAGAAGTCAGGAGATCTAATAATACAGGGATTGATGTGTAGTCTGGTGTAGCTATTGGGGTGTTTTCCAAAATGAGAACATTGTCCCTCCAAATAAGATTTCTACTCCTCCATTAAATGCTCCTTTACTCCCCAACTTTCTAACACTGAAGAAAGTGAGACATTGAAAATCCCACATAGAACTCTTGTATTTGCTGGACACACATTCCTTTGCTCACTTTGCTGTCCCTTTTCTTTAGATTCAAAAACTCTGTTTCTAAATGCTTAACTGAAGTTACTGCAATGCTAGAATAAAGAATGAAGGAATATTTCATGGGAGAGGGAATTCTTCTTTGAGAGGGAGACACACACATAGCTGCACACCTGACAGAGGTCCAATTCAATGGCAGGATCTCCAAGGTTTGAGCCATGCCATGGGATTGAATGTAGGTTGATGATCTACCACGGGGTGCCCAATACTCAGGGTCCTTTTCAAAGACTGAAAAAGAAAAAAATAAGGAATTTGCAGTATTGTACTTTGTGATTAACAGACACTATGAAGTTTCTGGACTGGAAGGACTAATAGAAGCATTGGTCAACAGGGCGGTGTCATCTGATCCTTGGAGGATGGTGGTGGTGGTGGTGGTAGTAGTGGAGATCTGACTCTTACCCAAATAAGATCCCCCATTCCTAATAATAGTTAGGAGTCAATATACAACAATAAGCTACCTTATGAAAAAATTCTCTTTTTATGAGCTTTACAAATACAATGCTTGTATACAGAATAGGAAACTCTTAGAAACTCCATAGAAAACCAGGACTATTTATTCCCAGGACAAAGCTCTTTACCATTAAGTCAGACCGAATTCCCTGTATTAATGTTTGCACAGGCCGGATTCCCTGGATCCATCACAGGCCTGATCATCCTGCCCTGGGGGTTTGGCCTGCACATGACATGAGGGTGGAGGGAACCTGAGCCCATGTGGACAACCCCTAAGTCTCAGAGTTGAGCAATGTAAGCTGCATGCCATATATTTTAATGATCCAATCATAATTTAGGGCAAAGTGCACTCAAATCAAGATAACAATGCATTTTAGGTTGCCTGTAGATTAGCTTCCCAAAAAGGCTAAGAGTATGAGCCAAACACCAACAAGAATAAAATCTCAATTCCTCTTTTCCTTCCTGTAGTATGACCTCAAAATCCAACCAACTAGTCTTTTAACTCCCTATATTTCACCAATGCACCTGGGAGGAGTGTCGTTGGAAGAACAAAAACCTCAGGTCAGATTACAAAAAACTTAGGGACCACAAGGTCAAAAGCGGATGGGGTCCCTCCTCCATGCCCTTCTAGAAGGAACTCCATGCCTTCCTTGCCAGGGATGGCAGCAGAATATTCACCAGCAGTGAAGTTGTGAGGGTCCCAGTAGGCCAGACAGCCAGAGCA
>CM034703.1:116140400-116162532 GCA_020142125.1 Phrynosoma platyrhinos
GACGAGCCGCGCTTGACTGTTTAAAAGTCAAGCCGCGGCTGCCTCCTCTGCGACGAGCCACGCTTGTCCGGCTTAAATTCAAGCCGCGGCTGCCTCTACGACGGCCCGTTTCAAGGCCGACAACACGGTCTCGCTGTTGGCGAGACACAGAGCAGGGCGATCCGCTGCCGAAGCCGCGATGTAAACTGCGGCTGTCCCTCTCACTCGGCCGCGCCCTGAAAGGATCCTCCGCTGACCTCTGAGGCCTTCAGCCCGAAATAAGGAGCGGAGAAGCAAGCTGCTTGCTCACTTGTTAGAACAAAATGGCTGCCAACCACGAGGCAGCCGGGCTTATATTCCCCCAAGTCTCGCTCTAAATCTCGCGAGACTGCTAGTCTCGTGAGATTTCTTCATTTTACATTCCTATTGGTTGAGCAGCCCGGAAAGGCGGGACTTCCAGGCTACTCAACCAATCAATGCGTCGAGGCCTCTTAATGGCCGACGCAATAGTGAGCCCCTCCCGACGCGTCGGGGAGGCTTCTTATTCAGATTTGTCAAGGAAGGATTGGTTTGCTACAGTTATGATAAGCAGTTCACAATTTATAGTTGTCTATAGGTTTTCTGGGCTTTTCTGGCAGTGTTCTGGAAGAATTAATTCCTGACATTTTGCCTGCATCTTTGGCTGGTATCTTCAGAAGGTGACATCTTCAGAATCCACCCTCTAAAGATGCCAGCCACAGATGCAGGCAAAATGTCAGGAATAAATTCTTCCAGAATGTGGCCCCATTATAAATCACTGTCTGCATCCTGGTTATAATACTTGATTATCTAATTTGCATTACTTGTTAGCTCTTCAGTTCTCTTCCTCTTAACAAATGGCTGAAATGTCCATGTGAGGATGGAGGTTGCATTGGGAGCCTGAACTAGCTCTGTAGATCTTCCCTTTCTTCACCATTCCCTTTGATTCTATGTAAAGTAAATTTTAGGATTCAGAGAGCTATATCCCCTATCTAAGGAATACTCTCCCAGGATCATCCATGGTTCTAAAAAATTAGTGTAACCAAGCTGGGTGGGCCTAAAGAGCTTTTGATCAAGAAGGAAGCCTCTCCTTTTCAATGAAATTAGGGACAGGAAAGGGAATCACTGCCTCATGGACCACTGGAATTGATAGCTGAGAGGGCAGTTTACCCAAAAGGGAGAGGATGGGAAAGAGATGGACTCAATATAAGTCGGTCCCTCTCATACATCTCTGATTGGAGTCTAAGGGGGGAAGCAGACTGGCGGCATGGGGCCGCCCTGGGAAGGTGTGCTCCTAAAATAGCGCTCCTTTCACAAGTCAGTGAAAGTGCACCGCAAAAGCTTGCAGTGCACTTTCACTGACTTTTCCGCTGCAGCATGTCCGGACGCTGTGGCGGGAAGTTGCCCTTGGAGCGCCGGCCGTGTGGAGGGCCGGCGGCTCCGAGGGCAACCTTGGGAGGAGGAAGCGTGCGGCTGCCCCTCCTCTTCCCTGCCTCCAGGACGGCTTTTTAAGCCATCTGCTGAAGCCCTATGTAAAGTAAATGATAGGCTTCAGAGGCATTATCCTTTCAATGACTTCAGGGTTAATGTTCGTGTAGCTGGGGATGGTAGCAAGTTTATTACTTCCCACAGATGTAAATTCTGCATGCTATTCCTTTCCCCATTTGTAAACTCTGCCTCTTTAAGAATAAATGAGCCCCATTTTCAATATTTGATCAATCATGTGAAATATTTTTAAGGACTATTTATTTGCAGAACTCCCTTCCCATACCTTATTCTCAACATTGCCTGTTGTGACTGAGATACAAAGAACATGTGTGCTCCCGAAATAGCCAGAGAAATATAACACAGGGATATAAGCAACAGGCAGACAAAATCACAGGAGAATTATTCTAGCTAGCAATACATTAAGGCTTGAGTAAAGGGTGACACCAACTCTAGTGACACCACTGTCTAGACCTACTCTTTTGGGCACTACAGTCACCATTTTAATTTCCAATAGCATTAAGGATACATTAACAATTATTTGTAACATAATTGGGTATAATTTTTACAGATGAAAACTGAGACAAGCAAGGAAATCACTCATCAACTCCTAAATCAAATTAGCAAAATCACTTGACAGGGCAATTCCTTACTGATCTCACAAACAATGTAGTGAAAACTGTAAGATCTCATTTAAGCATAAAATGCATGAAGTTTAAGCTTCACCTTTCCATTCCTGCACCTTCCCCGTGGATTCAGGTGTTCAACCTTTCTATGACCCACACCACTTGTGACAGATGAAGGTCAGATGATTGAGTGTTCCTCATACAAAACACATTTTTCCATATAGAAAATGAGTGTGTAAGGAAGTACAAGAAGGTCTTAATCCATTCCAATATTCTAAGGCATTGATGGCTTGTGAACTTGTGAACTTCCAAGTGTTGTTGAATTGCAACATCTATCAGTGCTAGTCAGCACACACAATGGTGAAGGGAGTCATAATCTAGTGATGTCTAGAGGGCCTCAAGTTGCCTACAATTTTTATACTCAGCAATACCTGTCTCATTTTCAATATGAGGCTAGTCCTTCTCATCAGAGGCAGCAACCCAATCTTATGTCTGTTCCAGCCAATTTAAGTTCAAATCACAGGATAATTCTGTAATGCTGATTAATAGTTGTCCATACTTGTCCTAGATCTACTCCTATAAACCACTTCTGTTTATAGCAGATTTCACTACTGCTAATAGTCAAGCAGTATACCTTAGGTGACCATGTCTGATAATTCTTTAGAAGTTCTATATTATTATGTCAAGTTGTGTAATGCTATAGCCTACAAACTATGTTTTTAGTCTGTTATTATGTTCATAGTTGATGTGGTCAATTTGAAATCTGATAGCCAGCCTCACTACACTTAACTTGGATGATGTTTTGATGGCTTATCAACCACTGAGGCTGTATTCAAAGCATTACCAGTGTGGTGGAACATCCCAGAGCTTCTTCTTTGCTAACACAGCCTTCAGGCTTTCAGAATCATAGAATCATAGTAGCATAGAGTTGGAGAAGACCACAAAGGGCCATGCAGTCCAATCCCCTGCCATTCAGGAATTCACAATCAAAGTGCTCCTGACAGATGCCACCCAGTCTGTTTAAAAACCTCAAAGAAAAAGACTCCGCCACACTCCAAAGCAGTGTATTCCACTGTTGAACAGCTTTCATTGTTCACCTCCCCATCACCATGAAGTAACAGAATAGGACCCTGTGTGAGAGAAGATGGTTGAACTAAGATGTTTGGGCTCCATAATCAGAATGCCCTTAGATGATGTTTGGTCATTTGTGAAATGTAAAGCTTGTGTAGCCAAATACACTTCCCACACCCAAACACCTATATGAGGAATTTAGAGTATCCCCTGAAGGCACAGAAGCTGGCCATCTATGTCTTAGAAATAAATAGAAGGAAGAGGGAGGCTGCAAACAAACAAACAAACAAACAAACAAAAGCCAGCAAATGTAATGAGCAAAATGGTTATGTAAAAGTATGTTTATATTAGCTGGGCAGATTAAGAGATGTAGATTTGCTAGTCTGGCATAGGTCCAGCACAACTTGTCAAACCAGGTTACATTTGAATGTGCCTAGAGCATAACTTGCGTGCGTTGAGCCTGAAGTTGTGATGAGCTATGTACAGGCATGCTTGATTGGGGGTGATTTTCACTTTTCATCAAAGGAACCACCTGATCTTCTTTCCAAGGTAATGAGTTCTGAAATTCATTGCTGGATTCCTGTGTTTGTTTTGGTTACTGGGGCCCAGTGGAGGAAACATTGGTATTTTAATTTATTATTTCTTCAATTAAAAGGCAATTCCTTTATAGATAAAATATATTCTAGGGTGTTCTAACATCTTTTCTACTGATTGCTCCCTGCTCACTTTATATATAGCCAAGGGAATCTTTCTTGTATAACATGACAGTATTTATCCTTACCTTTATGAGTTAATACTTGTGTCTACCAGCATTTGATTTATATTTATGTTTTGGATAGGGTGGAAAAACCTCAAATTACAGCCAGATCATGGTTTCCTTCAAAACACTTCATTTAAATATGTTATGGTGAATACGGACTAAGGGAGCATCAAAACTGTAGAAACAATGCATTTTGACATCACTTTAACTGTCATGTCTCCATCCTACAGAATCCTGAGATTTGCAGTTTGGGAAGCATTGGCATGCTTTAGCAGAGAAGGCTAAAGACCTTGAAAAAATACAAATCCCAGGATTCCATAGGATGGAGCTATAGCACTTAAAGTTGTGTCAAACAGCATTATTTCTACACTGTAGATGTAAGTCAACTGAACATAGTTATTTTGGAAAAGCTAGTCATGACCTAAGTCCCTTACTCAAAAATAACTAAATTGAATTAAAACACAGTATTGTACTTGTTTCCTCAGGAATTAGTCCAATTAATTCATAGGGACTGGTTCTCATGGAAGTGTGTATAAGACCACATCTTCTTTGTGCAGCTCATTTAAAACCACATGAAATAGTCATTTCAACTTAATTTCTCTAAATATTTACCTCCACGCTATCAGAACTACTGTGCTGATTAATGATAACTGTCAAGACTTTTACAAATCTATAGAAACACAAAGAATAGCCGTACACTTTGCGTATATGAGTTATGAGTTATATCCAATGGTTGTGTGAGGCAGACATTTTACCGTGATTTAATCTTCTCTTTCCCTCATTCCTCTTTCAGTCATCCTCATTTCAGAGAATCAGGGCCAGAGATGAGATATTCTTTTGAAGTTCTTCAAAATTCAATGAGAGACATGTGCAACACTTGGGCAACATGTAGTTGCCTAGTGCAACTCTATGTTCTAATTCTGATCCATATGTTACTGCATTTTAATGCTCCGTTTTTCAAGCTACACAGTTTTAATGTTAAGATTCCACATTAACTGCCATGGCAACATCCTGGGACATCTGAGAGCTTTATTTTAAAGCAGGGCATTAAGCAGTTAAAAGAAAAGGAGAAAGAGTTTGAAAGTGAGGGGAAGCAAGGTCAGTAAATGATCTATAGGGTTTTTTTAAGTGTGTAAAATCCTTAAAGACTCCAAATTGTGACTGCAGCACAGAGAATCTTAAGACAGAGGAGACTATCTGTGCTGAAGTTGCCATGTGGAGCCTTTCTTCAGTCACAAGTAGTACCTGAAGTTAGGATGGTGGACACAACAGATATAGACTGTGTAGGGATGGAATACTGATTGCAGAACAATCTCCTGGTTAATATATCCCTTCTTAGGGAATATGATCTGTGCAAAACAGCAAGACATCAAAAATATTCCACATTCTTTGCCATCTGGAAAGGAGATTGAATATTATCACTCATTGCTTTAGTTGCTTGCCTCCAAAGACAATTACCAAATTATACTAATGCACAGAAGTAGCAACATGACTAAAGGCTTGTATTTGCAGGTTGTCTGTTTTCAGCAAATGGTTGACCAACAAAATGATATTCAAATGTTCATAAAATCAGCACACATGGAAGAAAGCATATGGTGGGAAGTTATTTTCTGAAGAGGAAAGGCCTCAGTACAAATGGAAACTTTCCATGTGATCAGGAGCCCTGAAAAATTAGGACTTCCAACACTGAGAAATGAACGCAAAGGTTTATGTTCTCTGTAGATGGTTGCTCTTCAAAGCATGCTCCCTTCTTGCATGTTGATCTTAACTAGTTATCTTTGTTTATAAATGCCTGAATAGGGCTTGACACTTCTCCAAATTAAAGTCAAGTAATTGTCACTATGATTAAAAGCCTTTTTTTAAAAAATACATATCACTCAGTTACTGACCCCCACATTGCAGAAATAAATGGCTATGTCATTGTTTGAAACAAGTGTCTTGTTCAGTTAGTTAATCAATTCTCTTTTCTCTAAGCTAGGAAGATGCTGCTGCTGAAGAACCTAAATATTACATGAAACCGTGCATGTACTACATTCCTTGCTTAGCTTGCTATCTTTTTGATGACATGTTGCATGGGCTTCTTGCACTGTCTTTCACCAAGAAACTGCTCCCTTCCTCCTTCCTTCACACTTTGTTAATTATGGTAAGTATGGTGAACATTAAAATAGCACAGAGAAAAGTAAATCCATTTGAAGTTATAATCAACACCAGATTTAATGCTTTCTAAAAAGTGCTGCCCTAGATGGCTGTTAGGAGCACTGTAAGTGCTACATTTGTCCCTAAGCCATGATTCCATTCCCTCATCAATGCATGGAGGAACAAGTAATGGCATATGAAAGGATTCGGCCTTTTGCTTCTCAAATACACACATTAAATAAGATCCTCTGCTTTGTATGGTCATGCAGCTAGGGCTAACAAAAAATATCCTCTTCAAATATTTTGATGCCATTTGTGGGTTGTGAAAATAGGACTAGGAACTCCTGTGTTGAAGACAGTGTGGTGAGTAGCAACTGAATAGGGCTTATGTTTGCTCACAATGCAAGCTGAAAAGAATAGGTGAAGACTGGATCTAGCAGATTTCAGACACTTTTCTTGCTTCAACATATTGAAAATATCAACTATATTAAAACTGGATCCACAATTGTGCCCCTTCTGTGGATGGGTCGGGAAATGGGGGAAGCCATTTTCTGTGGGAGAACTGAAATTTAGCAGGTTCAGTGGACAACAGGAAAAGAAAATTAAAAAAAAATATCAGGAAATTATTTCCTGAAAAGAAAGTCAATCCAACACTATCTGTGACAATTATATACTATCTATATGAAGTTCCTCAAAAGGCCTACTGAAGTGATTAGCTCCAGGAGAGATGTAGTATACATTATTCTCCTCATACATACAGTTTTGCTCTTGAAGAAACATCCACCTGAAAGGTTCATGGGGTGTTTTTCTGGGGTTTCTATCCAATGCTCATTTAATTTGGAAATAAGTCTTTTTGAATTCCCTCTGGAGCAGACATGTAAACTGAGTTGCACTGTCAAGAGTGGAAATTGGATCCCTGAACCTCACAATTCTTTTCACCATAAATGTGTTTGTTTTTAATCATAAAGAGGTACCATATTTAGTCACCACTTCAATCCTAAAATCACATTTTTTTATGACAGCCCTTGAATGGAATCCTTTGTCACAGTTCAGAACAAGGAGGAGGTGTTGCAAAACCAAGGTAATTTTAACTAGGTGAAAGAATACTCTTTAAAAATAAGACTCAGGTAGACAGGGACAAGCCAAGATGGGATGTGAAACATGCAAGAAGACAAGTTTATAATTATAGTGGTAGCAGCCTGTGTGTATTTGGCAAGAGGACATGAGACCACTCACAAGAAGGGATAGGAAAGAATATTGTTGGCACTGAGATTCTTGACGAAAGTAACTATTGTGCACCTCCCAAGACTCATTGCAAGGCAAAGTGCACTTGGCCTGAGAAATTTGCAATTTGCAACTCTTGCAATGTCTTTTGAAGCAATAAAATGTACTGTATATATTTTAAAATGTGAACAGTTATAAAATGTGTACTATTGAGAAATAGTCTGAAACACATTCTGTTCAATGGTAGAAATGAATACAGAAATGCATACATTGTTGAAAATACCTAGGCAAAATGATTATGAATTTCCCTGCCAATAGCAAATCTCAGTCTCAAACAAAATATGGATGATGATTGCAACTGGGCATCTGAGAAACTCAATGCAATCAAGACTGAGGGTTTATCCTATCCTTAGACATGAAGAGGAAAATATTTGGCAGGTAGCTTTTCCAAACCAAAGAGATAGGTGGAGGCCTGTCACAATGAAAAGGGAAGTCTCTCCAGGACTTGTTCATTGATGAGTTGAAGCCTCTTTCCTCTTTGAACCATATAAAATAATGGAATACACTAGAATACTGAAAGAGAGGACTTTTCTCTACTTGGAACTAAACAACACTCCTACCTCTATGCCCCCCAAATGTTAACTAAACTTTGCTCAGGTGCTTTCCAAAACATTAAACACACACACACACACACACACACAACTAAACTGCAGGGTTTGAAGACAAGTTACTAAAGGGATGAGAAAGAAGATGGGCAAACAAAAACCTAAAAGATATTTTGATTGAAAACACATTTTTGTTTTGTTTTGTTTTCTTGGCTATGTGGTATATTTCCCCCCCTGGCATTGGCTGATGCATTCTAAATATTATTTCAGTATGTGACTAAGAGAGGAATACGATTCAGGTTTCATGCTTTCTTCTCTAAAATAAACACAAAGCAAACTTTGATTCTGCACTGAGTAAATAAAAAAGAGATTGTATGTTCCCATCGGTGGGAGCCCAAGTTACACGGGGTTGTTAGAGGGGAGGCTTGAGAAAAGAATGACGAATGATTCTGACTCTGCCAAACCAAAAGCATCTTTAGATTCTCTGCCATCTCATCTTGTCATATGTAGCCCCAGCTAAGATTGTGTGAATCAACACTGAGAGTTCTTTATTTTTAAATTAGGTAATTTTTTTTTCTGGAAACAAATTTACAGTGCAATCTTGCCCATATTTACTTAGAAATTTGTCTCACTCTGTTCTGTACAGAACTATAGTCTTACACTCTAAATCAGGGGTAGGCAACCTTTTTGAGCCGGGGGCCAGGTTGCTGTCCCTCAGACAATTGGGGGCCCGAAGCACCATAAGTAAATAAATAAATAAGAAAATAAAAATAAAAATAAATTAAAAAAAATAAAAAATATGCATGCACACTCTCTCAGCCCCAGAAAAGCCATGGCAAAACCTCTGTGGAGATTTTGCCAAGAAAACCCCAAGAACAAGTAATAACAACAATAATCAATATCATCATGGCAGGTGGTGGCGGCAGCGGGGGGCAGTGATGAGTGGCGGCAGCAGGACCAGCCTGGGGCCAGTCCAAAGGTCTCAGGGGGCCGCATCCGGCCCCCGGGCCTTAGGTTGCCTACCCCTGATCTAAATATCCATATTAGAATACAATAACGTGCCCTCAAATTCTCTGACATTTGTCACCTGTGGATTGGCCTGCTGGAACATTTTAAAAGAACAGTTTGAAGTTTATTGACAATATCTCCATCAGTTGCAGTTAGCAACTGTTTGAAAGGCCACACACACACACACACACACACACACAAATGGGATGATGTGGATCAAAAGTCCTCAGCAACAGGGTATTCTCTTACTGGTCCTCAAGGGCAAGAGACCTCAATATGGTCTGTAATTGTTATTTCCATCCCCTAACCCTAACCCCTAACCCCAACCCTAACCTCTCCTTCCATCTTTCCTGCCTGCCACCTTTTCCCTCTTTCATATGTGCTTACCTTTTGCAATGTTGTGGCAGCTGCAGCCACGTTGTGGAGGCCTCCTCATATCTCTAAGACTCAGTTTTTTTGCCTTTCCCTGAACTCCTCCTAGATTCTCATTCCATTATCAGGTTGTGAGGATTTGGATTTGTTTGTTTGTTTTTGCCCCTTCCAGCATGGATGTTTGTACATGTTTTTCCTTATATTGTCCCATTGACTAAAGTGTATTTGTGCCTGCTTTTCAAATGCATGCATTTTTGATCCATTCACATTATTAAACTAAACACATGGCTTGGTGTCCATTTTAATATCCATAAGGCAGCACAAACCTTGCAAATGTGTGAATTTCCAAGACAAGGTGACTGCTATTTCACAAGAAGTTCTCATAGGTTCACAAGGGATATTTTTATTAAAAATTTCAATCTTAATGGAATTCCTTTCCATTCATGTATTTCCAACTCCGTCTCTTTTTTCTTGTTCTGATACTGTGCTAGATGCTAAGAACATTGGACACTGTGACATACAATCTAACATTGACAACTACCATTCTCATCACTTCTGGCATACAGTCAGATATCAAAAAGGGGAGGGGGAGAGAGAGAATGTTGTCTTTCTTCTTTCATTGGACTCCTGTCAGAAGAGCAACAAAGATAAATGTGATTGTAGGAGGGAAAGGGCAAAGGAAAAACCAGATACAGGAGTATAACAAGCATTCTAATGGGAGTGTCCAAATGATCAAAGCTTCCATATTTGATCTGTCCAAGTTTAAATGAGGCATGCACCACCACTGTCCTGCATCAGTTGAGCTTATTCCTACTTAAGCAGCCTTCTTTTCAACTGTTCAGCAATGGAGACTGCCAATAAGAAAGTTGCCTGGGGAGGGATGACATATGACTGGTCTGGTCTAGCACATCCCCAGAGGCTAGTTTTCAGGTCCCAAAACACAGCCTCTGAGCACACAATACACATACAGTTGTCTCAAGCTGCATTCTGTGTATGATCTGTGTTGCCCTCAGACCCCAGTCTGAGTCACTTCCTGCTTTCCATGGTCTACTCTTTGCATAAGTAAATATTGCCCTCTTTAAACCCCTCAAATTCCACTATCCAGTTTCCATATTTCCATTTTGATTACCTCTGAATGCTATGTCTGTTTGAAGTGTTATTGTATGTGCACGTGTAATTGCACTCTGCATTTTTGCTAATAAAACCCTCTTAATTCACCCAAAGCCAGCGTCCTCCTCAGTTATTACTAGTATACAAAGGTGCCAAAGGTTGTCTAGCTTCTTGCAAAGCTTCCTTAAGCTAAACAATTTCCAAGTTTCTAAAGACACTGACACAGTTACTGGGCACATCCCAGTCCCCTCACCTTTCTTTGGGTAAGACTGGTGCTAGTGCTAGTTCACTAGTAGCCAGCCTGGATGCACCTGACAGTAATTGGAGTAGAATAATTTTGGTGAGCACAATAGCAATAGCAAGTACATTTCTATCAGTGAACTGAGCACTCCCTGAGCAGTTTATAATGTGTAAGCTAATTACCCCCAACAAATTGGGTACTCATTTTAGTGACCTATGGAAGGATGCAAGGCTGAATGGACCTTGGAGCACTGCCTGGAATTGAACTCACAAGCTTGTGGCTGCAGTACAGGCATTTAACCACTACATCACCAGGGCTCCCACCACAGGTTGGATAGACAATGATCTTGCCTGACCAGAGCCTCAAAAAACTACTTTTGAGACTGTAATTCTCAGAATGCTTCAAATTCTTCCAGAAGACTCAGTCCAGGAAAACAATAGTGAGACAGTACAATTCAGCTTGCTCATAATACTTTCCTTAACTTAGCATTATGGGACTGACATTTTTGAACTGGAGCATTATGCCTGAGCATGAGAAAGAAGTTCAGAAAAGAACTGCATCCCCTGAGTACCTCTTTCAATAAGTGGGGATATGGAATGGCATTTAAGAGGGCCAGAAACTTTCAAGTGACTCAATTGAACAATGAACCCTGTTGCTGCAATTTCAGATCTTGAGGTAGTGTCTTGATAGGGGCCAATACTTTTTAGAGTCAAGCAATCTCATAATCAGCTGTTCCTTGACTGAATCCCCATCTGAGCCTGGAATGTCTGGTATCATCCTGCTAATTTCACACATATAAAAAAATGTTTTTTCTATGCCGCTTTCTGTAATATTCAACCATATAATGTTCTACAAGCATTTTAAATTAAAACATGTATTTTGATATATACTTTGAGCCCGAGAACTGTTCTACAAAATGTGAGAACTTTAAAAAGCTGAATAAAAACCTATGTTCTGATTAGTATTTGTTGTTGTTAGCCACTCTTAAGTTGACCTCAACTCACGGTGACCCTCTGTATGAGTCATCTCCAGGCCTCCCTGTCCTCCAATGTTCTGCTTAGGTCTTGGGAATTCAGACCTGTGTTAGCAGATATGAAATTAATACAATTTTGGGACACATGTGGAGTTCCCTCTATGACCCCAAACTGACCTCTGTGGGATTGTCAGCCATAATCTTCTAGATGGCAAGTGTATGTGTATGCTATATGTGTGTGAGTGTGAAGTTTTTCCCCTTCAATAAATATTTAGACTTTAATTGAAGATGCCTACCACATCATCCATTCTGGGATTCCTTAGTTCTCTGGTATATACATTGGTACTCGTTCTCACAGAGTGTTGTTAGGTACCCACTCTTACATATTTGAGCTAATTATAAATTCCCCTAATTAGAACCTTCCTAACACCCATGACCTCCTTAATTCAGTTTAGCCATCTGACATGTGGTCTTCCTCTCTTTCTACTGCCTTCCAGTACTCCTAGCATTATTGTCTTTTCTAATGAGTCATGCCTTCTCATGATGTGGCCAAAGTATGACAGCTTCAGTTTAGTCATCTTGGCTTCTAGGGAGAGTTCAGGTTTGATTTGTTTCAGGACCCATTTGTTTGTCATTTGGGCTGTCAATGCTATTCTCAGCAAAAATCCATAAATTGGGACAATTTATATCAGAATGTGGCTTAAAAAAAATCCTTGATCATTTATAGGTTTTCAAAAGAAAAAAAAATGGCCTAAATCATGGTGAAAAACCAATGCACACTTGCCAGATCAATGCATAAACTCAAGTTCAAGAGCCTAGACATTTTTCTAGAATTAATCATTGCCTCATATGACTCCAAAACACAGGAAAAGAAAAGGAAACAACTTGCTGTGACTTCCTTTCTTCATCACTGGAATGCTGAATGTCACTCTCAGTACTAATTTATGCTAATATACAAACACACACACACACTTCAGAGCATACACTCATATAGAAATCACACAAGTTTCTCATTTACCACATCATAGGTGCATATGTTAGATGTATGCTAAATATTTCCACAGTTTTGATAAATCATTTCTTGCAAATGCAAGCCTGAATTCTGTTGCTAATCCTAACTTGAGTAGGCCCACTGAAACAATGGGATTTACTCTTGTGTTAATTTAACATTCAGCAATTAATTGAGTGGATCTACTCTAAGTTGGAACTAATCAACAGGATTGCCTCTGGAGTTTTCAATCACTCTTGGAAAAATGTGAAGCATGCCTCATACTGTAAATGAGAATTCCACAAAGAATAAATTTAATCTAATCCCTTATTATAATATGTGAAGAGGAAAACAATTGTCACTACTGAAGCCACTGAATGTCCAGATATTTACAGCTCTCCACATAAATCCACATTGTTATTCTCTAAATTACATATTAACACCTGCTCTCAAAAAATGGAACTACCTAACCTGTAGGCCTTGTCCATGTAATTTTTGTTTATGACTGTAATCATTCTCATGTCCCCATCAAGTTCACATCCTTTGTATCTTGGCAGGTATGGTCTGAGTGACAGGAAGAGCTTTGTTGTGGCTTGTGAGTCACTCCACTTATCCTTTGCCACTCCTTGGGTGTGTATTTTATACCACCAGAACCATTTCATAATAGCAGTCAGCACATCTCTGGAACAATACAATATGGCATACTTTGTCAAGGAAAGTGATTCAGTGACTTTGACAGAAGCCTAAGGAACCATTTCGTTTCAAGACTTTCAACTGCTACAGACCTTGTGAAAGCAAACAATGTGCCAGTTCAGTGGATTTCATTCTGGAGAAGGAGAAGGCTAAGTTACTTTAGGCTTTGATTTACTTACCTTACAAAATTCAACAATCCTCATAAAGTAATATCCCTCAAATGTCTGTTGAGCAACTTGTGATTCTCACTCCAGTCACTAACAAATAGAGAGGGAGAAAATCCTCCTACTCTACTGAGAAACGGAGAACTTACAATGCAGCTCCAGACTAGTTCTCACCATTCAGATGAGCTCTGATATACCTCAGAAGGAAATCAGAACCATTCTGTTAAAGCTCAAATGTGAAGAGTAAGGGGGATGCAGACAGGCAGCCCTGGGCCACCCCTGGAAGTGGAGGATCGAGGCTGAGTCTGCCGGACACCTCTGCCCCAATCACCCCTTTTGCCGCCTGCAAAAGGAGCACTAAAATAGTGCTTTTTCCACAAGCCACAAAAGGGGTGCCACAAGAGGCGTGGCACACCTCTTTGGAGTCTCTTCCAGCTCAGCATGTCTGGACGCTGAGCCGGAAGGACATTATCAGAGCGCCCGTCGTGAGGACGGGCCGTCACTCTGATGACATCCTCAGGAAGGGGATGGGGTGCCCAGCGTCTGGTTGCCCTTCCCCTTCCTGGGATTGAAGACGGCGTTTTTCACCATCTGCATCCCCCCCTTAGAGTACTCGCTACAGGCTTTCCTGTAGTAATAGAAGTAACATAACATTTAGATGGGAGCAGCTTGATTTCAGAAATATTGTCCTTACCTCCTCCCCTACAAAGCACAGCAAGGATAGGAAGAGCCATAACAAATAGTCTGCATAAAGATAGTGCTTCATAATCAACTTTGGTTGCTCAATCATACCACTTGTATAGACCATTTAGTCCAAAAAAGAAATCAGCTTGCAGTAAATCTAATGTTTAGTTACAAATGCATTACAGTTTGACATAAGAGAGTCAGGCCTCATGTGTACAGGAACTACAAAAAGGCTACATCAATGTAAATTTTTTTAAAAACCTAGATGAATCAGAGTGCAGGAAAGGGAAATTGAAAGTCAGTGCTTGAAAACAATCCGAGAAGTCAGAGACAGAGCCAGGATGGAATCCAGGATGGAATCCAAGAATGATGGCAAGATGGGATTTGGTAGTTATAGGAAGTAGAAATCTGACCTTTCAACCATATAGTCTGTTTAACTAGTAAAATGGTGGCCAGACTTCTGTAACACTGGGAAAAAGTATCAATTATTTGTCTGTCCATGGCTAGAAACAGATGTAAATAAGGACCTCAAATATTTAATGACAAATGAATGACCATTTTTTCCCCCAAGGACTATCATTATCCCAAGAACTGACATCACTCAGCTAAGAAGCATCCCATTGAGCCAACTGAATGAATTTCATTTGCAAATGAAATTTCAACTATATTTGTCAACATATATTTTAGAAAATGATGAATCCCTCTGGCATTCAACTTAACTATGGTATGTTTTTAATACTGAGGAATAAGAGTAAGATACCCCTACCACATATTATCCAGTGATCTGAAGGAGTCAGCCTTTCATTCTATCCCTATAACATATTTGGTCTGGAATCCTGTAGTGACACATGCATATGGAAGTGTAGCATCTGTGTGAATATGTATCTTTGGATGGAGCAACATGTGCTATTCTGTCACCCAGTGATTCCCAAATTTTGTTCCTCCAGGTGTTTTGGACTTCAGCTCTCAGAATTCCTGACAGTTGGCCAAGCTGACTGGGACTTCTGGGTATTGAAGTCCAAATCACCTGAAAGACCAAAGTTTGGGAACCACTGCTGTAGCCCTTTGTGCAACACCCCACACTCCCATCCCCACAGCTGTCAAATCCTGGGAGGGGCAGCTGCTTCTACTTGTAAGGAGCAAAGAGGATGGAGATTTATGTAGCACAAACAGATTAAACCTGAACCTTCACTGGAAGCCAAAATGATGAAACTGAGAGTCCACTGTATTTGACTATGCCATGAGAAGGCATTACTCACTATGAAAGACAATAATGCTGGGGAAGTTAGAGGGCAGAAGAAAGAGAGGAAGACCACATGTCAGATGGATAGGCTCAATCATGGAGGTCATGGGCCTGAATCTTCAGGACCTAAGCAGAGCAGTGGGGGACAGGGAGTCTTGGAGATGTCTCATCCATAGGGTTTCCAAGACCTGGGTCTGATTTGAGGGCAGTTAACAGCAACAACAAGCTCCAAGGGAAAGGGATAGGTGGATGCACTCCATCTGTAAGCATGTTCCCATTTTCTTTCTCTTCTGAGCTGAGATGAGCCAATTCATAACCATATGAACTATCTTTTCATCTCTATATCCTCCGCATCAGTATTCAGCAGCTGTCTCTTCTAGCACTTGACAGCTGTGGAGAGAAGGTTTTGGATGAGTCACAAAAGAGCCACAAGATAGTCTCCTGTGTCCCATCCAAAAAACAAGATATACCTAGTGGTGTATATAGAACTATGTGAGAAAAGCATTACACTCCACCTGGCTTGATGTAGGATCTTGGCCCATGCATAGCCCACGGTGGGATATAAATATAGTAAACAAATAGCCAGCTAGACAAACTGAACCATATGTTAATCTCCTTTTGAAAGTTTCTAGCCTAGGTGTATCAATCTGCACAATTAAGACCCTTGTCTAGGTAGCTGCATACAGAATCATTAGAATGAGGCAAATAGGATCTGCAACAATATTGCAATCTGGACAGCTTCTGTGCAGGTCTCCAAGTAGTCAGACATGCTTCTTTTCAAGGATACCCCATTCCACCCCACCTCACCTAATTTATCTATCCCCATTTCCTGTACTCCATTCAGTCAGTCTTCCATTGCCAGTTAATAGCTTCTGTCATTGTTATTTTGGATGCCTCTCCACAAACAGTGTTTGCACTTCTAAAAACCTTGAGGTTTTTTAATGTCTGATAATGTAGTAAGTAATTGGAATCTATATTCTATTAATGTTAATTTGCTGTGGCTTAAGTTCTGTGTTGGTTATTAGTGTGTTTCTTCTCCATTAAATAATAAAATGGAGATCTGTAAGGAAAAGGGGCAGACTTGGGGAAAGGAAGAAAGAATTATATAGCTGTTGTCTTTGCCTTTGGGTGTATCTGAACTACAGTTATCTCAATTTCATTTCATACCACTTTAGTGATCATGGCTCCATCTTAAAGAAACTTGGAATGTTTAGTTTGTGCAGTATGATTCTCAATATTTAGTACTCCAGATGTTTTGGACTTCAACTCCCATAAATCCCAGATAAGTTCAGACAACTGAAGTATTCAGATTTGCTAGTATCAATTGCAGGAGAAGAGAACTTCCAATCAGGATGCACATTATTGCAGACTGCCAGAAATAATGCAAATTGAGTCCACTTTAACTGCCCTGACTTAGGGGGGATGCAGACAGCCAAAAATGGCATCTTGAATCCCAGGAAGGGGGGGCAGCCAGACGCTGGGTGTCCCATCCCCTTCCTGGGGACATCATCGGAGCAACGGCCCGTCCACATGACAGGCACTCCAATGACGTTCTTCTGGCTCAGCATTCGGACATGCTGAGCTGGAAGAGATGCCGAGCTTCTTTCGCAGGTGGTGAAAGGGAGGATCGAGGCCGAGGTGTCGGGCAGCCTTGGCCTTGATCCTCCACTTTCAGGGGGGCCCAGGGCCGCCCGTCTGCTTCCCCTCTCAGTGCTAGGGAATCATGGGAACTGTAGTTTATTGTGGCACCAGAGGTCTCTGACAGAGAAGGCTCAATGTCTCAGAAAAAATATAGTTCCCATGATTCCCTAGCACTGAGCCAGGACAGTTAAAGTAGACTCAATTTGCACTATTTCTAGGAGTCTGCAAAGGTGGATGGTGCAAAAGCCAAAAATAGGCAAGAACACCACTTGTCTCTCCCAACCCTTTAAAAATTAATTTTAATTTGTTATTATTCTCTTCTCTTCTATATACAGCAGATTGCTAGGGGAAGGATGAGTCATTCTTGCTAAAGGTTTTAATATATTTGCAAAGGGTTCTCTCTTTCTACTGTTTCATCCAACTGGTCTTAATGCCACCACATCCATCAGAGGTCTCAACTAATTGCTTGCAGAAGGCTTCTTCTGCTTCTACAACTCCATCCATTTCAACTGCCTCCCATCCTACTCCTTTTCTGGACTTTTCCCACCTGCATGAAATTAAGGGCTCCACATAGCCCTCAGGTTGTTTACCCAAAATCTACAGGAGTAAGGGAAAGGGGGTGGCAGATCCCGTGCTCTGGAGTTTGAGGAGAAGGTGGCAAAAATGTGTGTGACTGTCCCCACTGTGTGTTAGTTCACATGATCTAGTTATACCTCTTCAGACTGCAGATGGGATCTCGTATAGTTTGACTGCTCCTTCAAATGGCCCAAGAAAAAAATCCACAAATCTTTTTTATTAAAATATTATACTTTAAATATTTCAAACAGATGTCTTCTTTCTGTTATACAAAATTTTCAGCTGCAGTACATGAACTACAAATTCCTTCCACTCAAGCAGTCTGGCTCCATTTTGAGTTTCATCTAGCCCAGTTAAAGCTAAGCCTGACTTGAGGAGATGTTTGCTTCTTCTGGGGAAGGAGGAAATGATAAGTTGCTGTGGATTCATTTTATTTTATTTAAAATAGGAATGTTTGAAAAGCCCAAGTGGTTTGGAGAAGATAAACTAGGATGTGCTTACACATCACTAGCTTTGGCTCTAGGCATTTGTATTATTATTTTGGATCAGAGGAACAATCTACTAGCCTCAGCAGCAGTCTGAATTGCTACAGTCAAGGCAGAGGTTTATTACATACTTAAAGATTACTCCTATTAGTTATAATCTAGGCATAGCCATGTTGGCTATATAACAAATCCAAAAACATCCAAAAACGATACCTTTATTGGGCTAACCAATAAATATTGGACTTTGAAAGCTTGCAACATGTAATTGTGCATTTTGATTGGTCCAATAAAGATATTGTTTGGATGTTAATGGATTTCCTATCACTTATGTTCTCTGGGAGGTAAAGTTCACAGCAGACTAATACAACTCACATTACTGAATGTGGAAAGTGCACTAGAATTGGCAGTGCTGAAGAAGAGAAATTAGGGGCATGCATGAGTAGGGCAAATCTCCAAATCTGAGCATTCAGAATATTTTGAGGCTTCCAAAAGCAAAGGAGACTTACCTTTGAAGCTACAAGAATTTAAGCAAAATAATATTTGAAGTGTTGTTTGGGCATCAGCAAAGTAAGGAAACTCCCCATCCAGTCTTTTAGATTTTATATATACAAACAAATTGGGAGTTTGCCAGGGTGGAGAAAGGCAGGGCTTATGAGTCTCTGATCCTGTCTGTACTGGCCAGGATACTCTGGGAGCAGTTGGGGGTATCCTGGCCCCAGATCTGCCCCATTACCTTGGCTCTCCATTGCAATGCCAAGCAGTTGTGTGCATATGGCTCCCATTTTGTCTCCTGGTATAGTTGTGGTGTGAGATCATATTGAGGCATCCAACATCAGTCATATGTGTGAGTGCCTTGTTCTGCCCCCAGAGTGAGTGACTCACCACTTGAGCATTTGTGGCAGGTGGCACACATTGGGATATAGCACTGAACACACCAGACATTGTTTGTACCAGTCTCAGGGATTGGGCCCTGTGTTGTCGGGATTCCCTACTGAGAGAATGTGGGAGGCCAATTTATTTGACCCATGCAGACAGATCCTTTGATAGATTCCTCTTCTATTCTCAGGACACATTTCATAACATTTCAAACACTCTGCTTTGTAGGGAGGATTATGACTGATAAAATTTCAGAATTCAGCTTCCTTTAGCTGAAAATTCTTCCTTTCAAACATCATAACTCTCTGACCACTGCATCTAGTATTCTCACAATATTTGACCATTTCACAAAGGGCCCCTCCATCATGTGAGTTGTTTTAATACAAACTGGAGATTTATCAGATTATCTCTTTGACTTCTCAAATTAGATTTTTAAAAAGTTATTAACTTTTAAACTGCTTCACTTTTGAGCCATGTTTTTGCTTTTTCAAAGTACTTCATAGTTTGTGTTAAACTGCTGCTTTTAGTTTAATTAATGCAGTGCTTTGTAATGTATTTTCCTCTTTTGATACATATACCTATGTTGTTGTTATCATCTTAATTGTAGGGGTTTAATGTTAAGATTTGTGTGAAACAAACTGTTTATTTTATTAATTTGAGTCATAATTTTATAATTTAGTTATAACTATTATATTGGCAGTAATAATAGCAGTAGTAATATGATAACAACTAGTATTACTGCAGGGTCTAAACCAGGGGTAGGCAACCTTTCCCCTTTAAGGGCCAAGGGACTTCAGCTCCCAGAAGCCTCAGCCATGTTGGCCAATAGTCCCATGTTGGCCAATAGCTCCTGGGATTCTGGGAACTGAAGTCCCTGGGCCCTTAAAGGAGAAAGGTGGCCTACCCCTGGTCTAAACAGACCACCCCTTTGGATTGGTGTCCCAGTGCCCCTTTCATCACCGGATTGGGGCTATGGCAACTGCACACCACAGCCCTGATCTGGCTTTTTTTTTCCCAGTAAAATGTCACTCCTTTTAAAAACAAGGAAAGTGTGCCTTTCCTCCGTAGCACTGTTTTTTAAGGGTTTTGTAGTGCAGCATATCTAAATGCTGCACCACAGAAACAGAGAAACACTACCATCATGCAGTTCCTTGGGCGATGTGATGCTGACATTGGGGCAGGTGTGCAGCATGTGGTTGCCATGCCCCCGCTCTGCTCCAGTGCTGACACAAAGTGCTGATCTGTACAGCCCTGTAGACTTGTTTTTAATTTGGCTTATAACTTGATCATGTTTGTTTATGGAGGGCCTATATTCCATAAAGACATCAGATTCTGTCTGATCTTGGAAGTTAAGCAGAGTCAGTCCTGGTTAGGGCTTGGATGGGAGATTACCAATGAATACCAGGTTCTATTTCAGAGGAAGGAACTGGCTAAACTACCTCTGAGTGTTTCATTCCAAAGAAAACTGTCAAGGTCTCCCCACTCCTTTCAGTTCAATAAACCAGTCTTCTGTATTTTAACAGCAAAACTTTATTTCAGTAAACAAAGGTAACTTGAGTTCTGTAGACAGAATTAACATAATTCACTGTGGTCTCCCAGAGGTCGCTGTGGAATCACACAATGTCAACAATGGCCCAGGAGAAAGTATGTTCTGCTGTAGCTAAACAGTGAGTCTGAGTGGAGCTTTGATCATCGTAGAAGACATAAGAGAATACCAACTTTGGCCATCATCAAAAAGACATAGGCAAGTCTAAGATGGGCATGACATCATGTGTCTTTAACAGGATGATAGTCAATGAATGTGCAGATATTTAGCTTTACTTTTAGATAGCATGGTTTCAGACATTTTCTAGAAACAAACACTGGCTTACCACCAAAAGGTACACACACAGGGGATGGCAGCCAATAACAGTAGCCTAATGAGTATACCAGCATGCATGCATGAAGGATAAACAGGTGCGTGTTTTTAAAAAATCAAAGGTACAGCTGGAACATATGGTCTATGTAGTACTTCTTTGTAGGTAGGTTTATTTGAATAAAAATGTTTATTCTGACTGTTTTTTTAAAAATTGTTGTCAAATCGACTTTGTCTTATGGTTTAAAAGATAAAGGTATTCCCCGTTGACAAGGTTGTCAAGTTGTGTCTGACCGTTGGGGGAGGTACTCATCTCCGTTACTAAGCTGAAGAGCCAGCGTTGTCAGAGACTACTCTATAATCATGTGGCCGGCATGATTGCACAGAAGTGGCACCTATTTATCTATTTAGATTTGCATGCTTTCAAATTGCTAGGTTGGCAGAAGCTGGAACTAGTGACAGGAGCTCTCCCTATCATGTAGCACCCAGGCCTTGAACTGCCAACCTTCCGATTTTGCAATCAGCAGAGTCAGAGTCTTAACCACTTGACCCACCACATCAACCTTATGGAGACATATGATGCCCCTATGAACAAAGAGACAGCCAAGTCACCCTACCAACAACAGCCCTGCTCAGGTCTTGCAGACTCGCTGCCATGGCTATCCATCTGGAATTTGGTCTTCCGCTTTTCTTCTCCTTTTTACCTTACTAAACATTATTGTCTTTTCTAATGGGTCATGTCTTCATATGATATGTCCAAGGTATGACAGTCTCAATTTAATCATTTTGGCTTCTATGGAGAGTTCAGGCTTGATGTGCTCTAGGAACTATTTATTTTTCTTTTTAGCAGTCCATGCTATCCATAGAACTATTCTCCCATGCCATATTTCAAATGAGTTGATCTTCTTATAATAATAATAATAATAATAATAATAATAATAATAATAATAATAATAATAATTTATTTACAGCCCACCCCTCTGCGCGACAATCGGGGCAGGGTACAACATTTTAAAACAAACAAGTTAAAACATTCCCTCATCCCATAATCCAACTCTCCCATCCCCTTAAAACAGAATTAAACTAAAAGGAAGTTAAAAATACAGGAATAAAATAAAACAATCCACAATAACACAAGGAATCAGAAAATAAACAAATTAAAAACTCATTTCTTACCAAACAGCAGTTATTCCGGGAAGGCCTGCCGGAAGAGATCCGTCTTTACTGCTTTCTGGAAAGCAACAAGAGTAATAATGAGACTGATCTCATCCGGCAAGCCATTCCAAAGTCTGGGAGCAGTTGCAGAGAAGGCCCTCTGG
>CM034703.1:116196790-116207666 GCA_020142125.1 Phrynosoma platyrhinos
CTGAGGCCTTTGGACCGGCCCCAGGCCGGTCCTGCCGCCGCCCCCCTGCAGCTGCCGCCGCCCGCCATGATGATATTGATAATTGTTGTTATTACTTGTTCTTGGGGTTTTCTTGGCAAAATCTCCACAGGGGTTTTGCCATGGCTTTTCTGGGGCTGAGAGAGTGTGCATGCATATTTTTTTTCATTTTTTAATTTTTTTAAAAAAAGTTTATTTTTATATTTATTTATTTATTTATTTATGGTGCTTCGGCCCCCCAATTGTCTGAGGGACAGCAACCCGGCCCCCAGCTCAAAAAAGTTGCCTACCCCTGCCCTAACCCTAACCTTAACCCTAAAAGTGGACTCAATTTGCACTATTTCTGGCAGTCTGCAACCCCCCAAACTCTGGTCTCCAGAGCCCTAGTCCAATGCTCAAACCACTGCATGCAAGCTCTAATACCACATCTATAAAATATTAAAGTATAAATATATTATCATAGCAGAATAAGATTACATCAAACTCAATGTGCATCTTTCCCAACTGTTCTTGCATTAATCCTAAACTCAAAAGACTAGCTTCAACTTGATATCAGCTTCTGACACAATTCCAAGACTGAAAATCTTCTGAGTACCGAATCTTAGCTGCACTGCTTAAGACTGCTACTTCTAGGACAATGAGGTTACTAGTATGGGGAAAAAAACCTGTACAAGCATTTGGTGCAGCTGCCAAAGTAAAGGGTAACATGTACATGAAGAAAGGGGTTTGGACTCACCTATCTATTTTTTTTTTTACACATTTCCCTTACTTCAAAAAAGGAAAGAAGGGAAGAGTAAGGATGAGATAGAGATGGGAGCGGAGAAATAAACATCTTGAAAACAGCATCTTGTGAGTCACACAGCCCCTGGAAGGTTTTCTGTGAAAAGCAATAACTCACCATTATCTAAAAGAGAAAAAGTACTACTGGAGACAGTTACCATGATGAGCAATTCAATTAATGTGTTATGTAATTAATATATGTATTGTATATGGCAATACCAAGAATAAAGAGAAATGGTGAGCCAGCGATCAGAAGGGTATGAACTGAAGACAACCTGTTTACTGGAAATTTTGCAAATGTGCCTTGTCAAAAGTTTGATTTTTTTTTAATGATTCCAATATTTGTTTTAAAAACATTTTAAAGAAATAACATTACCACAGTACTGGGTCACCAGTCCAGTTTTATGAGTCAGAATTCAGCTGTTATACACTGATTTGACTATGCAGTCTGACTGACATTCTGAGAACTAGAGAATGATAGTTATCTGTAACTCTGGGATAGGAGAGTTACTTTACTGGAACCAAGACTATTCCTTTTTAGTTTCTTTGAAAACTTGATGTTATTTGTATTTTTGGAGACATTTCAACAAGAACCTTTCAAATTTATGTCATTCTTTTATAAAGCCTAAGGTGTTTTTTTCCCCACCTCAAAAAGTAATGCAAAGTAAAATAAAGTAAGGAGCAGTGATGCAAATATTGTGAAAAGCAATTTTCCCAGCTACTTCCAATATGCTACCTCCCAAACAATGCAACAAGAAATAGGAATGAATCACATTTTAAAAATAACTTTCCAAGATCCCTTTGAATACATGAAAAATAGTATCAACCCAACCAAATCTGATCTGTTTCTTAACTCCAGAAGATGTGAGAAACATATGAATATTGGTCCATTCAACTCAGTACTGTCTACTCTGATTGGCAGTGGTTTCAAGTCTAATCCTGAATCTTTATCTACAATAGACTGGTGACAATCTGAGGCCAGCAGTGGAGTCCTTGCTTCTGTGCTCATCTATAGGAACAATTAAGTAGCATAGACTAGGGTCTTCTCAGTGGTGGGTCCCTGCTTGTGAAATCCTTCTAACTGGTAGTCAACAAGCTCCATAATTACAAGCCTTTAGAAAGACCCTAAAGGTTTGCCTTTTTCATTTGGACTATAAATGAGCTAGTTCTTAGATAGTCTTGAATAGACAGTGGTATGTGTCATGGAGTTTTGTTGGCAACAAATGTTCAGAGGACGTTTGTTAAAGCCTTCCCCTGAGGCTGAGAGCAGTGACTTGCTCAAGATCACCCAACAGGTTTCATGGGCAAACAGGAATAAAACCCTGGTTTCTAGAATTGTAGTCCAACACTCAAAGCACTATGCCATGCTGATTAGAATGTTTTAATTGTTTTACCATTGTTTTCTTGAGGTTTTTACTTTTTACTTTTGTACACTACATTGTGAATTCCTTCAAAAGGAAGTCTATACATCTCTCAAATATTATTGATAAATCTCTTAAGTCCTTCAGGATATGGACTTGCCATCAGATTTTATGAAAGATAAAGGCAAATTTGAAGGTTTCTGCTTAGACAAAAGCTTCAGAAATTCTGAAAGAACCAAGAGAGTTTTACTAAGGCCACTGGAAGCTTTCCAGTCCCAATATCCCTCAACCACCACTGTGTCTCAACTGAAACAAAATCATAAAACAAACGTCAATGTTCTAGTTGAAGTAAGCATCCCAGAAATTTCAAAGAATGCATACTTTGAAACACTACACATAGGAGGGGGAGGATTTACTTCCCCCAAAAGCATACACAGGACTGTGGAGAAGTAATATTTTATGACAAGGAAATTTCTTGGAAAGGGGAAGGAGCAAATTGTTCCAGCTGAAATGTCAAGAATCAATTGTGTGAATGAAAGAAAGAGGATAGCTGGAGTGAACAGATATTTCACTCTAGTTCTTGTACTAGTTTCTTCCCGATGAATACTGTCAGCCTGGGGTCTGAGCAAGTGAGATAAGACATCTCCCTGTTTAGGCTTTGAATTGCACTTGCCAGTGAATCACCAGCAACTGTTTTTCAGAATAGAAACACCTGGAAGACTCCATGTTTCTCATGCCTGTAGAGCTCTTTAAGGGTTCTTTGAATACCCCAAGTGGATGCCTTCCATGCCAGTTTCCTGGGGTTCCTCTTTGACAAAGGAAGAAAGAGGACATTCTTGGGAAAAGCCCTTGGGATACTCTCTTCTCCTCTGCATACAACTGAAGATGACACTTTGATTTTTGCATTTTTACATCACTTCATGTGCTGTAGAGGAATGCAGTGACTCAACTGGTTAAGATGCTGACTCAGTTGATTGCAAGATCAGCAGATTGACAGTTCAAGGCCTGGGTGCTGCATGATGGGTTGAGCTCCTGTCACAATCTGTCACTAGTCCCAGCTTCTGCCAACCTAGCAGTTCAAAAGCATGCAAAAGCAAGTAAATAAATAGGTACCACTTCGGTGGGAAGGTAAACAGCATTCTGTGCAATCATGCTGGCCACATGATCACAGAGTAGTCTCTGACAATGCTGGCTCTTCGATTTAGTAACAGAGGATGAGCACCACTCCCTATGGTCGGACATGACTTGACAACCTTGTCAATGGGGAATACCTTTACCTTATGTGCTGTAGCTGCATCCTATGGAATCCTGGGATTTGTCATTTACAAGATATTTAGCCTTCTCTACCAAAGAGTTTTGGTGTCTCACAAAACTACAATTGCCAGGATTCTGTAGGATGGAGCCAGGGCAGTGGTATCAAATTTTATTATTGTATTATTTCTACAATGTAGATGTACCCTGTGATTTCAAAGATGGGCCCATTGGAACCACCCCCTCCAAGTGTTCATGCATGTGGGAAATATCCTGATGGGTCTATAAGTTAAGGAGGACACCTACTAAATATTTTCTCAAAGTGGGAAAGTGTTCACTGGTCCTAGAGAACAGAAAGGAGAGAAGAGGGAGGGAGGGAGGGGGGGGGAGGCGGCAACAATAACTAAAGTTATTTATGGAAAGCCCTTAGTTTACTAAGGGGCCATACAGATGGCCCCTAAGGGGCGGCTCTGTGTCGCCCCAGGAGTACCAGATTGGGACCATGGCAACCACACACTGCAGCCCCAATCTGGCTTTTTGCCGCTCCAAAAAGAGCTGGCAAATCCTGCTCCTTTTTGGGGTGGCAAAAAGCCACACTTAGCGCTGCCATGGTGGCTCTTGTGCACTCTACACCAACGGGGCATCCTGATGCCACGCACCATGCGGTGGGTCATGTGGCATGACGATGGTGTCAGGGTGGAGTTGGGGCAGCTGGTGTATGGTTGCCCCACGCCAACTCCACCAGCTCTAGGCCGTCTCTTTTGGCCATTCTGCACAGGCCCTTAGTTCTTTAAGCCTTTAAGTTGGTTTTACTCAGTACCCCACTCATTTTGCGGCCAAACCAAATTACCATAAATAAATCTTTTTTTTTAAAGACTAAGATTGAAGATCTACATAATGTCCTCTGCTAGAGAAGGCTGTGGCAATGGTAAAAGGGCTAAACTTTGTATAGCTGCAGAAGCATAGAAAGGCAGAGTAACATGACAGAGCAAGCTTGTTTACTGCAACTCCAGAGATTAGGACCCAGAGCAATAGGTTCAAACTACAGGAAAAGAGATTAACATTAGGAAGAACTTCCTAATAGTAAGAGCTATTAAACAATGGAGGTTTGTAAAGAAGAGGCTGGATGGACATCTGTTGAGCATGCTTTGATTGTGTCTTCCTGCATGACAGGGGGTTGGACTGGATGGTCCTTGAGGTCTCTTCCAACTCTATGATTCTATGATTCTAAGCTCTTTTTTTAAAAAAAAAAAATTGATTAAAACTTTGAAATGCACATTCTTTCCATACTTAAACAATATTCATTACACTTGTTATACATTTGTTGCTAAATAGTTCTGCTATATTCAACCAATGTATCTTACATTTTAAACATACCCAAACCTTTTAAATACAGAACGGAGCCTCAATTATTTCAATATATTGCTTAGGATTCCTACTACCATAGTTCTCTCTCTACCTTTCCATTCTCATCCTTTCTTATCCTTTCCTTTCTCTTCAACCTCACCTTTCACTTTCTTCCTTTTTCCTTTCCTCTACTTCTATCTTCTTTTCCTCTCCTCATATTCTCCTAGCTATCTACCTTAACCTTCATCCTTTCTTTTACATTATCTCTTGTTCTCATTCAATCTCCTTCTTTTCTACTCCTTCTACTTTATTACATACTCTCTTCTACTTCCTTATACCTTCATGTTCGCCAAACTCTCTTCTTCAAATTATTTCATTCTCTGGCTCTTTCCTAAAACAAATTTTAGCTAGGTAAACAACTTGGAACTAACACTTTACAACTAATGACACATACCAGTAACATATTACTTTTTGCATATCAACTATGCAGACACAATCATACCTTAAAAAGTAACATAATGACTGCTTACATTAAACTTTTAATATGGCTAGTAATGTTTATTCATATATCTACAATGGGATTTTTTTGGGGGGGTCAGTTTGCAGTGTTTTGGATTGTTTTTTATAATTCAAATGTATTTAAATTATAACATAAGGTAACTTATGATGCACATTCACAACGTGAAGCTGTTTTTAAAAAATTAGTAACAGTAGTGAGTTTCCTTCCCTCCTTTCCCCTTTCTTTTTGAAAAGTAAAAAGTAATTTAAATTTGACCAATTTAAAAGTTGGTCAAAAAAAGTGAACAAAAGATAGTTAAAGAAATAGAAATTCAACTGTAATGAATTTGATGCAGTGAGTTTTTTTTAAAAAAGACAGGAATCAAAAGTTGAACATTTGATACCAGGAAATAAAATGTGTGATTTGTTTATTAATGATGCCCTAATGCCCTTTTGGGTTTGCTTGAAATCTGACTTGTGCAAAGATGAGGAAAATTATGTAGTGTCTGAAGGTAGCCATGATTTACCTGACTCACTTTCTTGAAGACACTATTCTTGATTCAAAATGGAAAACATGCTACACAGAAAGGACAGAACATAAGCTACTGTTTGCCTAACTAATCCTGTTCACTTTCTCTGTACAATTAGTGGTTGCAACACAAAGCTTAGAGATTACCTGCAATAAACTTTTATGTAGTCAAGCATTGAACATAAATAAGGCAGGCTTGTTTACATGACATTGAAACTGAAACGGTCCATTAATTTAAACAGTTACACAGAGAAACTGAGAGTCAATGCAGTGAAGCAGGTATTTCTTCCCCCACTCATTTTGTTCTGACAATTATTTTGAAAAAATAAACACATTCATTTTGCATGCTGCTATGATGATTTCTATTTTCAACATCTATTTTATTTTTTACTAAAAGTCCACCTTACAAAAGTTTAGGTGTCAGCTGGAAGTAATGCTATTCATAGTATTAGATTTCATAAGTAGATTAGATAGTACTTAAAGGGAATTCTGCATATGCTACAAAATATGCTTCAGTATATCTACAGTGAGGGTTTTTTTTTTGTATTCTTAAACTGGTGAAGCAAAGTTAGAACAGATAAAAAAAAATTTCTTTAATACAAAATTCCTCAAAATTTCAGTCCTTTTAAAAAGAAAAGGAGAAAATACAATAGAATTACTCTGTATTTTCTAGCCTCTTCCTTTAATTTTGTGATATTGCCAAAATATTTGTTCTCAGGACCCTTCCACCACCATCAAAATACATATTGAAATAAATATTTTAGGTTAGCATGCACACAAAAAGGGATATTTTGGGGTAAAATACATGGAAAAATATGTGTTGTGTGAAAAAATAAATTCAGAATGAAAGTGAATTTTCATTCAGTTAAATGCAGATTAACAAGGAACTCATATGAAACATAATTGTTACTGAATGTACTTGAAGATCACAGAATATAGACAGATGGATCCAGCTACCAAATACAGTAAATCATCTTTGTTTTTAATGCTTAGTCAATTTGAAGTCTAATGCACACATCCCAGAGGGAATAGGCTAATTGATACTCAAGTTCAGCAAGGTTTTATAGGAACTGGTTTTAAGAGTATTGATTTTGGATAAGTTACTCTTTCACCATCTCATCGCAAGAAACTAGCCTTGTCAGAACTCATTTGACTATCTTCAATCTTCCAAAAACTATGGAGAAATTCAAATTTAATTAATGATTTCAGTTCAGATGAAATTTAAGTGACTGTTCTAGGGCTATCAACCACAATAGTTCACCCTACTCTTAACAAACTGGGGTGAATGAAGGCTCTGTCCTTCATTCAAGTTCCTTTCAGTATTAAATTATCTCTGAAGAACCCATCCTTCATGCAGAGTAGTAATGGGAAACACATGCCCCTCCAAATGGAGTTGACCTTCCATTATCACTGACAGTCATACCATTTGATGGGTTTCAAAACTCAACAACATTTTGAAGGCCACAGGTTCTCACCTTTGGTTCAGAAGATGAAATCTTTCAAGTCACCACTTAATCTTCACTTAAAGATCTGTTTTTTTCTCTACATAGAGAGAACTTTCAGCAATTGTTGTGTAGATTTCTGTTGCCTCAGAGGACACAGGTTCAGGTTCAGGTTCCTACCCTGAAAGAGACTTTTGTAACACCAATCCTTTTTCCATACCAATGTTTTAACAATCCCATGCAAACAATTTCTCATGGTAGCTAATTGTGTCAGGTTGAAAAGACAGATTCATTTCTTTACTAAAAGGTGCGTGACACATCACAGGATTTTTTGAAGATGTCAGTCATGCAAGATCATCTTGATGTCAAAGGAACGGTTTCTTTCATTAAAAGGTTTTAGGTGGGAGTTGTCTGGAGCCAGGCTCATTGTTTGAAGTTCCCTGAATGCCACTTTAATGATTTGTATTTGAAAGCTTTTCATGTACTTTCAGGGGATCGGTGCCAGTGCAAAGAATGAATAAGTGTTCTTCACCTGTTTGGCTGCCTGGCTTGAGCACAGCTACCAGGTATCCTTGCCTCATGAGAAACATTTCAAACAACAACAACAACATTCCACTCCTGTACATGTATTTGTGATAGAATTGCCATCCTATAAAATAAATTAACTATTTATCTGGTTTTTAAGTAGTTACTCTGTTCATTTATTGGTCAAAAATGCACACATGTACATTTTACCTAGTTTTGAACAAAGGTGCCTTACTGAGATAATGAAGGCAGCATAATGGGACTGACAATTGGAATAAGAAGTGATATGCAAGTAAAGAAAGTTGCAGTGAGTTCTTTATCCATAATGTGAACACAGTAGAGAGGGAAGGAATATTTGAAAATATTTGAAAAAAAAATGAAAAACAGGTTTCTCAGGTGTCAGGTAATCCTGATAAGGAGAATCTTAGACAAGTGACAATGGTCACAGTTCAGGACTTATTCTGCACTAAAAGGTACGTGGTTTCTTTATGCAGAAAACAGTTTTTGTGCAGAAAAAAGCAATTTTGCCCCCCCCTGCATTTTGTCTTAACATTTCTACACAGAAAGCATAATTGTTCTGCATGGAGGAGGGTAATTCTATGCCAATAATAAAATTTTTGCAAAGTAAATGCTATTTTCCCTGCCAAAACTCTCAATTTTTTTTTAAAAAAAATCTGGTCTTTTTCGCCTCCACATAATAAATCTTAGCCTGTCAATAGCCTTCCAAAACTGCATAGTTTTCAGTGAATTTCTTGCAGCTAGGAAAAAAATTGTAAAATTATCCAGTCTTGTTTGAAAGAATGAAATTAATGAACCTAGAACCCAATTTTCTAGTAGTTTCACAGTCTTACAATAAGATTTATATAGAGTTATAGAAGAGTTCTCAAAGCTCAAGCTCAGAAAAGAAACTTGAAGGTCCCGAAATCCATCTGTCATAGATTGCCAAAGCTCTGTCACATGACTGAAAAAAAAATATGAAAAATATTATACCCACATTCATTTTAACTTTTCCTTCATTTGGCTTTTTTCTGCTTCTCCCAAATAAAAGTTTTAATTTCTCTGGCTGTCTCTACTAAACCAGCCTCAAATCTTTCTGGCTCTCTGTTAGACTTAAGATGGATGTCAAACAACATGTCAAACAACAAGCATTTAATGTTTACTGAAGAAAAATGTCAAAAGTTTGAAAATATCTTATAAGCAACATGGTAATAAAACAATTAAGGTTAATAACATTCAGAAAGCATAGCTAAATCCTGCCCTTGTTTTATCTAGATCTCTTATTTAAGTAGTATCTTATTGTTTTTGATCCAATGGTCTCATGAAGTTATGCATTTCTAGCAGCTCTGACTCTTTCTTCTGGATCCTCTCATTCTTTATTCTCTCTCTCTTGCACTCTGAATTATGTTGCTTGGCTATTATGACATTGCTCTTCCCACCCACCCCACTTCCAGCCAATGAAGAGGATCACATCTTGATTTCTCTCCATCTAAGGCCTGCATGCACAGGCCAGAGTATCCTGGTCCCACACCTGCCTTGACCTCCTCCTGTTATCTGGCCCACCATTTTTCTGGGAAGAGGGGGCTATATGGCACTGCAGGCTGCTTGGTTCTGAGGTCAGAATGAGGGGCCCAGTGCCAATCACATGACTGGGCACCTTGTTCTGACCTCAGAGCAAGCAACCCATTGTGGTGGCAGATGTGCCAGATGGCTCAGTGGGATGCCCATATGTACAGCCACTCTGGCACAGGAATAGAGGGCTCTGAGTATTCCCAGAAGATCTGAAGTAAGAGGAAGGTATTTTTTTTTAATTGCATTAAAGATGATTTATGCAATTTCCAATGGGGAACATGCTCAATGTCATCCAAACTATTTGCATCAGAATTTGGGCCAGGGGGAGAGATCTTTTGTCTTGTTCAGATGAGTAAAACCTCTTGCCCTCTTGTTGTAATTTATAACATTTTGCCATTTTGCTATTTTTTTTACCCTTCTCAAAGTGTTTACTAAAATACTAACTTTGTAACTGAAACCAAATAGCACAACCCAAACACACAAAAACAAATCTGTTCTTTTTAAAACACACACACACACTTTAAAACCAGACTAAATACAAAATGGAAGGCAACTCTGCTGTTTCAGAGTCTTTCTTTGAAAAGAGAGGCAAATCTTACCATTTATAGGCTTTCTGTCCAGCTCAAAATTCTAGTGTTCAGAAAGGAAAACCCAGCTTCCCTCTTTCAGTTTCCATCTCCCATTCCATCCACCACTTGCAATCACCAAACCTCCCCCCCCTTTTTTTGTTGTTGACTTTCTCAGCAGCAACAGAGAAACCATTTCCCCCACCACACAAACCATCACTCAGGTCAGATCCATACTATCCAAATGAATCAGTTCTACCTTGCATTTACCTTCAATGGTTTGACTCCCTTTAGAATCACATTTAAAAGGCATAATCTCCACTGAATGTGCATGGTCAGCCACACCACATCCCTGCTAGAATACACTTCTTTGCTATTAATCTCACTACTCAACTTTGCCATCTAATTGAATGGCTCTCTGTTCAATCCCTTTTCTTCTTTCTTGCCCCAGATCAGAAAGATCACAAAGCCTGACAATCTACTTATTCCAGGTACATGGAAGGGATTAGAGCATGTGAAAAAGTGGCAAGAAAGAATATGGTTCTTGCAGATACTGTCTTCTTCTCTGGTGCCTGCAAAGCCCAGCCCAGAGATGAAAGAAGAAATCAGATAAAACAAAGACAGTCAATTTTACAGGCTCAGAGGATGGGGGTAAGAAAAGAGGGATTAATTTTGAGAGCCTGTACTGAAGTGCAGCCACCAACACCCCCAAAGAGCTTGTGCTGAAGTACAGCCACCAACCACCCCCAAAGGAGCACATCTAGAGTGAGTGGATGAGGATGGGGACATTTGTTGGAGCAGATTTTCAAAGAAGAGGTCAAAGAATGGATGGAGTGGGAACAGGCTGTGTGTGTGTGTGTGTGTGTTTAAAATGATCCTGCAGTGGAGTGGAGAGAGCTGCCAACAAATCACCACAGTTGTAACATTTGCATAGCTTCTAAAATAGCCAGTCAGCCCACCCCCAAACTACCCCACCCTCCAAAGCCACAG
>CM034703.1:116215572-116231316 GCA_020142125.1 Phrynosoma platyrhinos
TGGCACCCTGTGGGATGCCAGATGTCAGCTCCCTTTCTGAGGAGCAACACCCCCAAGCCTCACCATCTGAGATCTGCCTGAGAGGTAGGACCAGAGCCATTGAAGCACAGTGCCCCCAATACCTAACTCCCTCAGGTGTCCCAGAAGAATACCATGGTCTATGGTATTGAACACCGCTGAGATGTCCAAGAGCACCAACAGGGTCACACTTCCCCTGTCGATACCCAGACGGAGGTCATCGACTAAGGCGACCATAGCAGTCTCAACCCTGTTTCCCACCCTGAAGCTAGTTTGAAATGGATCCAGATATTCGGTTTCATCCAAGACCGTCTGGAGTTGGAAGGCAACTGCTCTCTCGATTACTTTGCCCAGAAATGGTAGCAAAGAAACAGGTCTGTAATTGGTTTTTTCCAGGGGGTCCAGGGAGGGCTTTTTAAGGAGTGGTTTTACTGCCACTCACTTTAAACATGATGGAAATTTTCCCTCCCTGAAGGATGTATTAATTATTCATTGCAGTAACAATTTCACTGCATCCCCTCCCTGGATGGTCAACCATGATAGGCATGGATCGAGAAGGCAAGTTGTCTTCCTAAGACATCCAAGAAGCTTGTCCACTTCATCAGTATTTACAAACTCAAATCAATCCAGTTTAATACAGTCCACAGAGTCCCTGGACATCCCTCTTATTGGTTCTGTTACAATGCCTGCATCCAGATCGACCCTTATCTGTGAAATTTTATCTATAAAAAAAGTCATTAAAAGCATAACAGCAGGCTATGAATGGTTCCAATAGAGGGTTCAGGGTGGGAGGCAGTTGTGTTACTTCTTTCACCACCCTGAACAGCTCTGCTGGACAAGACTTTACAGATGCAATTTGTGCAGCATAGAAAGATTTCTTTGCTGCATCTATTGCCACCCCATAAGAGTCTAAATGGCTTCTTAGGGGTGTCTTATCAGATAAACGTTGATGTTTCTGCCAGCGGCTCTCTAGTCATTGCACAACCCATTTCATTTGATGAAGATTTTCTGTATACCATGGTTTTTTATTCGAAGAGGGTTGGTAAGGACCCTCGTGAGCGATAATGTCTACAGCTCTGGTGAGGTCATTGTTCCAGGTATCAACCAGGACTTCAACAGAATCACTGTCGTTCCCAACCATAAAACCCTCTAAGGTTTTTTAGAACCTTTTGGGTTCCATCAGCCTTCGAGGGCAGACCATTCCAATAGGTCCTCCATCCCCAAGGGGGATATGGGTAGTGACCTGGAGTCCTGCTTTGACCAGAAAATGATCCATCCATGACACAGCAGAAATTCGATTCACTTCTGCCCACGGATGTTCCTGATCCATACAAAAGACCACATCAAGTGTATTACCAGCACAATGTGTGGGGCCAAAAACTAATTGGGACAGGCCCATGGCTGTCATGGAAGTCATGAACTCCCAAGCTGCACCTTTCAGATCTAACAGACTGGACTCAAAGGGGATGTTGAGGTCCCCCAGGACAAGAAGCCTGGGGGACTCCAACACCAGCGCTGAGACAAGCTGTGTCAGCTCAGCCAGGGAGTCTGTTAAGCAACAGGGTGGATGGCATACCAACAGAATCCCCAGACTATCCCTAGCTTTCATGGTTAAGTACATACACTTGATGTGGTCCGTTTTCTGGATAGGTCTCCTGGTCAAAGTAATAGTACTCTTGTGGAGCAAGGCCACTCCCCCCCTCGCCCACTTTCCCTAATCTACTCCTTGACCGTATATCCAGCTGGGAGAGTCTTAACCCAGGTAATGCTACTATCCTCCCCCAGCCAGGTTTCAGTAAAAACAAGCCAGGTTGGCATTCTCCTCCTCCAACAAATCATGGATGACATGCCATTTGTTCCTCACCGACCTGGCATTACAAAGGAGCAAGGTAAGGGTCTGTGGTACGGTTGGGGCGACTCTCGGTTCTTTTAGGCCAGGGGTAGGCAACCTTTCCCCTTTAAGGGCCGAGGGACTTCAGCTCCCAGAAACCTCAGCCATGTTGGCCAATAGTCCAAAGTTGGCCAATAGCTCCTGGGATTCTGGGAGCTGAAGTCCCTCGGCCCTTAAAGGGGAAAGGTTGCCTACCCCTGTTTTAGGCTAACAGGGTGAGCAGAAGGTGGGATAGACAATGGCTTGAATGATCGTAACTTTAGTGTTTGGTTTTATATCTTTGCACTTGATGACCTTGTCTACTTCTTTTCTTAGTTGCCCTTCCCAATTCTAGTCTTCCAATTTCTTGACTACAATCCCATTCTGATAAAAGATTAGTCCAAGGTATGGGAAATCCTTAACTATTTCAATTTCCTTGTCGTCCAGCTTGCAATTAGGTAAAACCTCTTCGGCATTATTTTTGGGTTTTTTTTTAATGTTCAGCATTAAGCCTGCCATAGCACTTTCCTCTTTGACCTTCTTCAGTAATTGTTCCAAGTCTTTATTGTTTTCTTCTAGCATGGTGTCATCTGCATATGTTAGATTGTTGATATTCCTCCCACTGATCTTCACTCCTCCTTCCTCCAACTCTAAACCTGTTCTCATATGATGGTTTCTGCATACAGGTTGAACAGATAGGGTGATAGAATGCAGCCTTTTCTAACCCACTTTCCGTTTGATGAAATGCCCTTCCCTTTACCACAGCCCATTTTATGTTGTCCATCATTCCACTTTTGTTTCTGCTTGGGATGAAAGAAATTTCCTTAGATTTTTATATTCTCAATGAAAGTAGTAGTTCTTTAGACTTATATGATCAGTCCACTTTGTCTGACAAACTTAGCTATGACAGTTAGATGCTGAAAGAGATACAATGAAATGTATGGGCTGTGTAGAGCAAAGGGAATGAGAACAGAAGAAATAGCTCCTGCATTATTGTTACAGTTTTACATAACAGTCATGTTGCACCTTTCCTTAAGCATTCTCACATTTGTGAACGTTGCAGGGTATATCGAAGAAATAGTGTGCACAAAACAATAAGCATATTTTAAAATGAAAATAGCTAATACAGAAGCATGGTGGAAAGTTGTGTAAAATTTAGAAAATTGTACAAATGAATGCACAAATGAGAGAAAATGTGCTTAAAATCTGCAAACGTCAGTGTAGGAAGAAAATATGAAGTCTCACATTCCAACACAATGCAAAATTGAGAAGAAAATGCATGTGGAATACAGAGAAGTTCAACAGAAAAAAGTCTGGTAAATTTTCACATCCCTACTTCCTACTCAGCAACTGATTATTAGGAAGAGTGGGACAACTGCCTCAGGTGAAAGATTCTCAGCATAGCAGCAGCAAGTCTCAAACCACTCTCTCTTTTGAAAAATGAAGGGAAGGCACATGGTCTGACCTCGCCCTCCTAAACTAGAATATTGTCTCAGGCATTGTGGAATATGCTATCATGTGCCTTAAGTGAAATTCAACTAAAAATCCAGCTGAATTCTATCTTCATGGGGGAAAAGAAAATAGAATCCAGAATCCTGTGTCAGAGTTGCATCTTGTGGACCTATGTGTACAACAATCAGAACTGGGCAGTTTTGTAATGTCCAGATTGAATGGAGGGCTGCTGTTACATTACTACACAGCAGAGTTGGCAAAGTGCCCAATCCACATTGTTCACCAATGCATTGTATGCCATGTGCATAGTGTACCAATAAGCATAGATGCTGATGTACATTAGGCACTCTTTCCAGTGTCCAGATACACATATTCACAATTAACTAACAGGATTTCTTAACGCTTCTGCTACTTAGCTAAATATGTGTAAAGTTACATTAAGTAAAAGGTGATATGGCATTCATGTGCTTGTCTTTAGCTTCAAGTAGAAAATGTCTTGGCCCAGCCTTGTTCTTGTCTCATTTTCGGTTTTCCTTTCTTAGGCATATTAGCCTTGCACTGCTATCTTCCCTTTCATACTAAAGCCTGTCTATCCCTTCTGATCCTTAGAACATTTCCTGCTCTCTCAATGACTTTTTTTCTGTATAAAACAACCATGAGATTAGTGGAAGGGACAAATCCATAAAATATAGAAAGTCAAAATAAAATAGTAACTAAAAGATCTAATCAGATTTTTAATTAAGCAATGGTAACTATAAGCCTTTAATTAATTAAGCTTTAACTGAGAGAATGCATGTGGTGGGGCTGGAAGGAAAACATAGCAAAAGACATGATAAAGCCAAATTGTTTGAAATCTTGCATACAATCTATAATGAACTGATGGTTCTTTGTCTAGCATCTAATCTTACCTGCAAAAAAAAAAAAAAAAAGGGGGGGGGGCATACATATTAATGTAAGAGTAGCTCTCTACTAGGCATGGACATTGCACAACTGTCCAATTTTAATTCCCACAGATTTAAGCCCACTTACAAAAATGCAATGCCCTGACAAGATTTCAGATGTACTTGTTTTCATGAAAGACCTTTCCATCAGCTACAGTCCTTATAAGGCTTAGACTATTTGATCATAGACACTCTACAGAACTTGGTTTGGCATTCTGTGCTACTTTTCTTTGAAAGGTCCACAGAATTACAAAAATCTGACATAACTGAAAGTACATTGTACATAACTGTAAAATCATATTTGGCATTTGGAGCTTCAGAAGAATTTCTGAAGACAATGAAGAAGAAGAGGATCTGCTGGTGGTAGTGCTACTGCTCCTAGCACTACTACATCTGAGCACTGAGGATTTCATTTGGATTCTGAACTATGTCCATTTCAGTAACATCATTATGCATATGACAGGCAGACCACAAAAATAAAGGTTAGCTTGGACAGGAACATGTTGGGTATTGTTGTCATTGTTGTTTTGTTTCATTGTAATGACTACAGCATTGAAAGTTTCAGAATCTCTACAGTAGTCTCACAGAAGCCATATCTGTTGAATTTTCCTTTTTGCATCAAAGTATTGTGTTGTTCTGTGCCTTCAAGTCAACTCTGATTTATGGCAACCCTAACAAAGAGTCTATAGTAAGATTTATTCAGAGGAGGTATGCCATTGTCTTCCTCCAAAGTTAAGAAGGTGGGACTTGCCCAAGGGCAGACAATAGGTTTCCATGACTGAGCAGGGATTCAAACCCTGGCCTCACAGAGTACCACTCCAACACTCAAATCAATGCACCACACTGAAAGTATTGTAGATCTGTTATTTCTTTGGGGAGGAAATATAATTAAACATTTATATGCTGATTATTTTATATGCCAATTATTTATATGCTGACTCTTATACTCAAAAATAAAAGCATTTGGAGACAATGATGAAATGCAAATCAGGAGGGCACCACATCTACAACTTTTATGTTTTTCTGCTGGTGCTTTTTGAGTGGTTTCCAAAAACCCAGGAAATCAACATGTTCCCAAAATAAGATTTCAAGTCAGCTCATGTAATGTCTGTTCAGGGGAAATGTGAGGAACTGAAAAGCTAGTAAAATACCTTGGGTTCCCACAGCTCCCCACGTAGAATTCACAGAAGCATCAATGTATGTTGTTGTGCTGCAGTTTTCACTGGCCTAATCTTCATAGGATAGCCTCTTAATATTCTTTAGCTGGAAATGTACAAAAGTGATCTACCTTGGTATCAGAACTATCAAGCCATTTTATATTTAAAAATGTGCCCAAACCATTGACAAATGGCAATAGAAGAACAACAAAAGGTGTTGCTGTAGTTCTTTCACAGTCAGCATCTCATCTCTGAGTGGTGGATGTCATTTTCAGGGATGGGTAGGAAAGGAGGTGGTCAGGGAAATGGTGTTGCATACATATAGAGTAACAGGATCTCTTGGAGATCTCTCATTCTTAGAGTACTCATAGATCAAAATAGACATGATAGTACAATACAACAAAATCATCCATATTATGCTTTATGCTGTGCCATTGTCTATTGAAAGCATTTTTATGATGTTGTTACTATTTTTGAACTGAATTGTAGTGTTTCTTATGCTTCAAATAGAATTATACAACTCCAAGGGAGCATATTTTATAGTTATCTAATAAGTATCATGAATAGAGACTCAGAAAGGCTATCTGCCTCTCCTTCCAAGGATATCTGGCACAGTAGCTTGGTTCTTAGTCCACACTAGATAGTAACCCTCAACTCAGAATAGGAGGAAAGAAAACATGGCTGTTAAAATTGTTCCTGGGCCCTTTCCTCTGCTTTTAGGAATGTGACTACAACACCAGGGGCTAGTAGTCATTGAGGATTAATAATACAGAACACAAATGTAAATAAATAAATACAGTAGTATGGGGCATGGAATTCCCCTAGAGATCTTTATTGCTTGTGAGGACATATCTAAAATAAAGCATTTTTAGTCACAAATAAAAAGTCCTACACAAGATCCATTTTAGAATTGACCTTTCTATAAAACTACCAAATTGGATCACGTGTTTCAGCTGACCTCAACATTTTAGATCCCAGCGGGATCTTTCTAAAATGAAGGCAAAATATTACACCAGCCTTGCCCTGTTCAAGATCTGTGCGTCTACTATTGTACCATTCTTTAGAAGCATATTTCTGTTTGAAAAATTTCTCTCAAGTGTTGGCATGTCTCATAGTATATCTAATAATGCATCTCTTTTTCTAAACAATGAGAACCCTACTTGATTTTCCAGTAAAATCTTCACCAGTACCAGAATGGATTTGTGTTGACTTGGATAGAGCAGGGGCCAAGGCCTCTCTGCAAACTGGCTTTGTATCAAAAGTATTTTAAGAGATTCCCCCTTAGGCATGCAGAATACTACAAGTACAGTTCTTTCTGTTCTCCATTGTTCTGTTTCTCTTTGCCAGCAGTATCATTATGGAGCCCTCTAGGGCTGCCAACACAGAGGACTGAACCCAGTAGACATCTTGATCTGAACACTCATTTTTGGATATTTTCCTCCATGAAAATGGTTTCTATGTAAGTACATAATCATCTAGAGAGGTACCATGTGAACCAGATGTGCCTACCCTGGAAATACTTTGCAGTAATTTCAGTCATTGAAGGATTATAGAAAATAAATGAAAATACTTAAGTGAATAATGGGATTTAGTGCAGAATGTACTGATTAAGTAGCTATTTACACAGCACTTCTTCAACACTGTCACAAATACACATGCATCAGAGCAAACTAATGGGTGATTTTTCAGGGCAAGAATTAACCAATTACTATAATAACCTACCAAAGAAGGTGTAGTATATTCAACCTAGATAATGAGGAAATCAAAATAGTCAAAGATTTCCCATACTTTGGATCAAATATTGATCTGAACGGAGATTTCAGTCAAGCAATCAGAAGAAAACTAGGAATTATTATATTATGATATTGGGTAGTATGGGATATAAGGGACTGTTATGGGGTAATGTATGGGAGGATATTTGTGGTAGATCTTAATGGCATTTTATTTGTATGTTTTGTAGGAGATTTGTATGTGTTTTATATGTCTTTTTGATAATAAAATTAATTGTAATAAAAAAGAAGAAAACTAGGAAAGGGAACAGCAGCTATGAAAGAACTTGACAAGTTCCTAACATGTAAAGATATAAAACTGGGCATTAAAGTTAGAATCATACAAGCCACTGTATTCCCCATTACCATGTAAAGATGTGAAAGGGAAGCAGTGAAGAAAGTGAACAGGAAGAAAATAAACTCAATTGAGATGTCGTTCTGGTAAAGATTACAGAGGATACCATGGATGGCCAAAAAGACAAACAAATGGGTTCTAGAACACATCAGGCCTGGAAGTTGAGATGATGAAACTGAGGCTGTCATACTTTGACCACATCATGAGAAAGCTCAACTCATTAGAAAAGGCAATAATGCTAGGAAAGGTAGAGAGGAATAGAAAGAGAGGAAGTCCATATGCCAAATGTCTAGACTCCATCAAGGAGATCACAAAATTGAATCTGCAGGGCCAAAGCAGAGTAGTGGAGGACAGGGGTCTTAGAGATGTCTCATCCACAGGGTTTCCATGAATTGGGTTGACTCAAGAGCAGTTAACAACAGCAATATAAAGAAGGTATAGAGAGATCTTGTAGGAATGGCTTTCTTCTCAGTAGGCCCAATTCCATGTATGAGAGGGACTCCTTCTACCAGACCCTTATGTAGCATAACACTAAGGAGAATATTGCACTGCCTTTCTCCCAATCTGGGCACGGGCTGAGATCGAGCTGGAACCATGTCTTATAACACAGCTCTCTACCCAGATTGTTACCACCCTGTCTCTGATCAGAACATCTCTCATTACAGAAAAGAAACATTTTTAGATAAGAATGGGAGAAGGATGGAATGGTAATGATCTGAGCATGGAGCTGCGTGATAAGAAACAGTCCCAGCCCAGTCTCAGTCCATGCCTAGATCAGGAAAAGGTGCTAGTGCAATAATTTCCTGAGACAATGAGGGAGGTTTATATGGTGGCTCTCAGATCCATTCACCAGCTTAGGAAGCTTATTGTATACTCAGGTATAGTAGTAGACCCTATCTGGATGCTATAACCTCAGCATCTTTCTGAGAACATGGCAATGCTGATGAGAAGGAGGCTGTGATGACCAATATATCTGATAAAAACAAGATCTATGTTGCCAAGGGAGCAACTATTTTTTAATAATAATAATAATAATAATAATAATAATAATAATAATAATAATAATAATTTTTATTTATATTTCCCACCTCTCCCTACGGATCGAAGTGGGATAACAGCTGTTATAAAAATACAATACAAAAAATACAAAACATAAGATATATAAAAACCAAAACAACAATATCCCCCCCACATAAAACCCCATAATCCCTCTACTAAAACCAATACCCTAAGTCTAAGTAACACATTAGACTCCACAAACTGCACTGCCTGAAAAAAGAAGAAAAAAGAAGGCTAATAGAAACTGTTGTAAATGTTCTGTTTTTATTTTTTTTAATTAAATGGTTTTGACTATATCGTGCTTTTAACTGTTATATTTTAATACTACTATATTTAATTCTTTTTTAAATTTTGTAATTAATGTTTTAGTTGTGTCCTTTTAAAATTATTTTAACCTGCCTTGTATACCATTTTGGAGATAGGTGGGATATAAATCCAATAAAACAAACAAACAAACAAACTAGCCACATAGGGAGAACCAGCTGAATGAAAGGAGGAAGCAGAAAAGAATAACGGAACAAAACTCTAGTTGGACTTTAGCATAGCAAAACAAAAGCTGTGTGTGTGAGAGAGAGAAAGAGAGAGTGAGTGTGTATGCACACCTTCAAATCACCAGTTGGCTTATGGAGACCACTTGAATTTCATAAGTTTTTCTTATGGTTAAAAAAATAAAAGCCACAAGCACACTGTCCTAGAAAGGCTGTTTTTGCTATCTAGTTGTCTGCAAAACCCAGAAGCCCACTCACACTACACAGTTATAGCACTGTGATTCCATTTTAAATGACATGGCAACATCCCATGGAATCCTGGGACTTGTAGCATAGGGAAGAGATCTCCAATCCCTCAGCAAACTACAAACTGCAGGATTCCATGGGAGCTCTATTCTGTTTTGGCCAGACATCACCTGGGATATTAGGTCCACATTTAGACATCACAATTGAAGTATGATATTGACAAGCTGTATGTGTCTAGAGGAGGGTGACCAAAATGGTGAAAGTTCTGGAAACCAGGAGTGGCTTAAGGAACTAGGTATGTTTAGCCTGGAGAAAAGAAGGTAAAGAGGTGACATGATAGCCATGTTTAAAGGGTGCCATATTGATGATTAGGCAATCTTATTTTTTGCTACTCCAGAAGCAAGAACATGGAACAATGGATTCAAGCTAGAGGAAAAGACATTCCACCTCAGCAATAGGAAAAACTTCTTGATGGTAAGAGCTGATTGAATATGCTGCCTCAGAGTGTGGCAGAGTCTCCTTTAGAAGTTTTTGAACAGAGGCTGGATAGCCATCTGTTGGGAGTGCTTTGATTATGAATTCCTGAATGGGTGGGGGTTGGACTGGATGGCCCTTGTAGTCTATTTGAACTCTATGTTTCTATTATTTTAAGATGAAGTGGAGTCATAGCACTATATCTGTGTAATGTGAATGGGCCAAGTAAGAGTTTTCCCTTCCCCCATGGTGAATCTTATCATACAGACCAATGTTTTCTAATTCTACTACTGATAGTGTTGTCCTTTTAAAGGCTGAGTCACATAGGAGACAGAGGGCCTCGGCAGACGACTAATTGAGTCATCTTTGAGGCAAGGAAGAGGAGGGGCAGCCGCACGCGCCCTTCCTCTTCCTGAGGTCGTCCTTGGAGCCGCCGGCCCTCCGCACAGCTGGCGCTCCGGGGACAACCTCCCGCCGCAGCGTCCGCACGCGCTGTGGCGGAAAAGGCAGGGAAAGTGTGCCCTATGCTTTTAGGGCGCACTTTCCCTGTCTTGTGGAAGGAGCGCTGATTTAGCGCTCCTTCCAGGGATGCCGCTGGAGTGCAGCGGTGCGGAGGCTGCGCTCCCGCGTTGCTCCGTCCGGCGGCGTCTCCGGCACATCCATCTGCTTCCCCCCAGAGATACAAGGAAAGCTTCTCTCTCTCTCTCCCTCTCTTTTTTTCTCTCTCCCTTGTTATGTCATGGACTAGGATCAATTATAACACTGGCTGAACAGAAAGCTTACTTGCACTGAAACTTAAGCTTATGGGAGAGGAAAGTGGGAGCTAATGAAATGGGTCAATGTTGCAGCACATGCAGAGCAAGCTGGGAGATTCCTGTTTCCCTTTCTGGGTCAAGCACTGACTGACTGCTGCCACACTGCAAAATCAATGCAGCTTGAAACTGCTTTAACTGCCATGGCTGCATCCTATGGAATGCTGGATTTCTAGTTTATTGTATCATCAGAGCTCTCTGATGGCTAATTATCTCACAAAACTACAAATCCTAGGATTCCATAGCATTGAGTCATGGCAGTTAAAGAGGTATCAAACTGGAATAGTGTAGACACAGCCTATATTGACTCATGGAAAAGGGGAAGGGCTTCACTCAGCCAGCATGGAGAATGGAGCACCTATGCTACAAGAAACAAAAGGAAAAGAGATTCCACCTAAACATTTGGAAGAATTTCCTGGTGGTAAGAGAAGTTTGACAGTGGAACACACTCTTTAAGAGAGTGGTGGAGTCTCCTTCTTTGGAGGTTTTTAAACAGAGGCTAAATGGTCATCTGTCAGGAGTGCTTTGACCATGAGGGGATGCAGGCGGGCAGCCCTGGGCAGCCATGGGAAGTGCAGGATCAAGGCCGAGGCTGCCGGACAGCGTGGCCTCGATCCCCCCTTTTGCCAGCCCAGAAAGGAGCGGCAAAATGCTTCTCCTTTCAGAGCCAGCAAAAGGCCACTCTAAGAGCCGCCATGCGGCTCTTTGGCGCCCCTTCTGGCACAGCGCATCAAAAGAATGTGCTGGAAGGACATCCTAATGCCACGTGCTGTGCATAATGGCATGTGGTGTCAGGACATCTTTGGGGAGGGGTTGAGGTGGCCAGCATGTGGCTGCCCCCACCCATCCCTGCCTCCAGGACAGCCCAAAGGGCCCATCTATAAAGGAACTATATCTTCCTATATGGCAAGCAGTTGGCCCTTGTAGTCTTTTACATGTTTCTATGATTCTATGTATCTTCATAAGAATATATTTCATGGATAGAAATACAAGTGTTTAACAAGTCTCCATGCTCATGCACATCTCCATTTTTTGTGCTTAACAAGCAGATGTGTTGAACTTCCAGTGATCATAAGATTAAAGAACCTGTTTCAATTATGAATGTGTTTTATCTTAACATACAGTTGGTTTTATTTCATAGATACCTTACATGCAACTCTCTCTCTCTCTCTCTCTCTCTCCTTCTTTCTCTCTCTCTTTTTAAAGAGGGGGATTTCCCCATTGCAATTAACAACTAGTTGCCATTAAGCCAAGTAAATTACAGAATGGGACTCCTATCCAAAATAGACTCTTGATGTAAACTAACATTCCTGTGGGCAAATGTAGAATCTGAAGAATAATCTTTGATTTTCAGGAGGAAAAGTCTCAAGATGGGGGGGGGGGGCGCTCTAAAATATGTGAGCAGTGGCTGTGATCCAAGATTTCTGGTGTATACATGCTAGGACTTCCCAGTTTGCTTATATGACCTTGGAAATGTTCCATACACATAGTGTGAAAACTATGTACATGTACGTGCAGTCGTGTTCATATATACATAGCTAATTCATCCTGTTTCTATGCTTCTGTGTATTGTGAAAAAGTAAACGCTCCTTGGATCTGCTTTGCACATAATGTATGTTCCCAATGTAAATTCAACTTATAAACCTCCCAGTTATATATTGCTCATTTGTATAACACCCAAAGTCCACTATAATGTCATTCTGATGACATTTGCCAAAGGTTTTAGCATGTAACATTAATTATATGAGGGCTTTATCTGTTTTTCTTAAGTTTTATGAGATATGTTTGCCACTGATTTTACCTCACAAGTACAGAATGTCCATAACTATGCTTATTTGAAAGTGTACATTCTGAGCTTTACAAATCAGTGTCCAAAATGAATGTTGTAGTTATTACACATCCCGGTTTAAGGATGATTAAAAAGAATTGGATTTAATAATCTCAAATAACCCATGGTCCTCAGTTGCATCACTAGATGTCACTATTTCCAGACTGAAGAGCAAATATAGCTTACAGCACACATGCCTACAGTATAGCACCTTATTTTATGTCCATACAGGGAGAACCAAAAGCATCTGAAGAGTCTCTGCAAGGAGAGATGCATGGAAGGTTTGGCAATACCAGTTTTCCAACTTATCTCTTTCAAAGTGTACTTACATTTTAGATCTCCTGTCCAACATGAATTAATGTACCTCTGCAGTATACACTAACACTTTTCTTTCTTTTTTGCCTATCACAATGCAAAGAGCCATCTATTGAAACTTTTAGTTAAATAAAGTTTTGTTTAGTTAGACAAAAAAGAGCACCACGATCAGAACATTCTCCTGGCAAATACAGTTGGCCTTCTGTATCCACAGGTTCTTTATCCACAGATTCAACTATCCATGGCTTGAAATTAAAAAAACCAAAAAGAAAACTTTGATTTTGTTTTTATATAAGGACACCATTTTTCTATGTCATTGTATACCATGGGACTTGAGCATCCACAGATGTTGTTATCCACAGAGGTTCCTGGAACCAAACCACAGCAGATACCAAGAGCTTACTGTATACGACTTTATTCATAGATTGCTGGAACACAATGAGAAACATTTTCAAGGGCAGAGAAGAATTCAGCTGTTGGCCATAAGGCATGAGTCCTTCATGGTCTATATTACTTCTTTTCTAATGGGCACTGATAGTGGCATGAGAATTATTTCAACCAATCCACATAGTTCATTTGTTCAGATGTTACTGAAAGGACATGGGTTTGACCTACACTGATAAGAGTATTACATAGCTTTGGAAGTATAGAGGTTAGCCATGCCCTGCACTCAACAGAAATATTCTTATTAACAATTTGCTAGTCGTGACCCTTGTAGACATTCTTTACTATTGGAGATCTTCAGTGGATTGTTTTGTGAAGAACAGATACAGTAGGGTGTGGCATGTAGTTTTCTTTGAGAAACTGACTCAGCAATTCTGACTTTCTAGATGTGTCAGCTATGCCAAATACCTTTTGGTTCACATAGCAGTTCTTCATATGGCATGTTAATAAAGGTCAGCTTGTTGCCAGTCTACTCTCTTTACAATTCACAAAAAATGCTTTCCTGGAAGTAGAATTCAGAGACATGTTAGTCTGGAATATCAGTATGCAAAGTGATCTTGTAGCACCTTTGAGATGAATTGTATGAAAGAGATTTTTAGCATAAGCTTTTGTAGACTTGGTCTATTGGCATCTGAGGAAGTAGACCATAGATATTTATATTTTATTTATTTCAAGGATTTATATCCTGCCTTTCTCCCACAATGGGATTCACAAGATTATGACTTTGTAATAACAGAAAGCACCCTCAAAGTGGAACTCCAGCAGATCAAAATAATCAGAATAGACTGTGAGTAAATGGAATGCGGGTTTTATGTTGCACTTTTCAAGTAGTACTCCTGGTCCTAAATCCTGAACCATAATAAAAGCTGTATCAAAAAACACATATTTGACAGAGCACAGGGCAGGATCAATAGCATCATTTACAGAAGAGACCTTAGAGAAAGAAAGACTGTGTATGAAGCAGTACTTGCCTGGAGCCTTCTTAGGCAGTACACCCAAAGGTGATAGTCTTAAGATGGGTATTGTCAGCATACCACGAGGGCCTGATATTTATCCTGCAATAATTTCCATTGCTAGTTTTTCTTGTACTATATGATGCAGATTGGTGACAGACTGAGAGTTAGGTGCAGAGTAATGTGCATGCTTACTAGTGTAGGAGATCCTGAAGCCATACATTAAACCATCAAGAATGCACTTGGCACTGTTCCTCTTGGTATAAAGTGCCAGCCAGTCTGCCAAGACTGGGACTTGAATTGGAGTTGGGTTCTTTTCTTCCCTGTTCTCCTTCCTGGGAGGACCTGTTGTTGGGCTTGGTGAGATCCCCTGAGCATTTACCTCAGTAAAAGGAGGAGCTGGAATGAAAACCTTTTCATGTCCCATATAGCAGTCATACTTGCATGTTTGCAGCTTGTGCTTACCATTGTCTACATCCCGGAAAATTGGGGATACCCTTTTCTCAGCTGCACTATGCCTCACATGTGTCCTTTTTGACTGGCTGTCCATTGGCACAAAACCATTGTTGCAACGATTATCAGGAGAGAAGCAAGAACTCACCATAATATCAGACCTCAGTTCCTTCTATATGTGGTCCCAGGGAGGGATGGGATCTAAAGTCAGCCACAGCAGAGCACCTATGTGGCTGTGTCTCAAATACTACCTCCATATATATTGTCCAATCCACCAGCTAGTTGATAAAGTTCACTTCCACCTTAGGATGCTAAAATTGCTCTAGATCCCTTGGGAGGTGTCATGCACACTTTTTCTTTCCTTTCATTTGTGGCCACACCATGGATCCTTTTTGTCCCACAGTTGCCACCACCCTATGCAAAGAGTCACTCCTTCACCAACCTTCTCTTCTAAAACTCTCTGGTATAGCCTATCTTGTATAAGGTTCAGTAGCGTGGATATTCATTCACACTGTAGACAAATGTTTCATAAAGTAATAACAAAACTTTATTTATAATACAAGTAACAATGTTTCACTTGGTCTTGCTGCACTTGTTATAACTAGTTAGTTACAAATAATAATACTCTAAAACACTCCTTTCCTTGGAACACTTTCAATTCCCCCCACAGGAACTCTTAAGGTCTTTGCAGACCAGCCTAAAGGGCCTGCCTGGGAATGGAGTTGGGGTGGGGCAGGGTAGAGATCATGTGATAGATTATATTGTTGGAAGGGGAAGTGATTCTGCTGAATTAGGGCAAAAGACATAAGGCTGACAGGCAAGTGGAGGTGGAGAGAGGTGGCCTCATGATTTCTAAGCCTTATCTACAGCCATACAAGGGCTGAGGCAGTGTAGTAGGTAGGTAAACACTCCATGGTGGGCTGTCACCACTGCCATCATGGAGGGGGGGCAGAATGGGCCCGGTGGATGATTCTATTGACCTGGGGACACTAAGGCCGAATGATGGATAGAAGCCACATAGTAGGCAAACCTTAGCTGGGGGAAGGTGCAGCAGACAGACAAGAGGAAGGTGCATGACAGACAGACTTTAGTTTCATCCATGGGGGGGGG
>CM034703.1:116231416-116243490 GCA_020142125.1 Phrynosoma platyrhinos
AAAGGCAGACCTAAATTGATCAATGACTTTCAGCACCACCTGCTTGCAATGAAGGTCCATCTTAAAATAGCCAATCACCAAGTATTATGCAGGCCTATATATAGGCCTGCTTGAGATTCCATGTAATCTCATGAGATTTTAAGTCTCATGAGACTTTGTGCAGGATCTGGCATGTGATTTGCAACAGATCTCATCCCCAAGTCTCATGATGATATAGCCACCATGAGACTTTATCCCAGGCCTATTCTGAGCACCACTTGGAAATGCCTAGAAACAATATGTGGGCTCAGATGACCCTTCATAGTATTCATAGTATTCATGAGTTCTAATAATAGACCCCCCTCCAGAATATGTCAAGTTACATGGTTTTAAAATGTAGTATGTGTGTGTTTTTTTAAAAAAAAAAAAAAAGATGAAAGCTGTGCTTCTGTGCTTTTTTTTTTTTAAAGAAACCTACACTCATCTAATTTGTATGGTTTCTGAATTATGCTAAAAGCTTTGATTCTGTACTTGGTGAATTGCCTTCCCCTTATCTGACTTTAAATGCTATTACATAAGCACATCACTGTTCTGCCAGAGCACAATAAGTCCTTTGGTTCCTTGTTTAACTCTGTATTTCACTTAAGTAAGACTTTGGGTCTATACAGACAGCCCACAAGGGGTTGTCCCACTGCCCCTTTCCTTGCCGGATCAAGGCCATGGCAACCACATGCCCCCACCAATTCTGGTAGCATTTGGTTTGGATGATGGATAGCCCAAACCCTGGTTCTGGTGTGAACAATCCAGACAATGTCTAGCATATTCAGTGTGAGAACCAGGGACAACACCCTTAACACAAATTTTAAAAACTTACCTCTTACTCTGGATCTTCTGGGAAGATCTCCAAAATGGGACTTATGATATGTTAAGAAAAGGGGGGGGGGAAATACAGACCAGCCTTCGGGTCCTTGGGAGTAATGTTCTGCTCATGCATCCTGCTAAGACACCCAGTGAATCCACTGCTGTTGCATGTCACACTCTCCAAGGCCAGAACAAGATCATCACTGTGTACCTTTGAAACAAGTAGCCCATGGCGGCAGCAGATGCACAGACTAGCTCAGTGGGATGTGCATGTAAACAACTGCCCTAACATGTGAATGGTGGTCCAGGTTATGTGATCTGGGGAACAGGAGCTGGTCCACAGCTGCCCAGGGTACCTGGTCAGTGTAGACAATGCCTAAGCTTTGCAGTGATGCTCACCAGTAATTTGTAGCTGTGGAGAAGTTTGGACTTTACCAAACTACTTTTAGCAATAGCAGCTTCATTTATATACTGATTCATACCACATTGAGCAGTCTCTAAGTGGTTTACAACTATAAGCTAATTGCCCCCAACAAGCTGGGTACTCATTTTAGTGACCTCATAAGGATGCTAGGCTGAGTCAACCCTGGCTGGAATTGAACTTACAACCTTGTAGTTTGTGACTGAGGGGCTATTCAGATGGGCGGCTCTGGGCTGCCCCTGCTAGCCACAGATCAGGGCCGTGGCTACCCCATGCCGTGGCCCCAATCCTCCCTTTTGCTGCCCCTGAAAGAGCAGCAAAATGCCACTCCTTTCGGAAGCGGCAAAAGGCCGCCCTAAGAGCAGGTGCACGGCTCTTCTTTGCCCTTTCCAGTGCAGTGTGTTTGAACACTATGCTGGAAAGGCATCCTAATGCCACCGGTATGGGGTTGGGGTGGCCAGCGTGCGGCTGCCCACCCCATCTCTGCCTCTATGCCAGCCCTTTGGGCTGGTCTGCAGTGGCCCTGAGTGGCTGCAGTACTGGCATTTAACTACTGCACCACTAAGGCTCCTTTTAGAAAGGACTACTTTCAGATTACCTCTTATCTAAACAAGGATTGGATCACCATTACTTCCAGACCATGAAAATTATAGGAGGTTTAGAAAACAAGGTTAAAAAAAGTGATGAATTTAAGTGATAAATGACTAAACCCTTCAGCATAAAGTGTTTGCATCTAGAAGAAAGTAGACTGGTCAATACTGCCTGACTTTAGTAGTAGTAATTTCTGTTAATCACATTGCACTAATTAAGGTTGTAGTGGCAATGTAGTGATTTCAGCTCCAATGGCAAGGCCTTTGGGAATGTCTTATAATCACAGTAGAGGCACTATAACAAGAAAAACAAGTTCCTTTCCAGTAAGATAATTTAAAGGTCAAATTGACCTCATTAAATCACTTTGCTATAGGCAGAATATGACAAATGGATAGCAATTTATTTTTATGTCTTGATGCACACAAAGATAGGTACAAGCAAATTAAATGGAGATGAATATCCAGCCATGCTAACACTTAAGGAGAAAAGGAACAGAAACATGTTATTCTTGAAGAAGAAGCAAAATGAGGGGAAGGAAATGTGACTGAACACAATAAAATTCAGAATATTCAGAAACACATATGGCTGAGAAATTTGTCTGGTGGACTTTTTTTTTCCTAGTGAGAACTTCACAAAATTCGCAAATTTCTTAATAAGGATGAGGAAAATATTTACAATTTCTTTCATTTTTAAAAATGGGGAAAACAGAAAAGGACAGATCTGTCTAAACAGATGAAAGCTTAGTCCTTTTAAAAACCTGACTTTGATTTCCTTTGTATTCACTCATATTTGCATTGCTGAATTAGTATCTGAACCCCTCTTTTTTCCTGACAGTCTCACTGTCAGGAAACACACTGCAGAAATAATTGACATCACTTTAACTCCCTGGCTCAGTGCTAAGGAATTCTGGGAACTGTAGTTTTGTGAGATATTTAGCCTTCTCTGTCAGAGAGCTCTGGTAGCACAATAAACTAGAAATCCAAGGATTCCCTAGCACTGAGCCAAGGCAGCGGTCTCAAATTGGATTATTTCTGCATTGTGTTTTGGACCATAGCCCTTCCAGTACTGGAAATAGGCATACTTTTTTGGTTGGTGTACATGGATGAGAATTTTATTGTTTAATTTAAAAAAAACACAACAGAAATGGCAAACATCTTCATGAACGGTATGTAAAGAATGTGAGTTTTTTTGGGAGAGTGTAGAAGGAATGTAAGAAAAAACAAATTGATAGGTTCAACCATGTCTACATGGCACTGTATTCAATGGTGTTTTCTCCCTCATCAGAGTCTGCAAAATTGTAATTTAAGACTATAAGGCATAGGTATGTCTGAGCAGGAATGCATAGGATTCAACTGCAGCTAGCATTCTGCAGCAGGAAGCATGCTGAAATCTCCTCAAAAGCTTATGAAAATTGCTGATTAACCTTCCCGCCTCTCTGTATCATAACTTTGCTTTATTATGAATACAAGTATATGTCAAAGAAAAAGATGCACATGCAAGAAACACACCGACTTGCCAATTGGAAAGTAATGCCCATCAAATGGTCACATAATCAGATACTGCAGGCAAAGAACATGGAGAAACATCCACCAACTAATCTGTTTGGAAAATTAGAGCAGAAATAATTTTCCTCACTACTGCCACCACACAACTCATTGCCAGAAATTTTGATGTCAAATATTCTCTTTTTTTTGGGGGGGGGGTTGTGAGTCTTTGATATTGAATCACTTTACAGTAGCAGTCAACATTGGACAGCTCGCATGGAGCTACAGCCAACATTTGATAGTATCTGGCATGTAGCAGCCTGTATTTAACAACATTTGACAGCTGACATGCAGTAGCAATTGGCCACAGTAATACACAGCATGGATAACTGGGCAGAATATTTTCAAAAAAGAATTTTTGTTTGAATGGGGAGGGGAAGGTAAGGAAATCTGCTGGTGAAAGATGGTCTGAAATCAAATTCCTTCTCCTAACTTTGATGGTGGAGAGCAATGCTTCCCTTGCATTTTGGTAGCTAACATCAAAATACAATGAGTATAATAGTATTAAAAAGAAAACTAATATTGTAGTATCAGAAGAATTTGATAGAAACAGAGGAATCCTGGAAGCTTTAAAAAGCCACAGCAACAATAATATCTGCAATATTTAAAATGCAAGTGCGCCCTCCAGTCATTGTAATAATGTACCTATTGCTTGTGTATTGGATCTTTCCCTTTTCTTCTGCCTCTGTAGCCATCTACAACACTTGAAAAACTGCTCCTTCAGAACAATTGTTGAGGATACATGAGAGGTTACAGGGTGAAGAAAGAACCATATCTCCCTGGGATCTGCTAACAATTGCAGATCCATCAGTAGTATGAACCATTTGGATGCTCCTACTAGAGATGTAAATCCTCACTTATCTCATGGTCACATGTGAGAATAAAAAAGCTTTTCCCTCTCCCCTTTCTGAGTAAAACAGCAAGTTTTTTGTATCTTTTTTTTAAAAAGAGATCATTTGCACTTATGAGACTTTGGGTTGTCCAAATTGCACAAACAATTTTCACAAAAACACATTTTTTAATGCTTTATTTATAAGTATGGTCTATAATACTATACAACATATATAATAAATCCTTACTAAATATTATTATTATTATTACAGCACATACTTTTCAGCCCCCCTCTTCCCTCCCTCCTCCCCCTCCAATGGCTTTAACCAAGTAATTTAGAACCCAGTACTTATAATGTGGAATATCTTATTTATAGTTTCCCTAACTTTATCGTACCCCTTTTCAGCTTTAACTTTCTCAATCCATCAACCCCATTTGTCCCACCAGATAAGCCACAATTGTTAAACTCTTGTTACAATTGAGACCTAAAAATACTATATCCATTGTTTCTGTCTTTTTGATCAACAATCCTGCTGTTCTGTGCTTGTTTGGGAGAGTGGGGACAGGCTTTGCTTAACAACAGAGGAAAGATGCAAATTTTGGGCAAAGTCTTCTTTTGAAAATTACAAAGACTTTGATGAGGGGGGCGGAATATTCCAAAACAAACAGTTGTCATTCTGCTGTTACTCAGTAGGGGAGAAAATAGAACAGAATCTCATGGTACTTGCAGTTTTGCAGAGGGCACTTTGACATATCAAGATATTATGTTTTCTGACTCACACACTGCACAATGATAGCATTATGATTATGCTTTAACTGCCATGGTTGTCTCCTACAGGATCCTGGGGTTTGTAGATTCATGAGGCACTAAAGCACTCTGGTTAAGAATCTTAAATACCTTTCCCTAAAAAGTCAATCTCTGGATTCTATATGATGTTGCTATGACCATTAAAGTGGAATCATAATGCAGTAGGCCCTCCATATCCTATTATCCACAGCTTGAAAATACATTTTAAAAAATCCAAAAAGCAAACCTTGATTTTCTCATTTTATATAAGGGATACCATTTTACTACATCATTGTATTTAATGGCGCATGAGCCTCCATGGGTTTTGGTATGCACAGAGAGTCCTGAAACCAAACTCCAGCAGATACCAGGGGCTCACATTTTATAACTGTATGCTGTGAAGGGGCCCTTCTCAGGGATGGAAAACTGGGAGAATATTTTTTAGACCTCTATTGTACCCACAAAAATAGGAAATAAATGAACTTTTATTATCAATAAAAGGAAAGGAGAAAAAAGCAAACTTATTATACATGTACAACTGCATAAAAATATGCAAAACCTTCATAATTGTACATTTATCCTTGTTTCTCCCCATCTACACCTTTAACATGTGTCAGCTTAACAAGCTGTTTATAGTAATTCATCTTTCATCTAGGAAAAAATAAGAGTTTTCAAACATTTATGATTGCCCATGGCACTTGTCAACAAGAAAACAGCACAATGAGTAGGTTTTCAGTAACCATAACAATCTCAACATTTTGAAGGAAAATTATAAATCAACATTTTTATTTAACTTTGAAGCACCAGGATTAATTACAGTTGACTTTCCTCCATGCCTTTAATCTCTGTACCAGAGGTTCCAAAAAAACCTCCTTGTTCTGCACCTTTCATGTGCTTAATCTCACCTAGCTTTCAAAATCTTGCACCAATTCATCTTCCATACATTCATACACAGATACATGCAAAGGCTTAATGAAAGGGTTCAGTGGGATATATATATATATATATATATATGGGAAAGAGAGCCCTAGAGCACACATACCAAACCTGCAGCCCAGGATGTAATAGGGCAGAAAGCCGCTTCAAAGTGAAAATGTTTTCCCTTAAGGGTGAGGGTAAAATTAGTGTTGGGTGAACCTCAAAGGAATTTCCCATCTTCCAAATATGGCTTATACTTGGATTTGGAATAAAATTTGGCTCTCTTGATGGATGTTCATGCCACATGCTCTGAATGGCAACAGCTGCAAAGGAGGTACAGAGAAGGGAAACAAGGATGAAAGTGAACTGTATATACATGAATGTGGTTAGAATATCATTTTCTATTATTTAAGTCGTGTCCCTTTGCTTACAATAATTGCATCAACTGATAAGATGCATTCTCTCACCTTCTTTCTCTCTCACTCTATTTTCCTGCTGCCCTTCTGTTTCATTCTATTGTGTTACAAGATTTGTTTCTAATATTTGGGGGATGCCAGTTAACTGTAGCAAAATTGCTATTACAAGCAGGGCTGGTGTGGTGATCGTGATCTACACAATGAATTATCTTAAACTGTGTGGCCCAACATACCATTTCCTCTCCCAATGACTTCTCATTAATGTCAGAAAATACTCCAGATTAAATCACTATGGTTTGGTAGGGTTTTATTTGCCAGGATGAGAATTGAACAAGATGGGTAGGCCAGTAGTCTATATAATCTGATTATAAATTATTCCACCACCATGCCAAAGGAAGCACTTTCAGGGAGGAAAGTGTTTTAAGAGAGCACATGCTCAAATAGTAATCCACCTTCAAATATTTAGAATTGCATATTATGTTTCTATGATGCCATCCTGAAGTCCTGAGGCAGTCAGACCATCAGCAATAGTAATTCTAACTTGTATAACTGAAACAGTCTCTCTACTAGACTCTCCCTAGTAGGTCTGACTTTGGAAAATGTATTTAACCAATTAAGTCCTCTCTGAGAGAGATCTGGATGTGAGGTCATGTTTCTGCATTCAGGTCTGTACAGAATGTGTTTCTGAAAAAAATCCTAAATTCTTTTTCCAGGGCCAGTCTTCCTCCTTGTTAAGACTGGAAATTCTACCTAGTATGATAAGGATTTGTAAGACAATTAATCTATACAGCCCAAGAAACAAAAACAAAACAAAAAAACTGTTGAACACAGAGGAAAACATGCCTCCCTAGCAAATGACAATGGAACAACAGAGGAGCTACTGCCTCTGACCAAAGCAAGCCTTAAGATATTTTGATGAACAAGTTGGCATGACAACTGGTTTCCCTGTTTAAGATGCATGGTATACTAGGCAAGCCGATTTATTTTGGCACCTGAAGAAAAATCCCACAAACATACCTCTTCTTTCCTGCTGTGCCATTTCAAATTCACTGCTTGAAGGGGCTTCCTTACTCCACTTAACTGTAAGCCTTGAACTTCAAATAGTATGTCCCCTTGTCTCATCACCTTCTCTCCTACATGCCCCCCCCCCATGGCTACAGTTGGGGCTATGCCCTTTTTGGAAGGGAAAATCATATATCATGCTGCTTTGCAGGGTAATAAGGACATAATGACATTATTCCTCCACTGTGATATAAGCTGAAGACAAAAGGAGAAAGTGGATGGAGGAGAGAGAAATTGGGACATTTTAAAAACTGCTGAAAAAGAGGTATGAGTGAGGATTAAATGAGACTATCCCTGGGAAATTAGGACAGTTGAAGTTGAACATTGTGTAAAAACAATGTTCTGAGCTACATTTGAGTGACAGATGAATAAAGCTATATATTTTTTTTTTAAAAAAAGAGCAAAAACTGGGGAGCATCCAATAAAATCTATAGAAAAAACTGGGGATGAATCTCAAAGTACTTAATTGATGAATGTTTTTATTAGTTTTTTTAAAAAAAGCCCAAAGTATGTTAGCCTGTACCTGCTCTCAAAGACCTTCTTCAAGGGATATATAAAACCATAAAAGGACTCACATAAATGCATAGTAAATCAACACATGATATAACATTATATGAAATAATTGTTACAGCTGGACACTGCCTATGGCCTGTCAATATTTATTTGAAATTTAATTTCAGACATTTCTGGAGATGAAATTCTCACACTGTTTGCTGAACAGAAAGAAAGGAAAAAGAATGAAGGCTAAAATGTCTATGTCAGGGTGGAAGGGAGGGGGGTTGTTAGGAAACATTCAAGGACAATTTAGTGTAACTGGACTGAAGGAAAAAGAAACCTCAGAAAACTTACAAGAGCAGGAAGAGGCAAGATTTTAATTCAGGGCTGTAAGGACAAAAGATTTCAGTTTTATCCTCTCATCAATAGTATTTCTAATAGCCTAAAATCTAAGCTTTTTTGTAGCATTTCCTATTGATATAATCAGCAATTGATTATTTCAGAATTTGAGATGGAAAGAATATTAGAAAATGTTCAAAATATGGACATGAAAGAGCAGCCTGAGTTCACTGCAGCCAGAAGTGGATCTGAACCCCATCAAATGCATGACCCACTCCCAATGCGGGCTGTGTTTGCTAGGGCAACTGGCACTTGAAGGGGATGGATTATCCCACTTTCTTTTTGCTCTGGTCCAAAGAAGTGTGAATCATATGAACATCAAGCCTACAAAGTAGATGGAAGCCACTTCATTTGATCCGTCTCTTCCAGGCCTAAGAAACTGTGATAAGAAGAATCTTGGAATGATGAGCATCTGCACAGTTCAGGACTTATGGATGTTTTCTACAGAAATCTGTGTAGGAAGCAGCCAATTCTACATGGAAGATAATATTTCAATGCAGAAATATTCTTGCACAGAAAATGCTGGTTTAGGTGCAAATCAATCGTGAATTTCACACAGACTAAATACCTGATTACATTTTCTGAGTAGAAAGCAGCTGTGTAGAAAAATTCTGATTTCTGGGCAAAACAACCACATGGGATTTATTTATTTATGTGTTTATTGTTCAGAATAAATCTAACATTGTGAATAGCCTTTGAAAACAGTGTGGGTTTTGAAAATTTTCTTTCAGGAGGAAGAAAATTGCTTAAATTACTTGTTGCTACTTTTGAGAATAAACTTAATGAAGAATTAGATCCCTATAGAAATATGTTGTGATTCTCATATTGAGACTGGAAAGTAAATAACCTTGGGAGCTGTAATGGTAGTCATACTAAAACTATTTTATAACCGTTCATTTCATTATGCATCCATATCACAATTTTCTATCAAGCATATTCTATCTGTTTCATTTTTGTGAAAGAAATGGGTGTTTGCCCAATAAAAAGTAGCATAGTATTTCAGAAAATGAAGTTCTTTTTCATTATAATGTTAGGTAACATTGTGTAATCCCTAGTACTTCCTTTTTATTATTGGGGTACAGATTAATTATAGGGCAGCTTAAAGGCACACACGAACTTCTTGTTAACTGCCTTTGAGTCAATCCTGATTCATTCAACCTGTGGATTAAACATCTCCAAGACTCCATATCCTCCACTGCACTGCTCAGGTCATGCAGACTCAAGCCCGTAGCTTCCCTGGTTTTATCTAGCCATCTGACATATGGTCCACCTCTCTTTCTACCATCTTCTACCTTCCCTAGTATTATTGTATTTTTCATGCTTTCTCATGATGTTACCAAAGTATGACAGCCTCAGTTTCATTATCTTGGCTTCCAGTGAGTGTGAAGGAATCCTCTGTTCTAGGACCCACGGTATGTCTTTTGGCTGTCCATGGCATCCTCAGCACTCTTCTCCAACACCACATCTCAAATGAGTTGATTTTCTTCCTATCCATTTTTTTCACTGTTCAGTTCTCACATTTGTACATGGTAATAGGGAATACAATGGCTTTGATGATTCAAATTTTAGTTGCATATCTTTAGTCTTTTTCTAGTTCTTTCACAGCTGTTCTTTTCATTCCTAGTCTTCTGTTTTCTTGACTGCAGTCTCCATTATTTTTGTTTTCTCTATGTTTAGCAGTAGGCCTCCCTTGCACTTTTTTCTTTATTTTTTCTTAGTAATTGTTTCAAGTCTATGATGTTTTCAGCTCTTATGGTGTCATCTGTATTAATGTATTCGAATTACCACACACAAACACACACATAGACAAACACAAACACACACAGGTTCATTCTTGTTTTTCACCAGTTATTCACAGTACTCTGAAGACTTTTGTTCCACAGCATGTTTTCCTTACTGATAGATGTAGAGCTAGAACAGTTTTAGCTGACCTTATCCTCTATGAACCAAAACATGCCCACATGGGAACTACTGACTGTGTGTGTGTGTGTGTGTGTGCGTGTGTGTGTGCGTGTGTGCATGTGTGCACGCACATGCCAAGCAAAACTTCAAGTCACCTGTTGACTTATGGTGATCCCATGAATTTCATAGGGCATTACACCATGTTTATATAGATGCCAGATAAACAGAATCACAAGCCCAGGTGTATCAAAAGACAAGAAGGCACAAAAGAAAAATACTTTTAAAAAATAGCAATTAGAATTACAGACACTGAAAAACTTGATATTTCTAATTAGTAGAAGTAGCTGCTGGCAAAGCCCAGCAATTCTGGCAGTGTTAATCGAGCCTGGCACAAGTAGACATATTCCATGCTTGAAGAGTAAATTATAGCCTCAATAGCAAGAAAATCTAGTACAGATATTCTAATCATCTGTGTTCACATTTTATTTTTAAACTAAAGGAGCATTTTATATGTCAACTGGGGTTGATTTGAAATGTTCAATAAAGGTAGAATGATATTCCTTAATGTAAGGATTTAGTAGAATAAAAGAGATTCCCAGTGTTAGCAAATTCAATACCAGCATGATTTCAAATGGGATTAAAGATAAATGCATGTTAAGGCAGCATTCCCACAATGATACATACTTGGATGATATCTGTTATTTGACATCTTTCATTTTAAAACAAGGCAAATCCGTTCTCTATAAATTTCATGAATGGAATTAGAAATGGTCTAAAGTTGCCAGTTCTGATTCATAATAATTCAGGAATTACTGTGATTTATGAATTGATTACAAATAAGAACTACATGCAGAGATGATATTATCAGTACATGGTAGACACAGACAACTCCACATATTGCAGTGGGCATAAGGCTGGATCTTCTCTTTGCTGATGCTATGAATCTATCCAAGATAGCAGAAAAGGCCTACCACAGATTGTAGATTGCTTCCACACAAGAGCGGTATTTCCTAGGTATAAATGACATGGGTTATTTAAAACATGTAGGGGTAGCTGTGTTAGCCATTTAGCAAATTCCACCAAAAATCCATCCATTATTGGCCAACCAAAATGCACAATATACTTGTTGCAAGCTTTCAAAGCACCATGGCCTTCTTCATCAGGCAAGATGTTACAAACCAAACAGGAGAAAGACAATTGGAGATATTTGTCAGATGCCTACATGATGTTTTAGTCTTTAATTAATATGGTATATGGTGGGGAAGATATCTTTTGCAGGCAGGCTTCTCCTCCCTCTGCCCCTGTGGCTATAGGGAGATTTTCCTAGTCCAGAAAAATTAAAATCCATTTGCTTCTCAACAGGGATTCCTCTTTTGTAAACCAATATGTCTCCATTCCAGTGAGATTACAGGCATCTTTGTGGCAGAGAACATTGGATTCCTCAAGAAATCTCCATGTGTTTGCATCAGGAATATTTTGGTGGATGTAGAGGTGAAACATGTGAATTCAGTCCAAATTTAAGAAGAAAAAAATAGTTTTACCTTAGTTGAAGTTCCTAGTCCACAGGCTATTCTTCTTGGTTCCCCTATTGCAGCTGCAATGCAGTATCTCACAATCTGAAGTTAACTGGAGTTAACAAATGCAAGAAAGCAACCATAACTGTCATTAGGAGGAGAAAGACAGCCACCTCTGGCTACTGATTTGAGGTATCATGATCATATTGTAACAATTTTAAATGTATTATCTTTATACTTTTACAACAAGCCAGGGTATCTTGTAGTTCTCATGTGGATTTTCGGCCTCAGGTGCCAAGATAAGTCTACTAGCCTTGCACTCTATGAATGTTGATCAGGCATAGGGGTACCAGA